>CM069907.1:108525832-108981603 GCA_036172215.1 Camellia granthamiana
AAAGCCTCTACTGCCCACCAGCAAGTTGTTCGATGGGATCGGCATCTGCCTTCACTTTGTCTTTACCTCTGGCCTCAGCCGGGTTGAGAGTTTGGGTGGATATCGGTGCATCACTGTTGTATGTGGAGGTCATCTCCGGCTGATTAAGCTCAATCACAATTCGCCCCAGTAGCGGGGGTTCTTGGGTTCGAAATTTCCGGCATACGGTGCAACCGGTGGCAAGGCTGACATTCCGTAAGCGAGATCCGCCACGGACCTCTGAAGATCACCTATCATCCCCATTAACTCGAATGTAGTGGGCTCGCGAGCCTGATAGAACTGGGGGGTCCAGATTGGGTGTGCAGCGGGCGACCTGGGCGGATGCGTCATATCAACAGTAGCATCATTCTGTGGGATGGTTTCCGGACTCAACGCGGCCGTCATGACCACAATCTCTTCAGAGTTCTGCATCATGTTCAGTCCTACCTCAGCAAAGGGGGAGACGCTAACTGTTCTGGGTCAACTCACTGAATCTCTGAACTGAAACGGAAAACAAGCAGTATTTCAGCCCCAAACAGATCAAACACGGGTGTAGCCGGACAACTGCGCTCTACTACTGAACACTATTCCCCGGAGTCATTATCAAAAACTGAACTGATACCCGCAGACACGGCTAATTCTCAACAACATTGATACTGGTGCCCTCGGGCCGGGTACCCAAACTCGCAAACTGATATGTGCGTTCCCTGCAGAGTTACACTCTAAAGCACATAGCAAATAAATGAGAACCAAAACACCCCTATATTGGGGGAGGGTTTCCCTGTCCTATTTTGTCAGGAACTAGGGTTTCACTACGCACACAGCGGTTTCAGACAACTTAGCATCGGGTAAACAACCTGTCCTAGTTTGGAATGGTCACTATGGATTCCGAATATGCACTAGGTCGAATGGTCAAGAGAGGGTGCCCCGGTAAAAATCGGGGTTTGTGTTCCCATACTGGCAGAGCCCGCAACCGGTCAGCCTTATGGACATGCCTTGACAAGACAAGCCTCCAGCAAACCGCTCAGGAATAGCAGATGGCCAACACGGTGTCCTAGGCGCACCAATGCACATGCAATGCAAAGAAACACATAAATGAAATCAAAACAGGATATCACGAGTTCGAGTCAAGCTCTCTAAACTCCCCAACGGAGTCGCCAGAAACTGTAGACGCGCCCGTGGGGCTTCGCTCTACAGTTCGGACTCCCTTTTGTTGCGGTTCTAAATCTGAATCAAAGAGTCCAAATCCGGCAAATCGTTTGAGAAAACAGATTTTTTTGAAAGTAGTGCCAAACATGGACTGCTTTGCCAGATTACAGAGTCGCCACCTAAATATTTAAAATGGAAAATTTAGGAAACCCTGACTCAGTGCCGAAGGCCACATGTCCGTCATCACCAAAGTGGTCTTGGTTCGGGAGCTTGGGTACGATCGGGGAAGGTCAGCTATGAGCACCCCCTTTCGCCCGGTCCGAAGACCGGCCTCTACTAACCGTGATATCCGATTTTGAAAACATTACATGCTCTTATTCTAATTATTTAGCCTAGAATTACTATGTGATGCGCACAACACAAAAGTATAGACTAGATTGCCTAACTTGGAAATAAACATTGCATACCCGTTTTGTCTCGAAAAACGTGTTGTTTTCTTTTGCTACTCGCAAGTAGGCTAAAATACGGATTTCAACGAGTTGTTCCAACTCAGGCAATCCAACCTCCACCCACAGGCATTCAAACAGTTTATCATGTAAGCAATTAGCCGTATGGTAATCATACTGTCATGTTAACATTCACACGCATGCGATATGCTAAAGCATAAATTCTTACATCGTACTCCGTGCCAAAAATAGAAACCCGGTTAGCAAACATGCATGACCTAGTTCATGTTAGGTGGCTAATGCAACACAAGCATAGATGCAATCTAGAGTAGGCTCGGCTAACCCTAAACATGACATGTGAAATGTGCGAGTAGCATGTATTCAATTTGGAATTGAAAATTGCAATGCAGTTTGTATGATGTACCGAGCCCGATGCATGTAAACAAATGCATGAATGCACGCATGCGTAGCATAAGGTATGCTAATTTAAATGTGCCCTAATCTACCATCAAAGCAGGTAAATAAAAGGGAGAAAGAAATGGGGGTTGGAAGACATACACCCACTCACACACACTTATTACATATTTGCCCTCGCTCGGAGGGACCGAATAAATACAGAATTGAATAAATAATTAACCACGCAAGCTAATTAAATATTACAAACCAATTAAATTAATTAAATAAAATAATTAATCTAATTAAACGGTAAATCGCCTCGGGATGAGGGCCAAATGCAGCACGCGCTCGGGACTGGCTCGGAATCGCACTGCCATGCATGATTGCCTCTGTTTTCCCTGCTTTCCTCTTCTGAAGACTACCAAAACTTCAGGAATACTTCCTTGGGCACTGAAGATCACCACCGGCTGGGGTAGAATACCACCGGCTGAAGGATGTGGCCACCGGCACTGAATTGTTCCATCGGCTGGGAAAACACTGCCGGTCGGCATTAAAGAGTGCCGGCCGGCACAAAATGTTCTGCAGATCCTGCAACTCACAGCAGCAGAGGACAAGCTATGCATAGCAAGGCAATTCAAAGCATGTATGCACCAAACACATCCCACATCATGTTGATGGCTCAATGGGGCATGTGCCTCGATCCTCGGACCACCAATCGCGCATTTCTATGCGTGATGGCCCAAAGGACCAAGAATGCAACTTCAATGTCAAATGCATGCAATGCAAACAAGCAAATAAAGGTGCCAAACCTCCATCATACTTCACTTCAAGAGGCCCAACATGCATGCCAATGCAACAAGGCCCTAAGCATGTTATCTACTATGCCATATGGACAATGCGAGGCACTTATGTAAGCATACAAGTAGACGTACAAGGCAAGTATGCAAACTAAGCAATGAGATGGACTTATACATGAATTGGGCAGCTCTAACAAGGCTCAAAACAGTGGCCAAAATGCCTAGTCATGAGGGCCAAACACATATGCACACATGCACAAGTTAAGGCACCAACACTTAAGCGTAATAAACAACATTCAAGCACACTTGTAATGAGTTAAACATGGGCAATTAGCATGCAAGATAAGCTCTGAAAATCATGCATAAAATGATGCCAAATCATGTTGAACAAAGTATGCTAAGCATGCAACAACTGAAACAAGACTTAAGGCAAGTCAATAAGGCATTGAACTACTCTTAGCATAACCACACATGGCAACACCTAACCAACTAAAATTAGAGTTTTAACACATAAAACTAAGCCCAAGATATCACTTAGATGGCATCTATATGACATGAATCTAAAGGCATGCACACGTGCACTTTCAAAGGGGCAAACACGAAGACTCTTGACACGTCAAAGAGGCATGTAATGCGAACATGTGAGCATGCTAAATGGACTGAAATCATGTTATTAATGGCGCCAAACCACTAAAAATGATGCAAGTATGGCATGCTATACAATCATACTCTTAAGGTCAACAAGCCAAATGCAAAGAGGCTTTGAAATTCATGCTAAGATTGACCAAAACGACCGTGGACAGACCTTATACATGGAAATATAAGTATAAAAAACTTCACAAATGTAGGCCTAAAACATGCTAGAAATGAAGGCACACAACCTAGGCACGTTAAGGCATAACAAGGCATTACAAGGCAACCATACTAAGTATGTATAAGAGGCCAAAACCAACTTGAAATCATGTTATAACATGGCAATATAAGCATGAAAAACAAGTCAAACATGCTCAACACACACTCAAGCATGAAGCTCCATAAGGAAGCAAAATTTGCCCTTTTCAAGGACATCAAGGAGAGGGGGTGACCCTCTCCTTCTTGAGACTTCAAGGCATGCTCTTCACCACTGAAATCCCTCAAGATTTCAGTGGTGAAGAGATCCTATCACCAAAATCTCGGATCTCTCACAAAATAGCACAAAAAGTGCCCTTTTCAAGGCCTAAGGGTGGTCAAACTCACCCAAACCACTAAACACTCTTAATGAACAATAAAGAAGGCTTAAAAACAGAGATTTTATGTGTTAATCACTAAGCACAAAAACTGTTTTAAACTAGGTAAAAAAACAAGGTGCAAAAATGGGAAAAAGGGAGTTAGTATCTCACCCTTGTAGCCTTCTTCAACAAAGATGGAGTGATGGCCTCTTTGAGCTTCAAATCAACCAAAAACAGCAAGAACCAACCTTTGGAACCTCAGAACCAAGAGAAAGGTGGAACACTAGGTGTTTTAGTGCAATAGTAAGGCACAAAACACCTAGATTACAAAGAGAAAGAGAGAGATAGTAAGTATATCTATTCTAACCCTAAAAAAAACCAGAGCTCTAACTCTCTAACAATGTCTAAAGCTCTTGGATTTTGTAACCCTTGAGCAAAGGGAGGAGCCTTCTCTCTTATAGGCAAAAAGCTTACAAGCTTAGCCACCAAGCAAGCTCATCCCTCCATACACGTGTATGGAGGGGAGCAAAAGGCTGAACAGCTGTGAGAAAATATCTCATAAAGCAGCTGAACAATGCTCGGCCGGCAAAGAGTGCCATTTTGGCAAACTTAGTGCCGGTAGGCACAAAAGAGTGCCGGTCGGCACAATAAAGTGCCGATAGCAACACCAGCTAGCCGGTGGCCTCTAGCCACAGCCGGTGGTGTGTGGGGATGCCTCACAAGGCATTCCCTGCCATTCCAAGGCAAAACACAAGTGTTTGGTGCAAAACCAGACACAAAACGGTCGAGTTCGGAGGTCCTGAGGCAAGGCGCGCGAGCCGAGAACTCCAGGAACGCCAAACGAACACAAGTATGGATAATCACCGAGTGTTCCAACGGTGACGTCCAAGTCTTGAGGACGGTCAAAAATGGGGTGTCTACACCCACCCTATAGGATTTTGTGCAAGGAAAGATGTGGTGATTTTGCCAAACTAAGGGCGTGAAATGCATTTTGAAAGCACAAGGCTCTTGTTTTGTTGTGACTACTTTTGTTAGCCAAGGGCTATACATGTGTGGGTTCGAGCAACCATTTGGTATAACTAGGCTTAAGCTTTGGACTTTGTAGCCCTTGAGGACATTTATTTGCTTTTGACTGGTTATTTCACATGTTATAGATTCATGTACTAAGGTCGATGAATGTGTATTCGCATGTGAGGTTATTTTGTAAGTCTCTTATGATTATGTATGCTCATGTTGGAGATTTAGAGTTAACATGAGCATTGGGATTTACTTATGTTTACCGTAAGGTTGGGTAGTTGGTGCTTCTTCATTATGTATTTTTTTGGGGTGTTACAGAGTTAGTCTGGGAGATGACGGAGAAAGTTGCACTTATCCGTAAGAGGTTGGTTACGGTTCAGAGTCACCAGAAAAGTTATGCTAACCGAGGAGAAGACTTTTGTCTTTTGAGGTAGGAGACCATGTATTCTTGAAGATATCACCTAGGAGAGGTTTGATGAGGTTTTGAAAGAGTGGGAAGTTATCCCCTCGATTCATTGGGCCTTTTAAGATCCTTAAGCAGATTGGAGAGGTAGCTTATCGTTTGACCTTGCCGCCACAGCTTTCCAGGGTTCATGATGTGTTTCATATTAGCATGCTTAGGAAGTATAAGCCGGATCCATCACACGTGTTGGATTGAACCGACTTAGAGATAGATAAGGATACCTCATATGAGGAGAGACCGATGAAAGTCTTGGATACCTAGGACCAAGTCTTGCGAGGCAAGATAATTCTCCTGGTTAAATTATTATGGAAACATCACAGGGTTGAGAAAGCAACTTGGGAGCGTGAGTTGGAAGTCCACGAGAAGTATCTGGACTTATTTGTTGATGTTTGAGCATGTATTGAAATTTTGATTATGTTAATGAGATATAAAAGCATTGTATATGTTTTGAGAATATGGAAACATTCTATATGTTGTGTATGTTTTGGAAACATGGATTTAAGGTAAACATTGTAAATGTTTTGGGAGAATGTGAATTATACTTTCAATGTTGGGACTTGTGTATCAAGTTGATGAGAATGGAAGACTAGAGAGTGGGTCATGGTATCAGAATTGATTAATTATCGTTATTTTGTTTGGTTTAAACGTAACTTTAAAACTTAATTTAAAATTTCGGGGACAAAATTCCCTAAGGGGGGAGATTATAACGATTCTGGTTTATACTTGACCCATTTTGTATTTCGAACTCGGGTTTCATGGTTTCGTATTGTTGTTCATGTCTTGTTTCCCTTGTACGTCCTTAAATTTGGTTATTGGATTGTAATGGTTATGTTTAGAACGGGTTGGTTGCTTAGTTTTTAGACCTTTGTTGCCCAGAATTTCTCTTTTGCTCGAGCAGCATTTCTTGTGCTCAAACAGGTTTTGTGAACTTTCAGTACTTTTGCAGGTCTGCAAAACTACTGGAGAGTGTATTCTACGCTCGACTAGTTCCCTCTGTGCTCGAGCGTTGGTCTATTGTCTGCAAAACTACTAGAAGTGTGCATTCTGCGCTTGAGCATCACTTCTTGCGCTCGAGCGAAATAACTTTTTATGTCTGACGCTCAAGCTGTGACAACCCTCACCTCTAATTAGTGTTAAACTATGATTGAGCATGATAAGTAACTGATTAGAATGATATCCTGAATCGATTGTATGAGTGTATTGTTTTGAATGCATTTCTATCTGTTTGATTTCTGAATGAATCTGTTTTCGTGTTTTAATTTCGAATTGCGAATTGAAGGCCTTATCGGCGACTGAATCTGAAATTGATTAGTATTATATGCTAATTAGGATTTATGTGATTTTATGGTAGGTTTAATTAAAATTTGATTTGGAATGATTAAACTAGATTAAATAAAGTTAAATTACATTAGTTTGTACTTACTACCATTTTGCCATTGAGTGGATTATGCTAGGCCACTACTTCTCTCACCCTTTGCATTGTTTAGCATCTTCATTTCAACTTTTTGAGACCAAAACCGAGTGAGAGAGGGAGGCTTGGAAGAGAAAATTGATTTCAACAAGAATTAACTTAGAGACTTAGAGGAATTGAAGGAGATTGCAAAAATTGAGCTTCCATACCTAGAATTCAAGACCTAAGGTAGGAGATTTACCCTCTTGAACATGAATTTCAGTGGTTTCTTGAATGGTCCATGGGAAATTAGTGACTTGAGTCAAGAATTAGCTTAATGTGTTAAATTAAGAGTGATTTCATGCATGCATGTTCATATCATAGCATTTTGAGGTTGTTTTCATGAAAATTCTTACATGCAAGTTCATATTTTGGTTGTAGTCCATGAATTCGTCATGTCTTGGGCTCAATCTTGCATTTGATCATGTTTTAGAGCATTAGAGTTCATGAGAACTCATGTATGTTATGTTCTTGCATAATTCATGAAAGTTTCTTTGAAGTTGTGTTCAATTGTCTCTCCTTTGGGCTTGATTTTACAAAATTGATCTTCAAAATATGTTGTAGTATGAGTTTTCAAGTGTTTTCCAGAAAATGGACCCAAAAGATTGAGTTTTGATGTATTGAATGCTTGGTTTGAGCTTTGGAGCCAAATCTGGAAATTCCAAATTTTGGCTTCCACGCTCGAGCGAAGGATTCCATGCTCGAGCGACCATCCTTTTGTTCAGAGCTCCGCTCGAGCGAAGGAATGCTGGCTCGAGCGTAGATTGCAAGCTCTCAGGTTTTTGTGCACGCAGACTCACGCTCGAGCGACAAGACCTATACTCGAGCGAAGAGCTGTGTCTCACGCTTGAGCGAGCGTTGAGCGAGCATCGAGCGGGGATTTGCAACATCCAGTACTTTTGCATTTTTACAAACCGCTCGAGCGAGGAAGTCTACGCTCGATCGACCCCTCTGTTTTGGTAAGCTCGCTCGAGCGTAGAAAGCCGCGCTCGAGCGAGACCCCTGTTTTCAGCAAATTTTGAAAAGTGTTTTAAAGTGTAATTTTTGCATCCTCATTCCATCCTAGGCATTCCTAGGCCATGTTTAAGGCATCTTAATGAGGATAATGTTATAGAACCACACCAAGTCAAGTTAAGGGGCTAAGTCATTAATCCCAAGTGGGTAATTTAGTGTGTGTTCATTCTGTAACTGTAGGGTTGGCATCCGAGGATGCTCATTAGCTTGCCTATAGCCCAGTACTCTGTGAGTAACAATGTTGTAAAGATATGTTCAATTATAACTATTTCTGAACGACTGATCATACTGCTTTCTGAAATGGCATCGCTTACTGAATGAATGTTTGTCCTATTTGTAAACTGTATTCGTGGCATCCTTAGCAATTTACTGTTACTGTACTGTTACTGCTACTGTTACAGAGATCTTTGTCGGTTCCAATGTTTGGAACTACTACTGTTACTGTTATGATGGCCATCAACTAACTGTTTGGTCTGTTAAGACCTACTGTACTGTTTTGCTATTGGATGTACCACATATGACTATTATGGTTTCTAAATAACCATTATGGCATGAAATATAAGCCACTGATTGAATAACGGGTTTTACAGATGCAAACGACTGTTTTAAATATTGAAAGAACATTCATTCTTAATCCCTTTACGCATTTGTTATTCACTAGGCTTTAGCTCACCGTTTATATTTATATGTATGTGTCCAGGCACCGGACTGAAGCTAGGAGCGTCGGGTTAAGCTCTTATTTTGTCAAGCCAACCATCGTGCCTCACCTCGAGGTTCCAAGTGCTTCCAAGCTAAGGCTGTTTTAGGGTTGTAGACGTCCCCGAACGCCCCGGGAGGGTGCGACTCCCCCCCGTTCCGTTCGCTCGCGGGTCTACTACAGTTCAAGGACTCAAATGTCACAGTTCTTAATCTTGAACCAAAGAGTCCAAATCCGGCAAGTCGTTTTGAGAAAACAGATTTTTTGAAAAGAAGTGCCAAACATGGACTGCTTTGCCAGATACAGAGTCGCCACCTAAATATTTTATTTTTGGGAAATTTAGGAAACCCTGACTCGTTTGCCTAAGGCCACGTGTCCGTCATCACCAAAGTTGCCTCAGCTCGGGAACTTGGGTACGATTGGGGAAGGTCACTTCGTGAGCACCCCCGCTTGCCCGGTCAGAGACCGGCCTCTACTAACCATGATATCTATTTTTGAAAACATTGTATGTTTTTATTCCGGTTATTAGCCTAGGTTACTATGTGATGCGCACAGCATACAAGTATAGACTGAGTCGCCTGAATTGGAACAAAACATTTCATGTTTGTTTGTTTGATTGAAAATGGTTTGATGGCGCTAACCGCAGGTAGGCTAAGATGTGGATTTGCCACCCTCGGGTGAGCTTAGAAAACAATGGTTTTGCCACTATCTAGTGGGCTTAAAACAAACATTTGATGAATTGTTCCAATCCAAATAACCCAACCTTCACCCACAGGCATTCAAGCAGTTATATCAGATAAGCAGTTAGCCTCATGGTAAGCATGCTATTCATGGCAGTCACTCACACGCATGCAAGGATGCTAAAGCATAAAAACTCACCGAGTACTCCAAGCCAAAACAGAAACTACATTAGAAATCATGCATGATCCTAAGTATACAGAAATGCCTAATGCAACACATGCAAAAATGCAAACTATAGCAGGCTCGGCTATTCTAAATATGGCATATGGAAAGCTACAGCTAACATGTATTCAACTTGGAATTGAAATACAAATGCAGTTAGTATGATGCGCCGAGCCCGGTGCATGCAAGACAGATGAATGAATGCAAACATGCTATCATACTGTATGCTAATTGAAACATGCCCTAATCTAACCATCATAAGCAGGTAAATAAAAAGGAAGAAAGACGTGGGGTTGGAAGACATACATCACACACACGCACACTTATTACAATTATGCCCTCGCACAGAGGGTCCGAATAAATATACAGTTCCGAATAAAAGAATAGTACAGTCCAAATAATACAGTCCAAATATGTACAAATCCCTAATTAATTTACAAATTAACTAAGAAAAATAATAAACTGGCATGCAAGCCAGGGACTGCCTTGATTCCGCTCCGGATGATGAATGATGCATGTCCGGGTTGCCTTCGCGCGGAAATCCACTGCGATGCCCCAATTAGCCTCTGTTTCGTAATGGTTTTTTGGAAAGCGCGCCAAGCCTCGGAAGACTGCTGATTCTTGATTTTGCTGCAACAGAGAGCAGGAAAGGGGCATAGCAATGTATTTTCACAAATGTATGCATGTCTCGATCCTCGTGCCACCAATCACGTATCTCGATGCATGATGGCCGAGGAGTCGAATTGCACAACTCGATATGGAATGAATGCACATGAAAACTTAACAAAACCTAACTCTATCATGGGTAATCCGGAGTGTCGGTGACTGGGGAATTGAGACACGTTCCGTCACTCGGAGTACGAAACGCCCCTCGTTTCCCGTGCTCGGGCTAACTCCTATCCCAAGCACAATGCAATATGCATGACATGCATGAATGCAAACTAAGATACAACCTAACATGCACCATGTTATGAAATGGCATACACGATGCACGAGATAACATGGCATACACAATGCGCTAATATACAAACCTAGCATACACAATGCTATGAAATGGAATGGCATACACAATGCATAATAGACTTACACCAACACAAGTGGACCTCAGCCACACTCGCATAGGAGGCCATTAGATGAAAATGAGACAACTCGAAATGCGTGTACGCATGCACGCAAACCGAGGACCGACCCTAAGGCACCGAATGCCACTCTAAGAAGACATGGCAAGACATGGAATATGGCATACTATCATGAAAATTTCAGAGGCAAAATGAGATGCAAAACAACCCCGAAACATGGCAAAATGGTACTCGATGGATGGAATGAGTCCCGAAACATGAAATTAGGCGCATGAAATGACCTATGGCTATGCAATGCATGCATTATTTGTACATGAAGTGTGAAGACAGAATCAAGGCAGCCCCAAAACAAGCATATTTACAGTTTTAATTAAGGCCAAACAGTGGGCACAAATGGGGTTAAACTAGCATACAAAAATGGCCCCGGAAGAGAGGTAATGAAGCAAGTAGCAGATGCTGGCCCTAAATGGCAAAGGGCCCTTCAACAATGTTGAAGAGGGGCCCAAAATATGGCATTTTACAGTTAAGGACCAGACCCAAAACAGTGTACAAGTAGGCCTAAAATGCTATGCAAAATAAGGCCAAAAAGAGGTTTAAACACCAAGTATACAAAGGGTGCCTCAAACAGCCAAAGACCCTTAATGAAACATGAAGAGGGGGTCAAAAATTCAGTTCGGACCAAAGTCCAAAAACAGAAGCACAGGGGGCTAATAAATCATGCAAAAATAAAACCAAGAGAGGGGTAAAGAGACAAGTAGCAAATGGAGGCCTCAAACAGTGATGAGCCCTTCAACAATGTTGAAGAAGGGCTCAAAATAGGCCACTTTACAGTTTACAACAGAGCTCAAAACAATTTAAAAATAGGCCAAAAATGCTATTCAAGAAAGGGGGATACAAGAGGGGTAATGAAGCAAGTGCAAGAAGGAAGCCTCAAACAGTGAGAGGCCCTTAATGAAACATGAAGAATGGCTCAAAATAAGCCTAGTTCCAGTTAGGGTCGGAGCCCAACTATGCAAGCATAAGGAGCTAAAATATAGACCAAGAAAAGAGCAAAAAGAGGGAAAATGAGACTCACCCTTGAAGACTAATCTTTCATCAACTCTTGGCTTGAGAAAAGATGCTCCTTGCCTCTGGAAATGGCCTCCGAACTGCTGGTATGGAGTATGGGTTGGTTGGCTTGGAGATGGAGTAGAAAATGGATCCAAGAATAAAGGGTTTTGGTGCTTGGAATATAGAGAGAGAGAGAGAGAGATTGAATGTAGGAGGCTCCAAACAAATTTTTCTAACCCTTTTTCCAGAGCTGGAGGGTCTGTTATATAGACACAAGAGGGTGGAAAAGAGGGGGAAAAATGGGGGGGGGGAATGAAATTCAAATTTCTCCCCAAAATTGGCCTAAAGGGAGATAAAGGGGGAAGTGATAGTAGGAGATTTCAAACCAAAGAGAGCCCTTCAACAAAGTTGAAGAGGGGCTCAAAATAAGACACTTTTTAGTTTATGACAAGCCACGAAAATAAATACAAGTAGGCCTAAACTATCATGCAAAAAAAGGGCTAAAAGAGGAGTGAAGAAGCAAGTGGCAGTAGGAGATCTCAAATAGCAAAAGGTCCTTAATCAAACATGAAAAGGACCTCAAAATATGACTATTTCAAGTTTGGGTCGGAGCCCAAAAATGTAGAATGAAGGTTCGGGAGCCAAAACACGCAGTTCGGGGCCCCGAAAGTGGGCTGTTAGGTACCGGAAGTGGTGTCCGACCACGAAGTCGGTCTCTCGGACCACAGTGTCCCTCAAAAGGGAGGAAATAAAGTATGTGCCAAAAACCGGAGCAAACGGAGGTGGTTAAGCGGTCCCGAACCGAGGCACACGGCCAACAGCTCCGAAAAACCGGGAACCGAGCTCCAAACGGGAAAAATAGCCTACGACCACAAAACGTAGCCTACGGCCACTGAGAGATGGTCTACGAGACCTCTCCCTCCCTTTGGGAAGAGAAAACAGAGAAAACAGGGCCTAGTTCGCAAACCGAGGCAAAGCACAAAAGAGTCCGGAAGTACGGAGGCAAGGCTCGCAGCCGGGACTCCGCAACCTCTGAACGAGCACGATATGCAATATCACCAAGCGCTCAATCAGTGACGTCTGAGTCTTAAGGTCGGTCAAAAATGGGGTGTCTACAGTTGCCCCTCTTTGACAGAACTCGGAAGTCATAATTGACGGGAGTGAATGTCAAAGCCCAGAGACGACCCATTTTTAACAAGGCCGAAGACTTGGACAAGCAAATGAAGTACAGATAAATAAATGGTTGTGCCCGCAGGCTGCCTACGTATCCCTTTGCAAGGAATCAAACCAGCGTAGTTCAGGGGGCAGGATGCAAAATGATATGCAGGAAGATTTTGATAATTGGACTTATACGCTACGCGAAGCCGGTTTGGTGATTGGACTTATACGCTACGCGAAGCCAGTTTGAAAATTGGACTTACACGCTACGCGAAGCCGGTTTGAAAATTGGACTTATACGCTACGCGAAGCCGATTTGAAAATTGGACTTATACGCTACGCGAAGCCGGACATCACTCATGATCATGCAAAGAGAGCTGTAATGAAGCAATTTATGCAAAATAAATGCAACATTTTAAGCGAATGCTAGGCAAGCAAGTAGACTCGAACCAAACTATACCTCATGCAGAAAGGATGCAAGGAAATTATGGAATCTTCACGAACATGTGCGATAGATACACAAAGGTGAACGAAGTGTGTGATTGATGCACGAAGCGAGCGTGTGTGATAGATACACAAAGTGAACGTGTGATAGATACACAAAGTGAAGTGAGTGTGATGGATACACTATATGAAGCAAAGTGTGATGGATACACTAGGTGAGTGTGTGATAGATACACAAAGCGAACGTGTGATAGATACACAAAGTAGGCATAGTGTGATAGATACAAAGCAAGTGTGTGTGATTGATACACAAAGTAGGCATAGTGTGATAGATACAAAGCGAGTGTGTGTGATTGATACACAAAGTAGGCATAGTGTGATAGATACAAAGTGAGTGTGCGATAGATACACTATATGAACAAAGTGTGATTGATACAATGAATGAAGTGAGCAAAGTGTGATGGATACACAAAAGGCAAACACAAAGTGTGATAGACGCACAATAGGTGAACACGAAGTGTGATCGATGCACTAAGTGAACAAGTGTGATGGATACACTAAAGGTGAACACGAAGTGTGATAGATGCACTAAGTGAACAAGTGTGATGGATACACTAAAGGTGAACACGAAGTGTGATAGATGCACTTAGTGAACAAGTGTGATGGATACACTAAAGGTGAACACGAAGTGTGATAGATGCACTTAGTGAACAAGTATGATGGATATACTAAATGTGAACACGAAGTGTGATAGATGCACTTAGTGAACAAAGTATGATGGATATACTAAATGTGAACACGAAGTGTGATAAATGCACTTAGTGAACAAGTATGATGGATATACTGAATGTGAACACAAAGTGTGATAGATGCATTATGTGAATAGAGTGTGATTGATACACTAAAAGTGAACACGAAGTGTGATAGATGCACTTAGTGAACAGAGTATGATAGATATACTGAATGTGAACACAAAGTGTGATAGATGCACTTAGTGAACTAGTATGATAGATATACTGAATGTGAACACAAAGTGTGATAGATGCACTATGTGAACAGAGTGTGATTGATACACTAAAAGTGAACACGAAGTGTGATAGATGCACTTAGTGAACAGAGTATGATAGATATACTGAATGTAAACACAAAGTGTGATAGATGCACTTAGTGAACTAGTATGATAGATATACTGAATGTGAACACGAAGTGTGATAGATGCACTTAGTGAACAAGTGTGATGGATACACTAAAGGTGATGATGTGAATATGTGCATGATAGATACACAAAATGAGGATGTATGTGATAGCTACACAAAATGAATGAAGTGTGATTGATACACTAAGGTGAAGAGAGTGTGATCGATACACTAAGCGAATAAAGAAAGTGTGATAGATACGCAAAGTGAGCATAGTGTGATCGATACACTAAATAAATGAAGTGTGATTGATACACTAACTTGAATGAAGTGTGATTGATACACTAAAGTGAATATATACGTGATAGATACACAAAATGATAATGTGTGTGATAGATACACAAAACGAATGAAGTGTGATTGATACACTAATAAATGATCTCAAACGGAACTCCTTTGAATGAACCGTACATACAATATCGTGCATGACTGAGAAAGAAACTTGATAGGTACAATGCATTACAATGCATGATGCTTAAGGAAAGCAATAAATGGACAAAGCGGCGCTTTAGAAAGCACCTCATGAGGTGAGTGGCGGTGAACCGCTCTTCTCCGACGGGGATCTCCCCTTGTGCTCTTCGAACACTTTACCTTCAACTCACAGTAAAAAGGCTCTGGAATGCTGACAAGGGTTCTACACGTAGAATACTTTGGATGCTACCTTTCTTCCTGATCATATTCACAACTTTCCCTATTCTCCAACGGGATGACAGACTAGGTTGGTTCAGTATCCAGAATTGAGGTGCATACACGCTATCTCAACCTATGGGGCTTCCATACGGATTTCAAGCCGAGGGCATGCCTCTGGGTATTTAAACCAGACTTTAGTCTCGGAAATCCCGAACCTTTGCGTTCTAGGCAATAGCCATTCGAACTCTAGTTTCCACCGTCGCAGTTGGTCTCCTAGGAACTCATTGCAAACGCAGTCAAGATGCATCTGGCAGGGGCTGGTATTCAGAGAGAGCATTTCTGATTGCCATTCTGGCTTGAGGTAGACTTGATCTTGAGCTTGAGGTAGAGGCACACTCATACTTCGGAGCATTGACAAGACCTGACAAGGTGTATACAGAATGCGATCTCGGAGCTTACTGAAGTTGAAACAAACTCAGATGCCCGACATTTTCCTTCTTTCCTTTTGCTTTGCAGTTTGGAACCCACATAGCTTCAGATAGGTCTTGGTTTCACTGTTCTCATATGACTTGGGTTGAACCCTGCGGTTTTATGAAAGAACAAATACTGTTTTGAACAAATGTGGAGAACGGCACGGCACTCGGAGCACAAAATGATTTTATTTGCGAAATTGCGAGATGAGTTTTCGACCAGGTATTGAGCCTACGACTGAACACAGCAAAATGACTCAACAAGGAAATAAGAGGCACACAACCTAGACACATCGAGTAACACTCGAAACGACCCAAAACAAAATCGAGATAAAATAAAAAGACACGACACTCAGACGTGCACAGGGAGCCTGTTTCACCGGGTAGTGTTTCCCACCCTTTCTCACTTGTGGTTCTCACATCACTCGGCCCTCAAGCTATGTTTTTCTGAAAAAGCCCTTTTCTCACTTTTTCTCTCATCGCACGTCTCTCTATTCTTCAATCTCTCATTTTTCATCCCTCCCCTGGGTGGTTGATAGATAAACAGCAAGTTGTGGGCTCGTGCCCCTAGCATTCTGCTAGATTCTTCTTCTTTTGCACGCAGCTAGTGAGTTTCTCCCACAGAGGGGCTGTGCTACAACTGGATGTGTAGCAAATCTGTAGCTGACATCGATTGATGATGCTCTGCTTGGAGTTCGGACGTGATCAGATCTGTCCAGATGAGGGAGTGGAATCTCTGGTCTCATTCCAGTTCGTGCTTCGCACTTGGCTTGATACCTCGTTGCTCGGAGGATGTGAGAGCTTTCAGCCTTTTGTTGTGCCCTTCAGTTGTGCCTTTTCTGGCAGGTAGAGTGCCCTTCTTGGCAAGTATTTTGACAAAGGGAAAAAGACAGAACTCCTGACTCGACTGCGCCCCTAGTTCATCATTTTGACCATTTTTTGGTTTTTTTTTTTTTTTTTTTTGCTTTCTACTAAAGCAATTTTGACCCACATGAGAGTTAGATTAACATGTTTGTTCAATTTTTGATTTGAAATCATGCAAGTCAGGCTATGAGCACTGAAAATTTTCCTTTTTTGGGTCCAAGAAATGGTCCAGTTTTTGGAAAAGATGGAACAATTTTCGAGAAAATTAGTCAACCTCAGTAAAAATTCTCAAAAACTATTTTTGCAAACGGCCACTTGCTCAACGAGCATGAAACCTACTCCTGAGATGCACAACCTTGGATCCAAAGGAAAACTGCCCCGTGCTTGAAGAGAGCTGCACGGCAACGGAAAGTTGCCCCTTGTTTGAACGGCACCGCGGCGCATTGGATGGCAACGGAAAGTTGCCCCTTGTTTGGATGGCACCGCAGCGCGTTGAATGGCAACGGAAAGCTACCCCTTGTTTGGATGGCACCGCAGCGCGTTGAATGGCAACGGAAAGCTACCCCTTGTTTTAATGGCACCGCAACGCAATATAGTCAGTCCTCAGAGTGCTGAACGCAACCAAACTCTCGGATACAGTGAAGACAAAAATGACTAGAACCATTGCATGGACACAATCAAATTTGAAGTGTTTTACGGCTGGACTTCAGAATGAAGTTGCCTACGTATCCCAAAGATGGGAATCAAGCCTTACGTAGTTCGGGGTTAAGGTACACTCGGGTATTAACCTCTCCTTTTTAGGCTCTAACTTTTGCCAAGGCGCCCGTCGCAGGTTTTCGACCTTGCGAGCTTGGTTCTTCTTTCTTTCTCTTTTCAATTCTTTTCTTCTTTTTTTTTTTGATATTCTTTTCTTTTTCTTCTTTTTTCTTTTTTGTTCTTTTTCTTCTTTTTTTTTTCTTGCTCTAACTTTTGCCTGGGTCGCCCTTCCGGGTTTTCGGCCCAGCAAGCCTCTCAAGGGTAAAAGTGTAGCTTGGTCCATGCCAAATGGTTGTAGGGTTTCGAAGCCATCCGTATCCAAGAGAGTGGCTGTTGATTTGTAAGAGGACTCATCTTCAACTCTTCGAGCATGTCTGATATCTTTGCCCCTAGTTCAAAGGGTGCTTCTGTTCTAGCTTTGCAAGCTTCTTCTGATCTTCTGATCTTCTTGATCCGATTTTCCTGGCCTCTTGTTCGAGGGCTGCTTCAAATCTGGCCACACAGGCCTCACGTCGTAGTTGACCGTTGAACCTTCTGAATTCAAGTTCAAGGTTTGGAAGCAAATGGGTTGAGTCTCGAGGCTGAGAGCGATCCTAGGCTGCACAATCTCAAGAGCGATTCCACACAGGTCTTCGCAAGACCGCGCAAAACATTTTGTTTTTGAAAATTTTTAAGAAAGCCACAAATCACTCGCGCTGAAGATAGTGTGAAACCAGTCTGGATCAAGCCAAGGTCCTTCTCAGTACTCACGCTAACAAGCATGATTTCATTCATTAAGGGCTTAGCACGCCTCTCTTTCTTTCAAATGATCAAAGTTTTGCAAATCCCGAGGAATTCCTTCCTCTTCGTTTTCACCGCAGTGTTCAAAAAAAGTTTTGAAAAACTCAGGTCATTACAATGACTTTCAAGGCATAGAAAAGACAGAGTTCTTAGTCACATACTGCCATCTCATTCAGAACTTCTGGCATAACCGACACAAGGCAGAAGCAAATGCGAGAGCGTGAAAATCACTGCTGTTTCATTCAAAATCTGTTGGCATAACTGGCTCCCTGGCAGAAACAGACTCAAAACAAAACGAAAAGACAAACACAAAAACAAAATGGTGACGCCCGAGGTAACACCCCCCCGGAATCACTCAACTCCTATACAACAGGACTGACTTGATACAGCAAGACAGACCCAAAACAAAAGAGACTAACTCAAAACAAAAAGACAGACTCAAAAACAAAACAACAAGACTGACCCAATACCTAAGTCAGAACGTATAAAAACCAGCATTCACAAATGCTCAAAACAGTGCGTGCCATACACCATTTCTGAAATAAACTGAACGCCGCCCGCAGGTGGTTCATCCCCCGATCACATAGTCACATTATCCCCCACAAGCTCACTGATCCAGTGATGATAGACTTTGCAAGACTGGTGCGGCAATGACCCTGTTGTCAAACAGATCCTGTACATCATGGCGCAGACGAAAGCAACTATCAGTGTCATGACCGGTTTGTTGATGGTAGGCACAGTACTTAGTCCGGTCATGCTTTGGAGGAAGAGGATCAGGTAAAGGCTGTTGTTCCAATGGTTTCAGATGTCCTTTCTGGATAAAGACCTCTAGAGCCTTTGACAAAGGTATATAAAGTGGGGTGAAAATCCTCTTGACTCGGGGAGGATATTTGGCCATCTGTGAGCTACTTCCGAACGCACCGGTGAATGGGGTAGCTTTTTTTGATATGGTGGTGGTGACCATGCCCACTTCAGAAGATCTTGTAGTTGCATCACCACTGGTGGTCGCATTCGAACTGCGGGAAAACGCCTGCCTAGGCTGCTCCTTCTCCTGGTCAATGAGGCCCTGCTTCATGGCATCCTCGATCTGTACTCCTATCTCATGCAAATCTGAAAAGGTAGGGAAGGGGAGCACGATCATTTTCTGCATTAGCTTGGGCTGGAGGTTGCGCACAACCATCTGTATTTGATCCTTATCCGTTGGTCTAATGGTCATCATTGAGGCCTTGGCCCTCCAACGGGCCGCGAATTCTGAGAAGCTCTCTTTAGGCTCCTGCCTCGTCGTCTCAAGATCACGGGTCGTAATCTCGATTTGGGTATTATATGAATATTGCGCGACGAAGGCCTCGGCCATCTCCTCCCTGCTTCGTTTCACTGAATCCTCCAATTTGGCGTACCAGATGGCCGCAATACCTGACAGGGTCCTGCCAAAAAGGGAGAGCTTCTGTAATCTTGTCAAGCCCATCGGGCGCAGAACATCTGAAAACAAACTCAGGTGGACCATGGGATCTCCTGACCTGTCAAAGCGGTCGATGTGAGGCATCTTGAACCTGTCCGGCAGTGTCACAGCTGCGTCAGTGTACCCGTCCTCAATGTCCGGGATGGACTTTACCCCCTGGGATTTTTTGAACAACTTTTCAAGCTTGCTCAACTTCAACGCTGTAGGGTTGACCTCAAACTCGAAGGGAGAGTCCGGTAGATTGGTAGGTGTTTTGGACAGCTGGGGTAAAATTGGGGGCGGAGCCGGCCCTACCTGAATGTCCGTACCTTCCTGGACATTGGGTGTTTCCCCAGGTGTCTGAACCCCTGGTGGTGGAGGAGCTTGATGCGAAGCAGATGCTCTGTTCTGCTGCTGCAACCTAGTGATGAGCTCGGCTTGTTGAGCCATGATTGCAGCCTACTGCTTGGAAATTTCCGCCTGGCGGACAGTGTCTTGCTGCATGAGTTTCATACTTTCTTGCATCTGGTGCATCATTGCCTCCATCCCTGACGTGTTCTGCTGATCCATCTAACTAACTGGTATATCTATCCCTGCAGTAGAAACTGAGACCTCAGCCTGACTGTTCACCGGTGGGGTGGATAAGGGCTACTGATCTGGTAACTGCTGAACTGGTGATCTGTGCCTGACTGGCCCTTTTCACCCTGCCTCTGGTAAAGGAACACTGATTTGCCCTTGAACTGAATTTCCAACCTAACAAAGTCTATCAACACGGATCCAATGTACCCGGGGGATATTGGAGCCTTCTGAAGCTATAGTTCCGAGACTACCTAGCAAAAGAGAAAACCGACAGCATCTCAGCCTGATTTCACGATAACCAATATGAGCAAAGCTGAATGAGTGTGCTCTCTACTGAATTCTGCCCAAAATTCTGCCTGTAAACTGATACCCTCAGGTGAACTTAATCCCAAAGTACTGAACTGGTGCCCGCAGGCCTGATGCCCAAACTTATAAACTGATACATGCATTCCTGTAGAGACGCACTCTAAAGCACATAGCAGATAAGTGAGAGCCAAAACACCCCTATGTTGGGGTAGGGTTTCCCTGTCCTATTTTGTCAGGAGCTAGGGTTTCACTACGCACGCAGCGGTTTCAAACAACCTATATCGAGTAAGCAACCTGTCCTAGCTTGGAATGGTCACTATGGATCCGAATATGCACTAGGTCGAATGGTCGAAAAGGGTGCCCCGATAAAATCGGGGTTTGTGTTCCCATACTGGCAGAGCCCACAACCGGTCAGCCTTATGGTCATGCCTTGACAAGACAAGCCTCCGGCAAACCGTTCAGGAATAGAAGATGGCAAACACTGTGTCCTAGGCGCACCAATGCAAATGCAATGCAAAGAAACACACAAGTGTAGTCAAAACAAGACATCATGAGTTCGAGTCAAGTTCTCTAAATCCCCAGCGGAGTCGCCAGAAACTGTAGACGTCCCCGAACGCCCCGGGAGGGTGCGACTCCCCCCCGTTCCGTTCGCTCGCGGGTCTACTACAGTTCAAGGACTCAAATGTCACAGTTCTTAATCTTGAACCAAAGAGTCCAAATCCGGCAAGTCGTTTTGAGAAAACAGATTTTTTGAAAAGAAGTGCCAAACATGGACTGCTTTGCCAGATACAGAGTCGCCACCTAAATATTTTATTTTTATGAAATTTAGGAAACCCTGACTCGTTTGCCTAAGGTGTAACAACCCTCGTACTGATTACCAATAAACCACTGAATTACGTACTGATTACTGCTAAACTGAACTGATAATGACTGATAATTGGATTAACTGAAGTACTGAATGAACTGATTGAAATCGAAACTGAAATTGAATAAGTATATCTATTGTATTGTATTTCTATCTGTTGATTGATTGATTATCTGTTAGAATTTATATGTTTAACTGCTAATTGAAGGCCTCATCGGCGGCCGAATTAGGAACCGTTTAGTGTTTCATGATCAGTAGGATATTTGTGATTTTGTGGTATATTTATCTAAATTGTGATTTGGGACGATTAAATTTGATTAAAATAAGCTAAATTGAACAAGTTTGACCTATTTACAATTAAGCCACTTAGTGGCCATTATCTACACACTTGCCTTAATTTCAACACATTTGATCACACAACATTTCTCCTCTTGTTCTTGCACATTGCCGACCAAAGAGAGGAAATAGGAGAGAGTGAGTTCATTTTATTGTATTTGCTAAAGAACTTGAAGACTTGTAGCATAAATTGACAAATTGAGCTTGCAAGACTTGTAGTTGACACTCTAGGTAAGGAAATCATTGTCTTCTTGTTATCTTTAAGCTCCATCTTGCATGTATCATGGTTATAGAGAACTTGAGTCTTGATTTTGTTCATAATTGTTGAATTAGAGCTCCATTGTTGCATGCATGGTCATTTTGGTGTATTTTGGAGCTGATTTCATGTTGAATTGTACATGCAAGCTCATGTTTGTATTATGGTCCATGTTTTCATTTTTTTTTCCAACCTTTGAGCTCATTAGAGCAAGAGTTGAGCTTTGATTTTGGTTTAAAGATCATGCATTGCATGTTTACATATTGTTCTTGAAGAATGGTTTGAAATTGGGTTTGAATTAAATACCCTTGGGCTTTGATTTCTTAAATTGAGTTTTGAAACATGTTATTCTATGTGTTTAACAGAGTTTTTCCAGAAAATAGCCCAAGAGGATCGAAAATATTGCTTTTGAATTTGGTTTTGAGCTTGGGACTCAAATCTGGGATTTCCAGATTTCTGTTGTCCGCTCGAGCGAAAGAAGTAGCGCTCGAGCGGAGAAAACGAGCTCCCAGCATCTTGCTCTGTGCATCAGTCTGCTCAAGCGGAGTTTTGGGCGCTCGAGCGGAGGACTGGGTGATGCGCTCGAGCGGGCGTCGAGCGGAGATTTCACCTATCCAGTACTTTTTGGTCCGCTCGAGCGGGGATGTTGCGCTCGAGCGGGGACCTTTGTTTGCTTGTACGCTCGAGCGGGGACACATGTGCTCGAGCGAGTCTCTGTTTCACTGAAAAATTCTGCAAATGTTTTCTAAGTGTATTTTCACATCCTCATTTCATCCTAGGCATTCCTAGGCCTAGTTTAAGACATTTTAAGGAGGCTATAGATGTAGAACACACCGAGGCATATTAGGAAGTTAATTATTGTACTTTCCCAACTATTAAACTTAGAGTGTGTTCATCTTGGTAACTGTTTAGGGTTGGCTCTCGGGGACGCGCTCTAGCATACTGTAGCCCAATCTCTGTGAGTAACAGATTGTATAAAGATATGTTCAAAATGGTTATCTTTTGAATACTGAACAGAACTGTTTACTGCACTGATATTGTCATTGAATGAATGTATGTCCTGTATTGTGAACTGTACTGTGGCATCCTTAGCACTTATTACTTACTGTTATTGTTACAGAGCTCTGTCGGTTTCCTTGTGGAACCATACTGTTTATTGATTGATGGCCATCACTACTGTTGGGTCTGTTGAGGCCCGGTCCTTTTGGACCTACTGTTTATAGGCTAATGGATGTACCACATATGACTGATTGACTGAAATACTGTTTAATGAACTGTTTTCATTACTGTAAGGACATTACATTCTTAACCTCTTTATACATTATGTTATTCACTGGGCTTTACCTCACTGTTTATATATATGTAGGTTCTCAGCAGCCAGACCGGAGCTAGGAGCGTGGGATTGGTCCCCAGTTTTGTCAAGCCAGCCTATGTGCCTCACTGCGAGGTTCCGAGACGCCATGCTATGGCTTGGGGTGTTTTATGTTCCCCACCTGTCTCCTGACTGTTTTGTATTACTGTATAGACTGTCTACTGTTTTACTGTACTGTTATCGTGGGATTAGGTCCCCGTACTGAATGTTTGTAAATGATTGTATAGACTGTACTGTTTGAACTGTATGAATGCATGAAAAATGTTTTTGGCATACAGATTGTCACAGCTCACTGGACACTAGTTACTTACTGTCTTGGCTTCCGCCAGGCCCTGTACTCTGTTTTACTGTATAACTGTTCAGCAGGCCTTCGGTAATCTCGGATTACTGGCCAGTTATGGTGCTAAACCCATAGGGCCAGGTTTGGGTCGTGACAGAGTGGTATCAGAGCGATACTTGACCACGAGTTATACCGCACACACGTGTCCAAATGAGCTATAGGGTGTCCTAGAAAAGTGATTAGGGCATCTCATGAACTTGAAAAGTGTGTGCTTATGACTGACTGATTATATGCTACATGGTAAACTGTTTAATTGTACAACTGCTTATAATGATAACTGTTATCACTGCTTATAGTGAAATGGATAACGCAAGTACTGCAAATGAAACTGAATCATCATCCTCTGAGGCCAGAATGGCCAAACTTGAACAAATGATGGGACTAGTAATTGAAAGACTTGATCAACAACAGAACCGACAGCCCCCACCTCCTCCTCCTCCGGTACAACCGGAACAGAATGTACAGAATGTGAACGTTAATGAGGTGGACATTA
The DNA here is from genome assembly GCA_036172215.1 of Camellia granthamiana. Lineage (NCBI taxonomy): Eukaryota > Viridiplantae > Streptophyta > Magnoliopsida > Ericales > Theaceae > Camellia > Camellia granthamiana. The sequence continues at coordinate 108,549,803 of CM069907.1, forward strand.
TTGCACTGACTCATAAATTCAGCAAGATGAAACCGCCGTCCTTTCAGGGAGGCTTAGAACCGCTAAAGGCTGAAGCTTGGGTTTTGGAGACTGAAAAATTGTTTGAAGTTTTTCCGTGCTCGGAAGCACATAAGGTATTGTTAGCCACCTTTACATTGCAGGAAGAAGCTAGAAGGTGGTGGATGTTGATCCGTGATACCAACACTGTGGTGACTTGGGCTCAGTTCAAGGAGTCCTTCTTTGAAAAATACTTCCCTCAATGTGTCAGGGATAGAAAGGTAACTGAATTTGAACAACTGAAACAGGGCACAACGTCGGTTGCCGAATATGAGAAGAAGTTCACCGAGCTTGCTAGATATGCACCGCACATGGTGGACACCGACTACAAAAAGGCCAGGAAGTTTGAAGGCGGCCTGAATGTTGCTATCCTTGATAGAGTCAACATGTTGAAACTGCCAACTTATGTGGTTGTACTTGATCGAGCCTTGATGGCCGAATCAAATATTGAAGCACTGAAACAAACCGAACCACCAACAACTGAATGGCGCAGTAAAAGACAGGGTTTCAAATTCAAGAAAGGCAAACATAACTCTACAAACAAGAAACAGAACACGGGGTCAACGACTAGCCCCAGCCAAGGGAGTGGGTTTACCCCACCCTGCTCCGTATGTGGCAATAAACACAAAGGGGTTTGCTACCAAATTTCAGGAGCTTGTTTCAGATGTGGCAAAGTGGGCCACAGAATTAAAGACTGTCCCTCTGCCCCACAAGCCAGTAGTAAAGCTACACCGAGCGCCGCAGCATCAAATGTAGCACCAAAGCCTAACCCCAAAGCTACCGGGAAAGAGCCTATGAGGCAGGGCCGAGTATTTGCCCTAGTACCGGGAGACGTTCAGAATACTGAGACCGTTGTGTCAGGTATCCTCTCTATTTGTACTCAGAATGCATATGTATTGATTGATTCGAGGTCTACACATTCGTATGTGTCGCATGCTTTTTCGCGTAAATTGAATAGACCCTTAGAACCCATGAATTATCTGCTAGCTGTATCATCACCTGTTGGGGGATCCATGACATGTGCATATATGTATCCCGCTTGTGAAATTATTGTTGGGGATATGCATATGTTTATTGATTTACTACCGTTGAACATAGATCATTTTGATGTAATATTGGGGATGGATTGGTTACAAAAATATCATGCCACTATAGACTGTGTAACAAAGCAAGTAGTTTTCCGTCCACCGGGTTTGCCCGAATTTGTGTTTAAGGGGAGTGGAGTAGTACCTCCTCCGTATTTGATTTCTTCTGTAAAAGCTGTCAAACTGATTAGGAAAGGGTGTAAAGGATATCTGTGTTCCGTACTGACTGTGTCTACTGATGATAATGTTAGAACCGATGTGAATTGTATTCCTATAGTCAGAGAATTCCCAGATGGATTTCCAGATGATTTGCCAGGGGATTTGATTGATAGGGAAGTTGAATTTACTGTTGATGTGATTCCGGGAACACAGCCAGTGTCTAAAGCTCCCTACAGAATGGCTCCAACCGAATTGAAAGAATTGAAAGTACAATTGCAGGAACTGTTAGACAAGAAGTTTATCAGACCCAGTACTTCACCGTGGGGTGCACCTGTTTTGTTTGTAAACAAGAAGGATGGCTCACTGAGACTGTGCATTGATTACCGTGAATTGAACAAGGTAACTGTAAAGAACAAATATCCATTGCCGCGTATTGATGATTTGTTTGACCAGTTACAGGGTGCACAAGTGTTTTCCAAGATCGATCTCAGATCGGGATACCATCAACTGAAAGTTAAACCAGAAGACATTGATAAAACTGCTTTTAGAACGAGGTATGGCCACTATGAATTTTTAGTTATACCTTTTGGAGTTACCAATGCACCCGCAGCATTTATGGACCTCATGAATAGAATCTTCAAACCGTACCTTGATGATTTTATTGTAGTATTTATTGATGACATATTGATTTATTCTAAGACTGTAGAGGAACATGAACATCATCTGAGACTTGCCCTGCAAACCCTAAGAGAACAGAAACTGTATGGTAAACTGTCTAAATGTGAGTTTTGGCTTGATCATGTTATGTTTTTGGGGCATGTTGTTAGCAAAGATGGAATTTCTGTTGATCCGCAGAAAATTGAAGCTGTAGTGAACTGGCCTAGACCAACAAATGTGATTGAAGTCCGAAGCTTTTTGGGACTAGCCGGGTATTACAGAAGGTTTGTCAAAGATTTCTCCAAAATTGCCTTACCACTGACTCAGTTGACACAGAAGAGGATATCATTTGACTGGACTGACCAGAGAGAATCAGCATTCCAGGAGTTGAAAACTAGACTCGTGACTGCACCAATTCTTACCTTGCCTACAGGTACGGATGGTTATACTATTTTTAGTGATGCTTCTCATAAGGGTTTGGGATGTGTTTTAATGCAGAATGGGAGAGTTATTGCTTATGCTTCCGGACAGTTGAGACCACATGAAAAGAACTACCCGACCCATGACCTGGAACTTGCTGCAGTGGTGTTTGCACTGAAAATTTGGCGTCACTATTTGTATGGAGCAACATGTGAAGTGTATACTGACCACAAGAGCCTGAAATACTTTTTCACCCAGAAAGAATTGAACATGAGACAGCGGAGATGGCTTGAATTGATTAAAGACTATGACCTACAGATTTTGTACCATCCGGGTAAAGCCAACACCGTTGCCGATGCTTTGAGCCGAAAATCGATTGGGAACTTCGCTTGTTTGCTTACCGGGCAGAAAGAATTGCTTCATGATCTGGAAAAGTTTGAAATTGAAATTGTTTTGAGAGAACAAGGTGGAACAATAGCTGCCATTACTGCTCAACCAGCATTGATCGAAGAAATTAAAGAAAAACAGCAACTGGATGATTACTTGAAGAAAATCATTGAAGAAAGAGATTCTAAACCGAGACCGAGGTTCAAATTTGAGAACAATGTACTGAAATTTCAAGGAAGACTGTGTGTACCAAATGACACTGAACTGAAAAGAAGAATTCTGCAAGAGGGCCACAATTCAAAATTTTCTATCCACCCAGGGAATACGAAAATGTATCAAGATTTGAAATTGAATTTTTGGTGGCCAGGAATGACGAAGGAAATTGCCGACTTTGTGTCCAAATGCCTTCATTGCCAACAAGTCAAAGCTGAGCATCAACGACCTGCTGGATTATTGCGACCTTTACCCATACCAGAGTGGAAATGGGAGCATATCACGATGGATTTCATCGTTGGGTTACCTCGCTCCAGAAAAGGTATGGATTCAATTTGGGTTATTGTTGATAGACTAACTAAATCTGCACACTTCCTACCTGTCAAGACAATTTATAATGCAGACAAACTGGCTGTTATTTATATTGATGAAATTGTGAGACTGCACGGAGTGCCTGTGTCTATTGTTTCTGACAGGGATTCGAAGTTTACATCGAGGTTCTGGCAAAGCCTACAGACTGCATTGGGTACTGAATTGAGGCTGAGCAGTGCTTATCATCCTCAGACAGATGGACAGTCAGAAAGGACCATCCAGACTTTAGAAGATTTATTGAGAATGTGTGTCCTTGATTTCCAGGGAAACTGGGAAAGTCATTTGCCACTAGCTGAATTCGCCTACAACAACAGCTACCATTCGAGTATTGGTATGGCGCCTTTCGAGGCATTGTATGGCAGAAAATGTAGATCTCCAATTTGCTGGGCAGAAGTTGGAGATGGGCCGTTGCTTGGGCCCGAGATTGTGTATGAAACAACTGAAAAGGTAAAACTGATACAGCAAAGATTGAAAACTGCACAGAGTAGACAGAAGAGTTATGCAGATGTTAGAAGACGAGACCGAGAATATGAAGTGGGTGATCACGTTTTTGTGAAAGTGACACCAATGAAAGGCCAGACCCGTTTTGGAGTCAAAGGCAAGTTGGCGCCGAGATACGTTGGACCTTATGAGATCGTTGAGAAAATCAATCCGGTGGCGTATCAAGTTGCACTTCCTCCTGAAATGGAGCATATGCATAACGTCTTCCACATTTCTATGTTGAGAGATTATCTTCGGGATCCATTCCATGTGATTGAGCCTGCTCGGATAGTGTTGAGTGATGACTACACTTACGAGGAGAGGCCTATACAGATTGTAAATAGACGGATCGAGAAACTGAGAAACAAAGAGATCCCGCTAGTGAAAGTTGATTGGCAGAACCATGGTGGTGTGTATGCCACTTGGGAAAGGGAAGACGACATGGCTAAAAGATACCCAGAACTGTTCCCACTGAATCCTGTTTTCTTCCAAACTGAAGGTAACTCGAGTTTAGAGGACTAAACTCCTTATAAGGAGGGGAGACTGTAACAACCCTCGTACTGATTACCAATAAACCACTGAATTACGTACTGATTACTGCTAAACTGAACTGATAATGACTGATAATTGGATTAACTGAAGTACTGAATGAACTGATTGAAATCGAAACTGAAATTGAATAAGTATATCTATTGTATTGTATTTCTATCTGTTGATTGATTGATTATCTGTTAGAATTTATATGTTTAACTGCTAATTGAAGGCCTTATCGGCGGCCGAATTAGGAACCGTTTAGTGTTTCATGATCAGTAGGATATTTGTGATTTTGTGGTATATTTATCTAAATTGTGATTTGGGACGATTAAATTTGATTAAAATAAGCTAAATTGAACAAGTTTGACCTATTTACAATTAAGCCACTTAGTGGCCATTATCTACACACTTGCCTTAATTTCAACACATTTGATCACACAACATTTCTCCTCTTGTTCTTGCACATTGCCGACCAAAGAGAGGAAATAGGAGAGAGTGAGTTCATTTTATTGTATTTGCTAAAGAACTTGAAGACTTGTAGCATAAATTGACAAATTGAGCTTGCAAGACTTGTAGTTGACACTCTAGGTAAGGAAATCATTGTCTTCTTGTTATCTTTAAGCTCCATCTTGCATGTATCATGGTTATAGAGAACTTGAGTCTTGATTTTGTTCATAATTGTTGAATTAGAGCTCCATTGTTGCATGCATGGTCATTTTGGTGTATTATGGAGCCGATTTCATGTTGAATTGTACATGCAAGCTCATGTTTGTATTATGGTCCATGTTTTCATTTTGTTTTCCAACCTTTGAGCTCATTAGAGCAAGAGTTGAGCTTTGATTTTGGTTTAAAGATCATGCATTGCATGTTTACATATTGTTCTTGAAGAATGGTTTGAAATTGGGTTTGAATTAAACACCCTTGGGCTTTGATTTCTTAAATTGAGTTTTGAAACATGTTATTCTATGTGTTTAACAGAGTTTTTCCAGAAAATAGCCCAAGAGGATCGAAAATATTGCTTTTGAATTTGGTTTTGAGCTTGGGACTCAAATCTGGGATTTCCAGATTTCTGTTGTCCGCTCGAGCGAAAGAAGTAGCGCTCGAGCGGAGAAAACGAGCTCCCAGCATCTTGCTCTGTGCATCAGTCCGCTCGAGCGGAGTTTTGGGCGCTCGAGCGGAGGACTGGGTGATGCGCTCGAGCGGGCGTCGAGCGGAGATTTCACCTATCCAGTACTTTTTGGTCCGCTCGAGCGGGGATGTTGCGCTCGAGCGGGGACCTTTGTTTGCTTGTACGCTCGAGCGGGGACACATGCGCTCGAGCGGGTCTCAGTTTCACTGAAAAATTCTGCAAATGTTTTCTAAGTGTATTTTCACATCCTCATTTCATCCTAGGCATTCCTAGGCCTAGTTTAAGACATTTTAAGGAGGCTATAGATGTAGAACACACCGAGGCATATTAGGAAGTTAATTATTGTACTTTCCCAACTATTAAACTTAGAGTGTGTTCATCTTGGTAACTGTTTAGGGTTGGCTCTCGGGGACGCGCTCTAGCATACTGTAGCCCAATCTCTGTGAGTAACAGATTGTGTAAAGATATGTTCAAAATGGTTATCTTTTGAATACTGAACAGAACTGTTTACTGCACTGATATTGTCATTGAATGAATGTATGTCCTGTATTGTGAACTGTACTGTGGCATCCTTAGCACTTATTACTTACTGTTATTGTTACAGAGCTCTGTCGGTTTCCTTGTGGAACCATACTGTTTATTGATTGATGGCCATCACTACTGTTGGGTCTGTTGAGGCCCGGTCCTTTTGGACCTACTGTTTATAGGCTAATGGATGTACCACATATGACTGATTGACTGAAATACTGTTTAATGAACTGTTTTCATTACTGTAAGGACATTACATTCTTAACCTCTTTATACATTATGTTATTCACTGGGCTTTACCTCACTGTTTATATATATGTAGGTTCTCAGCAGCCAGACCGGAGCTAGGAGCGTGGGATTGGTCCCCAGTTTTGTCAAGCCAGCCTATGTGCCTCACTGCGAGGTTCCGAGACGCCATGCTATGGCTTGGGGTGTTTTATGTTCCCCACCTGTCTCCTGACTGTTTTGTATTACTGTATAGACTGTCTACTGTTTTACTGTACTGTTATCGTGGGATTAGGTCCCCGTACTGAATGTTTGTAAATGATTGTATAGACTGTACTGTTTGAACTGTATGAATGCATGAAAAATGTTTTTGGCATACAGATTGTCACAGCTCACTGGACACTAGTTACTTACTGTCTTGGCTTCCGCCAGGCCCTGTACTCTGTTTTACTGTATAACTGTTCAGCAGGCCTTCGGTAATCTCGGATTACTGGCCAGTTACGGTGCTAAACCCATAGGGCCGGGTTTGGGTCGTGACATAAGGCCACGTGTCCGTCATCACCAAAGTTGCCTCAGCTCGGGAACTTGGGTACGATTGGGGAAGGTCACTTCGTGAGCACCCCCGCTTGCCCGGTCAGAGACCGGCCTCTACTAACCATGATATCTATTTTTGAAAACATTGTATGTTCTTATTCCGGTTATTAGCCTAGGTTACTATGTGATGCGCACAGCATACAAGTATAGACTGAGTCGCCTGAATTGGAACAAAACATTTCATGTTTGTTTGTTTGATTGAAAATGGTTTGATGGCGCTAACCGCAGGTAGGCTAAGATGTGGATTTGCCACCCTCGGGTGAGCTTAGAAAACAATGGTTTTGCCACTATCTAGTGGCCTTAAAACAAACATTTGATGAATTGTTCCAATCCAAATAACCCAACCTTCACCCACAGGCATTCAAGCAGTTATATCACATAAGCAGTTAGCCTCATGGTAAGCATGCTATTCATGGCAGTCACTCACACGCATGCAAGGATGCTAAAGCATAAAAACTCACCGAGTACTCCAAGCCAAAACAGAAACTACATTAGAAATCATGCATGATCCTAAGTATACAGAAATGCCTAATGCAACACATGCAAAAATGCAAACTATAGCAGGCTCGGCTATTCTAAATATGGCATATGGAATGCTACAGCTAACATGTATTCAACTTGGAATTGAAATACAAATGCAGTTAGTATGATGCGCCGAGCCCGGTGCATGCAAGACAGATGAATGAATGCAAACTTGCTATCATACTGTATGCTAATTGAAACATGCCCTAATCTAACCATCATAAGCAGGTAAATAAAAGGGAAGAAAGACGTGGGGTTGGAAGACATACATCACACACACGCACACTTATTACAATTATGCCCTCCCACAGAGGGTCCGAATAAATATACAGTCCCGAATAAAAGAATAGTACAGTCCAAATAATACAGTCCAAATATGTACAAATCCCTAATTAATTTACAAATTAACTAAGAAAAATAATAAACTGGCATGCAAGCCAGGGACTGCCTTGATTCCGCTCCGGATGATGAATGATGCATGTTCGGGTTGCCTTCGCGCGGAAATCCACTGCGATGCCCCAATTAGCCTCTGTTTCGTAATGGTTTTTTGGAAAGCGTGCCAAGCCTCAGAAGACTGCTGATTCTTGATTTTGCTGCAACAGAGAGCAGGAAAGGGGCATAGCAATGTATTTTCACAAATGTATGCATGCCTCGATCCTCGTGCCACCAATCACGTATCTCGATGCATGATGGCCGAGAAGTCGAATTGCACAACTCGATATGGAATGAATGCACATGAAAACTTAACAAAACCTAACTCTATCATGGGTAATCCGGAGTGTCAGTGACTGGGGAATTGAGACACGTTCCGTCACTCGGAGTACGAAACGCCCCTCGTTTCCCGTGCTCGGGCTAACTCCTATCCCAAGCACAATGCAATATGCATGACATGCATGAATGCAAACTAAGATACAACCTAACATGCACCATGTTATGAAATGGCATACACGATGCACGAGATAACATGGCATACACAATGCGCTAATATACAAACCTAGCATACACAATGCTATGAAATTGAATGGCATACACAATGCATAATAGACTTACACCAACACAAGTGGACCTCAGCCACACTCGCATAGGAGGCCATTAGATGAAAATGAGACAACTCGAAATGCGTGCACGCATGCACGCAAACCGAGGACCGACCCTAAGGCACCGAATGCCACTCTAAGAAGACATGGCAAGACATGGAATATGGCATACTATCATGCAAATTTCAGAGGCAAAATGAGATGCAAAACAACCCCGAAACATGGCAAAATGGTACCCGATGGATGGAATGAGTCCCGAAACATGAAATTAGGCGCATGAAATGACCTATGGCTATGCAATGCATGCATTATTTGTACATGAAGTGTGAAGACAGAATCAAGGCAGCCCCAAAACAAGCATATTTACAGTTTTAATTAAGGCCAAACAGTGGGCACAAATGGGGTTAAACTAGCATACAAAAATGGCCCCGGAAGAGAGGTAATGAAGCAAGTAGCAGATGCTGGCCCTAAATGGCAAAGGGCCCTTCAACAATGTTGAAGAGGGGCCCAAAATATGGCATTTTACAGTTAAGGACCAGACCCAAAACAGTGTACAAGTAGGCCTAAAATGCTATGCAAAATATGGCCAAAAAGAGGTTTAAACACCAAGTATACAAAGGGTGCCTCAAACAGCCAAAGACCCTTAATGAAACATGAAGAGGGGGTCAAAAATTCAGTTCGGACCAAAGTCCAAAAACAGAAGCACAGGGGGCTAATAAATCATGCAAAAATAAAGCCAAGAGAGGGGTAAAGAGACAAGTAGCAAATGGAGGCCTCAAACAGTGATGAGCCCTTCAACAATGTTGAAGAAGGGCTTAAAATAGGCCACTTTACAGTTTACAACAGGGCTCAAAACAATTTACAAATAGGCCAAAAATGCTATTCAAGAAAGGGGGATACAAGAGGGGTAATGAAGCAAGTGCAAGAAGGAAGCCTCAAACAGTGAGAGGCCCTTAATGAAACATGAAGAATGGCTCAAAATAAGCCTAGTTCCAGTTAGGGTCGGAGCCCAACTATGCAAGCATAAGGAGCTAAAATATAGACCAAGAAAAGAGCAAAAAGAGGGAAAATGAGACTCACCCTTGAAGACTAATCTTTCATCAACTCTTGGCTTCAGAAAAGATGCTCCTTGCCTCTGGAAATGGCCTCCGAACTGCTGGTATGGAGTATGGGTTGGTTGGCTTGGAGATGGAGTAGAAAATGGATCCAAGAATAAAGGGTTTTGGTGCTTGGAATATAGAGAGAGAGAGAGAGAGAGAGAGAGAGAGAGAGAGAGATTGAATGTAGAAGGCTCCAAACAAATTTTTCTAACCCTTTTTCCAGAGCTGGAGGGTCTGTTATATAGACACAAGAGGGTGGAAAAGAGGGGGAAAAATGGGGGGGGAATGAAATTCAAATTTCTCCCCAAAATTGGCCTGAAGGGAGATAAAGGGGGAAGTGATAGTAGGAGATCTCAAACCAAAGAGAGCCCTTCAACAAAGTTGAAGAGGGGCTCAAAATAAGACACTTTTTAGTTTATGACAAGCCACGAAAATAAATACAAGTGGGCCTAAACTATCATGCAAGAAAAGGGCTAAAAGAGGGGTGAAGAAGCAAGTGGCAGTAGGAGATCTCAAACAGCAAAAGGTCCTGAGTCAAACATGAAAAGGACCTCAAAATATGACTATTTCAAGTTCGGGTCGGAGCCCGAAAATGCAGAATGAAGGTTCGAGAGCCAAAACACGTAGTTCGGGGCCCCGAAAGTGGGCTGTTAGGTACCGGAAGTGGTGTCCGACCACGAAGTCGGTCTCTCGGACCACAGTGTCCCTCAAAAGGGAGGAAATAAGGTATGTGCCAAAAACCGGAGCAAACGGAGGTGGTTAAGTGGTCCCGAACCGAGGCACACGGCCAACAGCTCCGAAAAACCGGGAACCGAGCTCCAAACGGGAAAAATGGCCTACGACCACAAAACGTAGCCTACGGCCACTGAGAGATCGTCTACGAGACCTCTCCCTCCCTTCAGGAAGAGAAAACAGAGAAAACTGGGCCTGGTTCGCAAACCGAGGCAAAGCACAAAAGAGTCCGGAAGTACGGAGGCAAGGCTCGCAGCCGGGACTTCGCAACCTCTGAACGAGCACGATATGCAATATCACCAAGCGCTCAATCAGTGACGTCTGAGTCTTAAGGTCGGTCAAAAATGGGGTGTCTACAAGGGTGCTTCAGATTCACCTTTTTGTTCCTGTTTTGTAATAGATGTTTAAGACTTGACTGTACAGAGATGGTAAAGGGATTTGGTCCCTAACCAGGATGTTTGTGTATATGGCGTGTATATATATATATATATATGTTTTGGTTATGAATGTGGCTTGCGCATAAAAGTCTTTTTGCATTCAGGTTTTCCACAGCTCATTGGACATCTTTTAATTACTGTTTGGCTTCTGCCAACCCCTTACTCTGTATTATTGTTATTACTGTTAAGCAGGCCTCTGGTAATCACGAATTATTGGCCGGTTACAATGCTAGACCCATAGGAGCGGGTTTGGGTCATGACACAAGCGTTACTTCTTGCGCTCGAGCGGACTGCGCGTATATCAGTTCGCAACAGCCCCTTTTTATATCACTTTTTCATATCTTTTTCTCTCAAAACCCTAGATCTCATGCCTTTCTCTCTAAAACCTACCTTCTCTCTATATTTTCACCTAGATCTAGTGATTTCTCTACCCGTAAGCCTTTGTTAAAAAAGTAGAGCATCTCAAAGGCTGTGTTTTAATCCGAATAGAGATTGGTTTCGGCATCTTTGAAGTCTCTCCATCTCTTTCTTTGGTCTTCTAAACTTGAGGTAGGGACTTTCTACACTTTTCTATGAGTTTTAACTTAGTTATTTGTTGATGTGTAAGAAATATTGAAACTTGGAGTGATTTTGAACAAACTTAGGGTTTTAGTTTAAAATCAAAAGAGGGGTTTTCAAATATATGTGTTTTAAATGGTTATAGGATTAGATATGAGGTTGTATTGTAATAAATATGTTGATTTTGATACTTGAGTTGGGTTTTAGAAGAAAATGAAGTTTTGCCCTAAATTGTCTCAAATAGTTGTTTTGTATAAATATATGAATTGGCATTGGGAATATGGAATTGGATGGATGTTTGTATAAATGGTGGAGTTGGATATATATTACCTCTCACCTATGGAAATTTGGATAATTTATCTGTCTTAGAGATTGTATATCTATTTAGAAATATCTATTTTGGGCTATTAGTGGAGGATAGCTATGATTATTGTAGAAATTACATGAGGATTAGGTGAATTGAAACTAATCTCTTATCCATTGTCATTGAATATGACTATGTTTTTAATACATTGTAAATGTATGATGTGTGGGAGGAGAAAGGAGATGTACTCTATGTTTGGGAGAAAAAAGGAGATAGACTCCATTGAATTAAGTTGACATGTGTGTCTAAGGTGAAAGTCTCGAAAACCGTATGTATACATGGGTGCCGGTTCCCGCGAAAGAAATACCCGTAAAATAGCAAATTGAAGTGTTTGTATAAGGGTTGTGTTGATTAGAAACCCATCGAGTTGTACCCTCAGTGTGGTTGTCTGAATGAATTGGTGAATGACTCATGAAATGAGATAAAACGGTGAATGAATCATGAAATAAGATAAAATGAATTGAGATAACATGAACTGTGATATAAAGCTTAGCATGGCATGGTTTTGCAAAAGAGTTATAAATGATTTTTTTATCTTGGACATTGAATATGCATCTCATACTTATATCTTTATTAAGATTCATATATTGTGTTAGATTGTTCCTACTGGGCTATGGCTCATCCTGTTTAGGAAAAACCATTTTTAGGTATTGGAGATATGCCCCCGCCAAGACAATAGTTTGGAAAGGTTTAAAGCAAGAGCTTTTTTTTATTGTATTTACTTTGTATAGCCAAGGGCTTAATTGCATTGAGCCAGACTCATTTTTGTTGTAATCAAGCAGTGACTTGAAAAGATGTAAGCATTTAGGGCATATGAATGTTTGTTTAGCTTTCATTACTTTTTACTATTTGTAACACATGTTGTGGATTCAGGATAAGCTGTTTATGAATATATATTGCATATGTCACCTTTTGTATATTAACTCTAATGAATGAAAGGACTTTGTTTCAACTTGATTTCCACTTATGAAATGGGTTTGTCATATTTATTTTGGGGGCGTTACAAAGAAAATCCCTTTAACACCCACATTAAATCCATTTCAATACAACTACTACAATTCAATTTAAACTCCTTCAATAGTAACAATGGCACACAAGAAAACTGTAATACGAAACCAGAAATCTAGAGAAAATTCACACAAATTCCACATCCAGAGAAATTCTGGAAAGACTAGAGAATTTCTCTGATGTTTTGATACTGGGTTCAATGTTGTTTGTTAATGTGGTTGAGAGAATTTTCTCTGGATCAGAATTTTCTCTGTATTTTTGACCGAACTAGAGAAAATCCCTTTAAAACCCACATTAAATTCATTTCAATACAACCACTGCAATTCAATTTAAGCTCTTTCAACAATGGCTGACACAACCACCAAACCCATCTTAATCATTGCAATTGCATTTACATACATTTAATTACAAATAGATTAAATAAATACATTTGCTTTTGTGATGAAATCTCTGTTTTTATGTTTCTGATTTCACTTACCCATAACAATTGAAGAATAAAAAAAGTGGGGTAGATCTTTGTTGGCAACATCGCGAGAAGCAGAGAGAAAATTCACAAAGTGACCAAACCCAGTACGTTTGACACAGCGGAGGAGGCAGCATGCGCTTACGATTGCACCGCTCGAGCGATTCGTGGAGTCAAGGTGAGAACCAACTTCGTTTACCCATCTTCACCTCCTCACTCAGTCACCGTCAATCTCATCCCTCCTTTTCATTACAAGAAATCATCTCAATCCTCCATGAGAGACATACCCAATCGAAGCTTTGCTCCTCTTCCTCCTTCTCATGTCAGTGACTTCTCTGGTTCTTTTCTACATGCTTCTCTTGCTTCAGACTATGTCTATTTACGATCAAATTCCATATATCAATCACCCTGGTTCTCAATCACATACTAGGTCTCTATGTTTTGTTCTTCTAATGTCTTTGAGAGCTTTGCAGGTTGTTTCTCACTCAACCCAAAATTGAAGATCATCAAGAGAGAGAGAGAGGGGGAGAGAGAGAGAGTTTAGGGTGTTTGTGTGTGAGAGAGAAATGAGATTTGCTTTGAGAGACTCAAATTTTTCTATCATATATGAGTGTAGGATTGAGAGACCTTAGACATCATAAAGTAATATTGTGGATCTCTTCTATTAGTAAAAATGGGAAAGGGACCTTAGACTAATTTTCTCTTTCTCAAATAGAGTCCATATAAAATTGGTTATTATAATTTTTTTTTGAACAAAATTAGTTTGAGTTTGTGTAGAACTTTATACATAACTGGAAAATGCATGCTGATGTGGCTTTTTTAGAAATAAAAAAAAAAAAAAAGTCTTTAGAATGTGTCAACTAAGTAAGGAAAAACACTACTTTTAATAATATATATATGATGATATGATTAGTAAAGGTATACTATTAAATCTATATAAATATAAATTTTTATTTTTATTTAAAAATACACATATTGTGTGCTTCTCAAGTCATAAGAGTCTTGTGGGGGTGTGTTCTTAAATTTATAAAATTTAAATTTTGATTTTGATTTAAAAACACACGTATTGTGTGTCGCTCAAGTGGTTAGGGTCTTGTCTACCAAATCGACGATCTTGATTGCAAGTCCTAACCTCCTCTCCATATAATTTTATATTTAAATAGTTGTGCAGGGCATTTTTTAAAATCAAAATGTTTACATTTTGTGTCAATAGCATCTTCACTTTATATTTATTATAGAACATAGATAGATAGATAGATAGATAGATAGATAAATAGAAGACTAGACAAAATTTTAGAGTTGCCAACATCCTTAGATTTATTTAGGTGATGTTTAATAAAATTAAAAATTAAATACTGAATTATGAATTTTAAAAAATTTATTATCTTTAAATTGTAATTTTCAATTTTATATTGTAATATTGAGTTGTTGGTGGTGGTGAAGACAACAATACTGCCTATAGCGCTAATGACAATGGTGCTATAGATAGAAAGATAATGGTTGTGGTAATCGTGGGGGGGTAATGCAGGGCCAGCTTTGGGGCTCCCAAAAATGTCCAAAAAAAAGGCCCAAAATTATAGTAAGTATTATATAGGTTCAAGAACAAAAAAATTAAAAAAAAGGCTCATTTGAGTTAGAAAGATCTAAAATTTCTTATAAGAAGAGGCTCAATCTGAATAAAACTTCCAAAATTTTGAGGCCTCAATTTATATTTTGGGAAATTTACCAATAAGTCTCATATACAAAATTCAAAACTCATCTAGTCTCAAAACAAAACACTTGCACCAATTAGTCCTACATATTTTTTAATTGTTACGAAAAAAAAATAAAATTAAAGACTCTACTACATCCCACCACCGTCGGACTTCCGTTAGACGATCACCGAAGACTTGTCGAAATGTTCAACATCACCGGGAAGTTGCTGGAATATTACCTAAAATTCGACGGAGTATCCTCGGAGTTTTTTGAATGTCATCAGAAGTCATCGGAATGTCTAGAATGTTCACTAGACATCAAGATATCGCCGGAGACTCACCGAAATATTCAACATATTGCCTAAAAAAAAGAATAAATTGAGAAATTAGAGCAAAAAAAATATAACAAAATGTGCTAAATATTAATAAACTAAAAGGGGGGGGGAAACGTAAGGACAACAAACAATAATAATGGGAAAAAAACATATGTTATTTTAATTTTTGTAAGATTTAAGGAAATAATCTCCAATATTAATCAAACTAAAAAGCAAGCTTTGAAACTGTAAATTGTTACAATTTCAAAGTATGATTCTATCAAACATTTATCCTTATTAATCAAACTAAAAAACATGTTATGAAACTGCAAAATTTTACAGTTCTAAAGAAAGTTATGAAACTACAAAATTTTACAGTTCTAAAGAATGATTCATTTCAGTACCAAAAAAACTAAAACTGTAAAATTTTAAAGTTTTCACCGCCTGTAACTAAAATTTGAAAACAACTTATTCATAATTTAAATTTTTTCTTCATTATAACAGAAAAATATAAGTGTGTAGTAAAAAAAAAAAAAAAAAAAACAGAGGGATCGAATAAAAGAGACAGATATAGAGAGAGAGAGAGAGAGAGGCTTGTACACTGACAATTATTTTTGATTTAGATCTAGCTAAATCTGATGTAGATCTACTCAGATCTGATGCATTGAAAACTCATTTCCTTCACCTTCGGTGAGCACGAAGTAAGAAGTCGGTGCTCGGTGGTTGCTAGTGAACTCCAATCAATGGTGGTCGCCAATCACTGGTGACTGTAGATTAGAAAAAGAAAGAAAAGAAGGAAGACGTGGTCGTGGTTGTAGTCAATATTAGAGAAAGAAAGATAAAGAAAACAAACAAGGTGTAGGGGAAAAAAAAAGAAGATAAATGAGCACATGACTTTTGGGTCTATCTAAAAGGTTTTAGGATTAAATAGAGAACACACTTTTCAAAAATGACTTGTCGATAATTTGCCCTTATATTTTAAATACATCTAAGATATGATTACAAATATAATAAAACCAAAGTTTTTAACTTTCCAGTTGGTTGCTGTCCACAACAAGAATTTGAAGTATTCATCTAAATTTTTTAAAAATTAATTGAAAAACTATCATATTTCTTAGCTTTTTATGTATTGATGGAAAGTCTTAAGTTTGTAATACAGAGTTGGGTTTAAAGATATAGTCTCTATAATAGAGATGAGTTCTTATTTTTATTTGATTAAATATTTATTTGATCATTAATTATATATATATTGTCTACTATGATTACATATTTTTATTATTTTTTAGATAGTCTTTCATTGATTATTTGATTTGTAATGATTGAGGATTAAGTTAGTATGATGTTAATCACTTTTGATAAACTATATCTACATGTCACTATTCCTAGAAAGAAGTAGAAGACTTTTACTTTGGGTCTGTTTGGTAACGTTTATGTTTTCGGTTTATATTTACAAAAATTTTATAAACTGGTTTTTGTTTATTTTTTATTTATTTTTAGAAAAACATAAACTACAAACGCGTTTGGTAATTGACAAAATGTTTAAAAAATTTTAAAAATATAAAAAAGAGTGAGAAATGGCAAGTGGCGGTGGAAGACGGTGGTGGAAAGTGGTGACGGTGGGTGGTGGGTAGCGGATGGTGGTGGCTGGTGGCGGGTGGCTGGTGGTGGTGGATGGGTGGGTGACGATAGCGGGTGGTGGGTAGTAGCGAGTGTGTGGTGGTGGCATGTGGATGGCAGATGGGTGGTGGTGGCGGGTGGTGGTGGTGGGTGGGTGGGTGATGGTGACGGGTGGTAGCGAGTGGGCAGTGGTGGCAAGTGGTGGGTGGTGGTGGCGGGTGGTGGGTGGTAGCGAGTGGGCGGTAGTGGTGGTGGTGGATGGTGGCGGGTGGGTGGTGGTGACGGGTGATGGGTGGTAGCGAGTGGGTGGTGGTGGTGGTGGTGGCGGTGGCAAATGGTGGGTGGCGGTGGCGGGTGGTGGTAGGTGGTGGTGGTGGTGGTGGTGGTGGGTGGGTGGGTGACGGTGGCGGGTGGTGGGTGGTAGCAAGTGGGTGGTGGGTGGTGATGGCAGGTGGGTGGGTGGGTGGGTGGGTGGGTGGTGGGTGATGGTGGTAGTGGCGGGTGGCTAACAGGTGGCTGGTGGTGGTGGCAGGTGGCTGGTGAGTGGTGGTGGCGGGCGGTGGATGGTAGTGGCGGGTGGTAGGTTGGTGGCAGGTGGTGGTGGCGGTGGTGGCGGCGGCGGCGGTGAGGGTGGGTGGTGGTGGCGAGTGGGTGACAGGTGGGCGGTGGCTGGTGGTGGTAGCATGTAGCGGTGGGGGGTAGGTGGTAGGTGGTGGTGGCAAAAGACGGTGGTGGAAAATGGTGGCAGGTGGTGGCTAGTATTGGGTGGTAAAAAAAAAAAAAAAATTCAAAACTCAAAACGGAAACACATTTTTTGTGTTTTCACTTTTTGGCCAAATTTATAAACTGATACCACTGATTTATAAATCAAAAATTTTACCAAACAAGTTTTTATTTGAGTTTTAAAATTTTTGTAAATATAAACAGAAAACTGAAAACGTAAGTGTTACCAAACGACACCTTTCTATTTGGTACTGCAGTTTATATTTTAGTCTTTTTTATTATTGTAAACTTTGTTATATATTTAAGTAAATTTTAGTAACCTTTTTGTGAGCATTATTAAATGTAAAAATTTAAAACAAAATTCGATACATAATGTTTTGATCAATTTTTTTTTTAAATAAATATGAAAGGCCTCATATTTAGGGTTTGCTTTGGATCCTAGAAAAGTTATAATCGACCTTGGAGTAATGTAATGATGATTAAAAGAGAGCGGTGACGGTAAAATGATGGTGGTGGTAGTTATGGCAACGGTAACAATAGTTATAGAGGTGAATAGGGGTGAGCATGATCCGGATTGAATCGGATTGGGGTAAAACCAGGACCAATCCGTTATTTACGGTTCTTGAAAAATTGGAACCAATCCAATCCGTTTAAATCGTGGAACCAATCCGGACCAATCCATTTAAATACGGATTGGATCGGTTTAGGACCACGGATTTACATAATTAAATAACAAAAAATATATATATAACACTTTAATTTCATAAGAATATAAATATAGCATCATATTAGTTTCACAATAGCAACATGTCTTTTCATAATAGTGACATACTGTTTTAAAATTTAAACAACCATAAGAAAACTGGTTCCACCATAAGTATTTAGACCATTACAAATTAACACTAAAAACTAGCAAACAAAAGTAATAAAAGAAGATACTATGCGAGTTTAGGTTTGGATTTAAGTTTTATATGAAATAAGAGAAGATACTATGTAGGAGAGTGTCTAATAAAAATATAGACTATTTGTATACGGTCCAGATCGGTTCCAATCCGGAACCGTGGGGTTCAATCCGGAACCAATCCGTGAACTACGGATTTTTAATTTTTCAATTCGGAGCCGAACCACGGATTCAAAAAACCAATCCAAATCTACTGGATTGGACTGGACTGGATCGGATTACGGATTTTACGAATTTCTTGCTCAGCCCTAGAGGTGAAGGATTGTACAAATTGTTGTAGTGGTGGTGATAATAGATGGCAACAGTGGTGGTAGTAGTGAAATAATGACGATGGTTATGGTAGTAATGACAATGGTTGAAAAAAGTGGTTATGGAAGGGTGATGGATGATGGTGGTGGCGTTAGCAATGGTAGAGGTGGCGGTGATGGTGGAGTTTGTGAGATTATATGGTGTATGTTGATAGTTATGTATAAGTATTTATAAATAAAGTTAGAATTAAATAAATTTTTATCACTTAAAATTTTCTTAATTTTTAACTTATATTTTAAGAGTTATATTTAAGTGATACCATTTCAGTTTTAAGTGTTAAATTAGGTTATGAAACTCCACCTTAATCCCAAAAAATAAAAAATAAAAAAAGAAAGAAAGAAAGAGATACCACTTAAAACGATTAGTTCTATAAATATTATTATCTTCGTAAGCATATCACAAGCTCCGTTGTAGCTCTATTATCATGTCGGCTCCTGAGAATATACCAGGTTCGAATCCTGGCAGCGGAAAATATTTTTTGTTTTGATGATTATTGCTGTGTGGCGACATTTTGCAATTTCCTTGTTATGGTCGATAACATTATAGCCACAATTTTCATTTGATGTCTTTGGAAAATTATACTCCTAATCTCTAAAATTTAACTATTACATCAATTTGATATTTATAGTTTAGTTGTATTGATTTTATTTTTAATTTTTTAAGAAAGTTAACAGCCAAGTACACATTTTGTGTGTGCAAGTCGGAAAAAAATGGAACATTGGCTTATAAATTCTTTTTCATTTACTTATGTTGTACTTAGTCTAAATTATTTTTCTATAATCCAATATGTCATTTGGCTAACAAAGTTACCAAAATACCCTTAATAATAATAGGGTGAAGCGCCCATTAATTTTCACATTGACAGTGTACATATTTTATGATTTGAACATTCACAGTATCAAATTTATTTATGTATTTATTTATATTTTAAAAATTACATATTTCAGTGAGATCTTATTTGATAGATCTCATTAATTAGAATTCAAAAATATAAATTTCATAAAAAACATAAAAAATAAAAAAAAATGTGCAACAAAAATTATGAATTTTTAAAGTTTAATATATAAAAAGTACAAAATAGTTCACACCAAGTTGTTAAGGGTTAAATAAATTTTCAAAAAATTATAAAAGTAAAATTATGCACTATGCACTATATAAGTGTACTTATTTAGATACGTGTACATATTTGGGTCATATCACCTCTCTACTTTTTTATACATATTTTCGTAAAAAGTCAAAAAGTATACTTATTTAGATCATCTCAAATATCTCCTAAAAAATTAAGATTTGGTGGATCAAATGTCTAAATAATAAAATTTATTAGAATATAAGAATATGTTATGGATCAATTGTAATACAAGTACTTATAAAATGATTTTCTAACAAATTCTCCAAAAAAAATTTTGAAAAAAAGTTACATGTGAAAATTATATAATTATTCCAACTTATTTCAGAATAAAAATCATGAGACACACAATACCAGCTCGTTCATGAGGTTGCAAGTTAGTAGTTCCAAAACTAATTTTGAGGGTATTTTTGGAAATTAAATTTTGTGAGATTCACACCAAGTCTACTGTTCACTTTATGATAGTATAGATAGATAAATAAATAGAAGATCCGTGTAGAAATTCTGGAATTATTGTGGGGGGTATTTTGGAAATTAAAATTGTTGAGACACTTTTGGTCAACGCCAACTCAGGTGTTGACATATTATAATAGAATAGAAGAATAACTCGATATATAATAGAGATTATGCAATTCAAATTAGAACGAAATTATGATGTTAAAAAACTTTAAACAAAACTGTCTATTGAATAATTCTAAACTATACAATTTAGTGAGATGTTTTGAAGACATGGTTTTGGTTTCAATTCTAAAATTTGTAAAACAATTGAGTATTGGTTCAATTTATGGATTAAGATTCAAGAGGAGAAATAAACCACATCCAACTATTAAATATTTGTATTAATTTTAATATATATATATATATTACTTTTGTTTTTTATTGACTTCTTTAAATTCTAATCCCATTTCGATATCAATAAGGCCTTCATTCATTTTATTAACAAAGTACTTTTTCTATGACATTTACACCTTGTCTAGTGTTTCACTTTATAATAATATAGATACATAGAAGATACATGTAGAATTATGTAATTCTTGTGGAAGTATTTTGGAAATTAAAATTGTGAGACACTTTTTGTCAATACCAAGTCAGATGTAAGATGTATAAAAAAGATTGTGCAATCAAGATTGGAAAGAAGTTGTGGTATTAAATAAATAAATAAAATTATCTATTGAATAAGTCTAAATTGTACAATTTAGTCTGATCTTTTGAAGGCATGATTTTGGTTTCAATTCTAAAATTTTTTAAACAATTGATTATAGTTCAATTTATGGATTAAGATTCAAAAGGACAAATAAAACCAAGTCTAACTATTCAATATTTTTATTAATTTTAATATATTTATCTATATAAGTTTAGCTTTGGTGTTGGTGGCTTGTATTTTATTTTTCATTTTGCCATTCTGTCTATTTTTAATCTATTTTGCCCTTTAATTTGGTTAGTGAATTAATTTGGATGGAGGATTTTTAGAAAT
This sequence comes from Camellia granthamiana, assembly GCA_036172215.1. NCBI lineage: Eukaryota > Viridiplantae > Streptophyta > Magnoliopsida > Ericales > Theaceae > Camellia > Camellia granthamiana. Next base: position 108,571,082 of record CM069907.1, read on the forward strand.
TCGGTAAGAAATTTGGTTAATTGTATTTAGCCTAATAGTCCAAAAGTTAAGATTTTTTTGAGCTTCTTTTTTTTTTTTTTTTTTTTTTTTTTTTTTGGGATAAATTACAAACACACGTCCTGAGGTTTGTTTCAAATACAAATTGTGCCCTGTGGTTCTGAAACTTACATCACGCCCCTTTAAATTTTGAATTTCATAACAAATAGTAACCATTTTTATTAATATATCATCAACTCAATTAACAGCTTTTAGTTATGAAAGAAATTTATTTCAATTAATAATTTAGGTAATTTTATTATTGTATATAAGAGCAGTTAGAAAAAAAATTCAATTAATTCTATTAAATAAAAAATTCTAACAAAGGGATATTTGTAAATTTGCAAACCACAAGGGCCAATACGTATTTTAAGCAAATCTCAATCATGTATTTATAATTTGCCCTTTGTTATTATTTTTTTTTTATTATTTTTTTAAGTGATGTTAGAATGATTTTTTGTATGGTTGTTATACTCTTAAAAGCATTGTTATACTCTTAACTTTTGACTATTGTATCTTTAATTTTTGCAAAATTAAATAGCAACCAGCTAAAAAAAAAAAATCCAAAATTACTTTAGAGAGTCCGAAGTCATAACTAAAATCATAATAAAGGTACATAATCATTCTATTTCATTTCATTCTAATTAACCAAGTACAACATAAGAGTTCATAAAAAATATTAATAGGTGAAATAAAATGATATTATATAAATATATAAGGTCTATTCCACTATATTTTTCTTCCATCAAACAAACACTGCTTTAAAATCAAAAAATCAAATTTTAATAAAAAAAAATTTTTTTAAATGTGCAACTCACTCGTGCCTTGCGTAGGCCTCCCTACCTAATATATATATATATATGTTAGGTTCAATGTACTTATTTTTGTTCTCATTGAGTTCTTTAAATCTTAATCTCATTTTGACATTGATAAACTCACGTTCATCTTATTCACAGAGTACTTTCTCTTTATATAAAAATGTGTATAGATCCCTCCCCCCAAAAAACGATTTATATGATTTTTGGATCAAATCATAGTTAGTAACCATAGTTTAGTGTAGGCGATTCTACCGACCGAAAATGATTCGTGCCTACGTTTTGAATATATTCATCTTCTTGACAATGATATTGGAGTTTGTAGCCACAATACATCATTATTATTCAGGCCATTAATTTACTAGACTTGGATATTTTAATTACATGATATGAAATTAGTAGTGGATTCGAAATCCTAAGTCTCTCTCCATATTCATATTATTTTCTTTAGTTGCACAATTATTTTAGTTTTAATTTAAATTATCATTAGTGAAAATCAAATCATCCTTTCTTCTTTAAATTAAATTAGAAATTACTACTCGAATTAATATAACTCAGCCCAAATCTTCATGGTACGATATCTGGACAATCCACTATTCTACTGAATTAGTACTATGTTTAATTCTTTAATTTTGATTGAAAAACGACCGATCAACAAGATTGTGATATTCTTTTTAACAATGTTGGCGACTGTAAAACAAAAACATGTAAAATTTCGCGCAGGGCATTTTTTGATTAAAACCCTTGTGCCCATATGCATATTTAAAACTCACCATCCACAACATCACCAAAGCCAGAAAATGCCTCCCTGAGAGACTGGTCATCAGTTCCAAAAGAAAGGCCTAGTACATAGATAGATCAATATGGTTTCAATAGTAGAACCTACAAATAACTTGTACTATATTTAATACATTAAATAATAATACTCAAGCTCATACCGCCAATGAAAAGTTTTGAAGAGACATGCAATGAATGGCATTAAGCATAGATGCCATTGAAACTTGCCCATTCGATATACTATTCTGTGAAATGGTCTGCCTCATGAGGCTTCCAAATCTATTGGAGAAAGCCATTTTTTACAGTCGACTATTCTCGGTACTCCAATAGCCTGTCACTATTCCTAGAAAGGAGTAGAAGACTTAGGCCAAGTTTGGGAAGTTTAGAATAAGTGTACTTTTTTATTTTTCTTGTATTATGTGTAGAAAAAGTAGAGAGGAGATATTGATTGATGTGACCCAAAAAAGATAAAAAGATGAAATAAGTGCACTTATATTGGGTACCCAAATAAGGCCTTAGGATTGGGATGTTCTAAAAAAGTGTACTTTTTGACTTATTGACTTATATGAGTTGGGTTTGGGTTGGGTTTGATGTGATGTGCTAGAGAGGTGCTGTGATTTAAATAAGATGATGTAACTTAAATAAGATAGTGACTTTTTGACTTTTTGTATTATTTAGGTTATGCCAAACTTGGCCTACCGCAGCTTATATTTTAATCTTTTTTATTATTGTAAACTTTATTACATAAATAAGTAAATTTTAGTAGCCTTTTTGTGAGCATTATTAAATGTAAAAATTTAAAACAAAATTCGATACATAATGTTTTGATCAATTTTTTTTTTTAAAAAATAAATATGAAAGGTCTCATATTTAGTGTTCGCTTTGGGTCCAAAGAAAAGTTAGAATCGACCTTGGAGTAATGTAATGGTGATAAAAAGAGAGCGGTGACTGTATAATGATGGTCGTGGTAGTTATGGCAATGGTGACAATAATTGTGGAGGTGAAGGATTGTACAAATTATTGTAGTGGTGGTGGTAGGAGTGAAATAATAACGATAGTTTTGGTAGTAATGACAATGGTGATGAAAGTAGTAGTGGTGGAAGAGTGATGGATGATAGTGGTGGTGATAGCGGTGGTAGAGGTGGCGATGATGGTGGAGTTTGTGAGGTTATATGGTGTATATTGATAGTATAAGTATTTATAAATTAAGTCAGAATTAAATAAATTTTTTATCACTTAAAATGTTTTTAATTTTTAACTTATATTTTAGGAGTTACATTTAAGTGATACCATTTGTAATTATCAAATAGTCTTAATTAATTTTCACTTAATGCATTCAATTTTAAGTGTTAAATTAGGTTATGAAACTCCACGTTAGTCCCAAAAACAAAAAACAAAGAGGCACCACTTAAGATGATTAATTCTATTAATATAATTATCTTCATACGCATAACAGAAGCTCCCGCTGTAGCTCAACTATCCACTCGGTTTCTGAGAATATACCAGGTTCGAATCCTGGCAGCGGAAAATGTTTTTTGTTTTGTTGACTGTTGCTGTATAATCTCTAAAGTTTAACTATTGCATCAATTTGATATTTTATAGTTTAGTTGTACCGATTTTATTTTTAATTTTTTCAAAAAGTTAGCAGTCGAGCACACGTATAAAAAAATGTAAATTTCTCTATATTTACTTATATTTTATTTAGTTTAAATTATTTTTTTATATTCTAATAAATGATATGGCTAACAAAATAATCAAAATATCCCTAATAATAATACAGTGAAGCGCTAACTAATGTTCACATTTGTAATTGTGAATGTTCTATGAGGTAAACATTTACACTGTTAAATTTATTTATTTATTTATTTTTATTTTATAAAATTACATATTCAAGTAAGATCTTATTTGATAAATCTCATTAACTAGGTTTTAAAAATATAAATTGCATTAAAAAAATATGTACTATAAAAATTATAAATTTTTAAAGTTTAATATATAAAAAGCATAAAATAGTCCAAAATAGTGCATACCAAGCTGCTAAGTGTTCTTTTATCGTCAAATTGTCTACTTAATTCCTAAACTATTTATTGAATTTATTAAGTCTCTAAATTATATAAATCAAAATCTATTTACACGCTAAACTATCAATTGAATTTATTAAATCTCTAAAGTATTTAAATCAAACATATTTAGTCCCTAAAAAGTTTACAAAAAATAAAATATAAGTCCGTAAGTATTATAAATTTATAAAAAACCTTATCCGGTTAAAATTTTATTTAAAAAAAAAAAAAAAAAACCCTTTACTTTTTATTCCATAATTGAAAAGTGAGCTTAATTCTTATGGTGAATTTCCATTATAAAGATAAAGATAAATATCTATAATATTTTTTTACTTATGCTTTACAACGGTTACGTGTTTGTTTTTATCTAATATTATAAATCAAATTTCATTTATAATTTATAATTGATTATTTTTAAATTTTTTGCTAAATTTTTTTTAGGATAAATTACAAATACATCCCCTGATATTTGATTAAAATACAATCGCCACTCATGATTCTGAAAATTACATTCCACCCCTGAGGTTTCTAATTTTATAACAAATCGCCCCTTTTATTAATAAATCATCAAATTAATTAACAGTTTTTAATAATGTTATAAATATGTTTCAATTAATAATTTAGGTAATTTTATTATTCTGTAAGAGAGCAATTATAAATTTTTTTTTTTTTGTTAATTCTGTTAAATAAAAAATTTCAACAAAAGATTATTTGTAATTTTTCAAATTACAAAAGACAATCTGTACTTTAAACAAACCTCAGAAGGTGTATGTGTAATTTATCCTTTTTTATCACTTAATTAATATATAATTTTATTTATTATTGTTTGCAACAAAGTGCTATTATTTAAATTATCTAATTCATTTTATTAACAAAACTGATAAATTAGACGCGTATACTTTTTTAAACACAAAATGAAATAAAACACCTTTCAAAGAAAAATAAAATTTTAAAATTTTATGTAATAAGTTTTAAGTAAGATATTTTACCAATTTATAATACTTATGACCATATATTTATTTATTTTTAATTCTTTCAGAGACTCAAATAAGTTTAAATTAAATATCTTAAGAACTTAATAAATTTAATCGATATCTTAAATAGATTTTGAATTATATACTTTAAGAACTAGATAGACTCAATCAATAGTTCAAAAACAAAATAAATAATATGACGACAATTTAAAGATAGAAGGTGTAATAAACCCTTGTTTTAAATGTATAATCTACATATATAACCCTACAAAAATAAACAATGGTAGGGGCCTATTGTGTATGCCACAAGCCATATAAGACCTCTTCAATCCATACCCAAACAGAAGAGAATATCCTCCCTGTGCCGATGTCCAAGTCAATTTAATCAACCTTTAAAGAGCCCACAAATTTGCAACACAATTACATAAGGGGAAATTACCCACGGGTCTCATGTGGAGCATGTGGACATCATTTAATCTCATAACTTTTTGAGTACATCTAAAAGTCCTTTCCTCTCTCTCTCTCTCTCTGCTTTTTGCTTCCCTTCCTCTCTCGTTTTTTTTTCTGCATTTTTCTCTCATCGTCTTTGTCATGGACGACCACCGGTGATCATGTCTTTCTCCATTGATCGGGGTTTACTGATAACCGCCAACCATCGAAATCAACTCGTGACTTCACTCTCACCGACGACAAAGATAATATATTTCCGACGAAGAAGATGATATATTTCCGACGAATAAGATGAGTGGATCTACTTAGATCTGATGTAGATCTACATCAGATTTGGCTAGATCTAAACAAAAAATAGTTGCCGGAGTACAATCATCTCTCTACATGCGCCTTTCTCCTTCGATCTCTTTTTTTTTTTTTTCTCTGCTATACACTTCTGCTTTTCTGTTCTAATGGAGAAAATTTTCGAATTCTGAACAAGTAGTTTTCAAGTTTTAGTTACAGGCAGTGAAAAGTGTAAAATTTTGCAGTTTCAAATTTTTTTGGTGCTGGAATGAATCATGGTATAAAACTGTAAAATTTTACAGTTTCATAACATGTTTTTCAGTTTGATTAATAAGGATAAATGCTTAATAGATTTTTGTTTTGAAACTGTAACATTTTACAATTTCAAAACTTACTTTTCAGTTTGATCACTATTTAGAGATTATTTGCTTGAACCTTACAAAAATTGAAAAATAACATATGTTTTCCCCATTGTTACTGTTTTTTGTCGTTTCATTTTTTTTCCTTTTAGTTTATCAATATTTAGCACATTTTGCTATGTTTTTTTTTGCTATAATTTATCCATTTATTCTTCTTTTTTTTTCCGACAATATTCTAGACATTCCGCTGAATCTCCAGTGATGTTCTTAACGTCCAGTGAACGTTCTGAACATTCCGACGACTTCCATTAACGTTCTTAACACTCCAGCGAACTTCCGACGAAACTCCGGCGACTTCCCGGCGATGTTAAACATTCCGACGAGTCTCCAGCGACCGTTTGACGAAAATCCTACGGTAGTAAGATGTGAACAGTGTCTGTAAATTTTAAAAAAATAAAAAAATAAAAAAATAAATTTTTTTGGTAACAATTAAAAATGTATTGGACTAATTGGTGCAAGTATTTTGTTTTGGAATTAGCTGAGTTTTGAACTTGGTACATGGGACTTATCAGTAAGTTCCCCATTATATAACTCATTAAGAACTTGGGCGAATTTATGGGCTTGGATTGGGCTTGCAAGCCCAACAAAAAAATTGGGGGAAAATATAAAAATCAACCACAGTCCAAACATAAAATGGATGGTAAACCATGTTCTTACTAGCTAATTTTTTAAACTCTTATCTAGACAATAAATTATATTTAAAATTTAAAAATTTTAAAAAAAAAAACAAAAAACCAAAAAACATAAACTAGTCATAGTTGACTCAATTATAGCTTGATTGATGTCGACCTTGGCTGAATCTATTCAAAATGATCCCAGAAAATACCAGATGATAATCACCAGTACGACCTTACTTCAACAGGATCTGTTCTATAGGATCGGGCCTTTGAATCCTTGAGTTCTAAAGATGATAATCACCAGGATTAAATCCTCTTTCCAAAGACAGTGCCAGCCATTTAAACAGGGAACTAATCAGACAACCGGACCAAAAAAACACTACTACTGGCACAGCTTTAACCCAATCTACATTTCAATGCTTACAGAGAAGTTTGTGTTGCAAACAAAGTACAACACAAACAAAAGATGAAGGCAATAACAGGCAAATTTGAATTAAAAGCATACATAACAAAATTAGGTTCTGGAAAAACATAATAAGGCATCCCATGATATCCTCCTAGATAAGTGAACTTAACATAGGCCATGCTCTCAACAGTAGAACTATCCACATGTGGCTTAGAAACCATCATTCTCTCTGGCATCACCATACCCGCCACGGGAACCGTAACCACCACCACCACCGTAACCACCACCACCACCACCACCGTAGTTACTTCTAGGAGCAGATGGTCTATCATTAGCATAGCTCACACGGATGTTCCGCCCATTCAGTGGCTGAAAAGGAAGCAAACAGGAGTTCTTAGAGACAACAAAAAATAAGAACAGTGAAATACATGTGCAATACATTTCCTACATTTATTTAATACTAACCTGTCCATCCATTGCTGACATCGCAGAGCCAGCAGATTCATCACTTGAGAAGTTCACAAACCCAAATCCTCTAGACTTCCCAGTATCTCTATCAGTAATTACCTTTGCTGTGCACCAAAACCACTGACAGTTTCAGCATCCAAACACTACCTTAGTCCCATAGCAGCCTTCTTATTTTTATTTTATGAACTTTCTTATTTTGGAATTTTGAAGAGATATATTACCTCTTACTAGTTAGTTCGTGTCGAAACACACACAGGGCTTACCACCAGTTTATAAACAAACCACATATAACCCACAATTTGAATTATTATTTTTTTTTTTTAAATGGTGGAATTACCCAGACTCCCGTCACTAGTAACGCAACAAAATAGAACAACTTAAGAACCTTAATATATGCAATACGCCAATAAAATGATTTCTTCGCCCTTTCTTGAGAAGAAAGAAAGAACAACAAAGAAACATACCTCAAACCGGTTTCAACATCAGCAGAAAATCCATTGGATTTTCATCAGTAAAATATAGAATTGAGACCTTAGATATCTCAAGATCAAAAGAAATTAGCATGTTAATCCAGGTATCCTCTCTGTGCACTAGAAGGTTTAGATTCCCAACTTTATGCATAAAGAGTCAAAGAAGAAAAAGAGGAGTCAACCCAAAAAACAAGAAGATAGAACCTACCAACCAAGCCTAAATTATATCCAAAAATTAGGCATGGAAACTCATGTCAATTGATTGAAATCAACTAACAAGAATGTCAACTTACGGGGATCATCACCAAAACATTTGATCAACAATACACAACAACTAGATGCATAGCAGAAACTAATGGGTTGTTTCTATCTCACAAATGTATTCTGTTGTTCCTAATCACTTGGATAAACATTATCAGTAAATCAAATGTACCATCCATCTTGTGGAAAAAAATTTAAGGATAACTCAATTAAACCCTTAATATAAGATAGTGATATTATTTTAACACTGTGTGCAACTGTAATAACAGAAACATGTATGCACAAGGCATTTTTTGGCTGACTAAGTAATTAAAAACCTTGTGCCACGTTATGCTTATCCGCACGAGCACTTGGACAACTTAGCATGCTTTTCATTCTGATATTAAATGCATTGACGGCAGATTTAAAACTCACCATCTACAACATCACCAAAGCCAGAAAATGCCTCCCTGAGAGACTGGTCATCAGTTCCAAAAGAAAGGCCTAGTACATAGATCAACATGGTTTCAATAGTGGAACCTACAAATAACTTGTACTATATTTAATACATTAAATAATAATACTCAAGCTCATACCTCCAATGAAAAGTTTCGAAGATGACATGCAACGAATGGCATTAAGCATAGATGCCATTGAAACTTGCCCATTCGATATGCTATTCTGTGAAATGGTCTGCCTCAAGAGACTTCCAAATCTATTGGAGAAAGCCATTTTTAACGGTCAACTATTCTGGCGTACCCCAACAACCTGCATTTCATATGATGCAAGAAAAAATAGTTCTCCATGTCAATTTGAACTCATCTAGAATCAAAACATATATCATAGAAAATGGAGAATAATTATTTATTTATTTATTTATGCAGAGCTGGAATAATATTCCTTGCATACATTTAAACCAAGTCAGAGCAACTTTTGCCCAAAAAAAAATATATATATATAGCTGCCAAAATTTGACCATGGGCAATTTGACATGGGCAGATGGGCTAATCAGAAAGTTCACAAGCTTTCTACAATCACACCAAGAGATACTTCACGTGTAACTACCATCAGCAGTCACAAGATATTCAAACTACAGAATTACTCACTTTTAATTTGGATTTCATGAGTGGCATGGAGAACTTGACACAACCGTGGTAAGAATTTGTGAAGAAGAAATAGATGCTTTTCAAAATAAATAAATAAAAAATTAAAAAAAAAAAAACCAGGGCTAAAATTTTGGAATAAACAACTGTGTATATTTTAGTCTGGAATAATTCAGAATGTCAAAGCATATGGGATAAAATCAGCTTTTGTCACCGACAAATTATAAATTAGGAAAAGACTAAAGTAATTAAATAATTGATCTGAAAGCTATCAGTGGGATTCACAATGAAATCCATGCAGTGTTTTAAGCGCGAGGCATAGCCTTGAGCTTCAAACAGGTAGAGGCGAGGCACAATACGCAAGGGGCAGCTTAGGCGCTAAGGCAAGGGTTTTTTTTTTGAGGCGCGAGACATGGGCTTCATGGGCTTTATCTATTTTTCTGCTCCAGCTGTTGATTAAGTGCTTTTTATTTCTTTTTTGAATTGCAAACTAGATTTGGTGGATGTGAATGTAATCCTCTATATCTTTTGTTGGATATTATATTTCTAATTTTTAAAAGATTGAATGTTATGTTTATCAATTATTTGAAATAGTAAAGCTTGCTTTATTATTTTTGGAATTCTATATATATTTGTTATGTTGAAAATTTTGCCAATTTTATAATTTTGGTTTTCTTCTACTACTTGTGCCTCGCTTTGGTAAGGTGCCCGCCTCGCCTTGTCTCATGCCTTGCGCTTAGGCTGTAGGACACCTTATCGCCTCAGTGGGCCTAGAGCCTTTTAAAACACTGAACCCAAATCATACCCAACAAATACAACTACATTCCATCAAAGCAAAAGGCAAATATCATCAACTCACTAGAGCTCAATTTGAAAAAAACTCCAACAAGAAGAATAGAAACTCTAACAACAAGAATAGAGCCGGAACAGTTTACTTCCTGTTTCGAACTTGTTTTTACTTCAGAAACACATTCTGAAATGTCATAAAAAGAAAACAAAATTTTTTGTAAAGAATGTGCATCTCAGCCCTTTTTTTTTTCCTTCCTAAAACAGGTTCTCAAAAATGCAAAGCCAAGGCAAGCTTATTTTCAAGAGTGTCTTCTTCAAAGCAAATAATGCTCTTTTAGGTATAAGTAAGAGGACAGCATTAACAACCCATGAACTAAGCATGCCGGTAAAGACTGTTTACTGATCAAGAAAAAACCATGAAAACTTCATTTCTAAAGCATATTCATCAAACCCACAACACACATTATTCAAAACCCCCAAGTTTCCAATTCCAAATGATGTTCAGACTAATTCCAACTCAAAATTTCACACACCCTCCACAACATACAACATGCACTTCAATTTAAACATAACAAAAACTAAGAACACAAATCAACAAAAATAAAATAAAAGAAGCAACAACACTGTGAACAAGAAAAATGAAACAAGAACACCAATACACGAAGAATATGAACCAGAACAACAATAATAGTAGTGAAGCAACCAGGGTATTAGGATCAGAACACAGAAAATGATTTATAGATCAAATATATGAAGGCGAAAACAGTGATCCAAAAACGTTTTCTAGGGTTTTATGATTAGATTATATACCTGCAAAAGACTAGCAGAGAGAAAATCGATTGGCGCGGCTAGGGTTTATGTCACTCTCTACCTGAGTCGAAAAATATCTTGGGGGTTTTATAGCGAGTTGGCTAGCGTATTTTGCTTGTCTGCGGTTACCTTTCCCTGCAATCAACAGAGTTTGAGAGGTTTTATCCACACGTCCGATTATCAGGATTAAAATTTTTTAGTGTAGAATTGAGTGAGGTTGTTTGGTGTAATTGTTAAAACGGACTATAATTTAATAGATTATAAATTATTATTTTAGTTAAAAGTTATTAATTTATTTGGTGTAGTTGGTTGATTTTAGATAGGAATATGCGTAGTGTAGTTTGGACAGTTTGAGAGTATAATTACAAATCGAATGGTAGATTGACGGATTAGCGGATTGGTAAATTGTGATTTGGGCGGTTTTGGAAGAACTGAAGAATATTCTAATTAATTATTAAATATTTACGTAATATATAATACTAATTTATATAATTTTTTTTAATATATATAACACAAACTAATTTTATATAATATGTTTCATATATATAACTATTAATTTGTAATAAATTTCACATTGTAAATCTCTCTCACACTTATTTTTACTTTGATATTTTATTAGAGATTAAAAAAATATATGTATTAACTATAGCGGAGCGAAGCGGTTTGGAAAGTGAATTATAAATTTTAAAATTTAATTTGCGGTTAGCGGATAAAGCGATGCGGATTAATGCGGATCAATGTGATTTTAGCAGATTGAGCGATATTTTGTACAACTCTAATTGTAAATTTAAGTTGCTAAGTAGTGCTTGGTAATAAGCTATGAAATAGCGTTTTGATATATAAATGTCCTTTTTACCCTTATAATTATAAATTAAATTAACCTTTATTAGTTGTAAATTGAATTAACTTTCATTTTTTTATTATTAACTACTAGTCCACATTTTTCATAAAATAATAAAGAATAAAAAATAAAAAAAAAATAACTAGTCCATAGTCCATTTGGATCTTTTTCGATTTTTTTTTTTATAAAAAATATAAGGATAAAAATGTAAGTAAGCTGTTATAATCAGAAGCAAAAGTGTTCAACTTCTTAGAATTAGCTTTTTTTGAGTTAAAACAAGTAGTTAGAATCAAAAAGTGAAATGATTTATCTATCGAATTTGCTGTCGTTTGAATCGCCCAAATTTGTGCTAGCTGGACGATTGGCTTCACTCTTATCTATAGCACGGTCGTCACCCTGACATTCGGACGGCCGGCATGAACAAATTTGGACAATTCGGGCGATACCAAATTCGGTTAATATAGCATTATTAAATATGAAAATTGTTTGAAATAAATTTAACTAAACAATCTAAAATAACTTTTTCAAAACTAAAATTTATAAGTTAGTTCAAAAAAGTCACACTAAACACCCCCATTATCTAATTGGATTAGTGAAATAAATAATTTTTTATTTTCACGTTTGTTTTGCAGTGGATATGTAAGTGTATAACTTCGATTATATGTTTATTTTGCATTATTAATTGTAAGATTTAAAAATTTATTAATTTTATTATATAGAATGTCTACCGAATTCTAATCGGAATGAAAAAATTATAAACACATACTGAAAATCTAATATGTGGATTTATAATCTAAATTTTATGACATAGTCCACTCAATTAAACATGCCTTAAGAGCTGGTTTTGGAATTATTTTTTTCAGTGATTTTTTAATTTTTATAAAAAGATGTGCCAATAATAGAGAAAATAAATTGAGTTTTTGTATTGACTTTTTTTTTTTTTTGAGTGACTAATTTGGTTTAACTTATTCCCAAATATAAACCTCGTTTTGGAATATATTATTTTAATAATTTTTTTGACTTTTTACAAAAAAAAAAATGTATAAAAAGTTAAAGAGAGTGAGGTGACTATTTATATTGACTTTTTGATTAAAATGTTTAATCCCCAAAGAAGTCACTTAACAATACGTTAAATTAATTAAAAATTCAAAATATTACTAAAAACATCAAAAAGTCACAAAGCTATATGAAAAATAAATAAATAAAAATTAAGAGAGACTTATGTGTAGGTCCTAATAGGTGGACTTATTATCCAATCAGTCATATGATAATTAATGGTATTTTTCATCAAACGCTATAAAAAAAAAGTCACTAATTGTTAATTTTCAACGGCAGTATGAAAATTTTGTCATAAAAAATGTTACTAATTATAAGTTTTATCAACAATTTTTTTAAAAAAAAATCGTCACAAAAAAAGTAATTAATTTTTAATTTTCAATTTTCAGTGACAATTTGAAAAAATTGTCACAGAAAAAGTCACTAATTGTAAGACAATTTATAAAAATTATGACAAAAAAGTCACTAATTATCAATTTTTAGCGATATATGCAAAAAATTGTCACAGAAAATTATTTTTAGCGATGATTTTAGTATGACTTGTTTTCAATAGAATTTGATAGGAATTAAGTCCAATTATTAAGACCTATTTGTAGTTGGGATTGGCTTCCCTCCAGTCTGACTAGAGGGTGCTGTTGAGCCCTTGAGAGCCTACCATGGGTTCCGTTTTGATAATCTGAACCATTCAATGTGTAGAATTCGTCGAGTACTATATGCCTATAAAAAATTACGTTGATCAGATATCTATAGCTATTTCATCGGATTAGATTTCTGTCAACCATTTATTTTTTATCGTCCATTTTATTTTAATACAAAACTGATTTGATCACATAACTATCGATATATGATCAACGTGATATTTTACAAGCATATAGTACTCAACGAGTTCTACACATTCACGATTCAGATTATCAAAACAGAACTCGTGGTGGGTCCAGCACCCTTCAATCCGTTCCCGGACGGGAGGGAAGCTAAACCCTTTGTAGTTTATAAAAAAGTTAAAGTTGATAGGAAGAGTAATTATAAATATGAGAATTTTTTGAAATAATTAAAAAAAAAAAATTCAGAGTTTGAGCCTTCTAACAAAATAAATCCCGAGTTTTCAATTTTATCAATTTAAACCCTAATCTTCTAATTTGTTTTCAATCTAAATCATTAACCTATTTTTGTCAAGTAAAATCAATAAAAAAAAAATAGTATTTTAATCGTGAGTGGTGTTATTAGCACCCCATGAATTCTTTTGGACCCATCATTTTTTTGGGCCCCCACTTATAAATTTTGAAACTCTTAAAATTTCTTCCCCCCCCAAATAATACCAAAATTATCCTTGTGAAATATTCCACCGATTAAATGCACACCCCCACACTCCCCAAAAAACCCCTCTTCCAAAAAACCCTAACAAAACCCACCAAGAAGAAGAAAAAGAGCCAATGTGATTATTGTCTCTGCTGCCTCATCCACCATGTCACAAATGGTATGCTCTCTCTCTCTCTCTCTCTCTCTCTCTCTCTCTCTCTCTCTCTCTCTCTCTCTCTCTCTCTCTATGTATGTATATATATATATATGTAATTTCTTAATTTTCTCATAATAATTTCTTCTCTTGTAGGCAAAATTATAATTACTGGTTTGATTGGTAGACATTATAAAATTGCGAGTTCAGTAGAGAACTATGCAACAATATTATCAAACTTATATGATGAAGGAATAACTTTTAAACCTGATTATGAATTTGAGCTATTTCCGATAAATTCTGCAAGTGTTAAAAATTTTGACCATTCAATGTATTAAGAAATTTTCATGTTCGGACTTACATTCCCAAACATTACTTATTTGTTCGGGAATGTCTTCCAAAACAAATAAGTAATGTTTGGGCATGTATTCCCGAATTTGAAAAAATGAAAACTTCTGCAAGCGTAAACAATTTTGATCGTTCAATGTGTTAAGAAATTTCCATGTTCGGACCTGCATTCTCAAACATTACTTACCTGTTTGAGAATGTCTTCCCGAACAAATAAGTAATGTTCGGGTCTGTATTCTTGAACTTGAAAAAATGAAAACTTCCGCAAGTGTTAACAATTTTGACAGTTCAATGTGTTAAAAAATTTCCATATTCGGATCTACATTTCCAAACATTACTTATTTATTCGGGAACGCCATCCCGAACAAATAAGTAATGTTCGGGCCTGTATTCTGCCAAAAGGTTGCCATTGTTACCGTTGGAATATTGTCACTAAAGGGTTTTGAAGGTTTTGAGAGTGGGTAGGTTTTGAAGGTGGGATTTGGGAAAGATGGATAGGTGGTGATGAAGGTAGGTGCTCTCATAAACCATAATTCATGATGTAGTGGGTGTGTAGGTTTAATTGTGAGATAGGGTATCGCAAATTAATGATGTCATTTTTAATAATTTTATTTGAGGTTATTATTGTAATAAAAATAAATAAAAATTGGGGGTCCAAAATAATTTATGGGTGCTACTAGTAGCACTTTTAATTATTAAGCTCAATGTAAGTATAAATAAAATGTTTAAAATACCCTTTTTTTTTTATTGAGTTTAATGACTAAAATATTTATTTTTCTATCGATTTTACTTAATAAAAACATGCAAATGGTTTAAATTGAAAATAAATAAAAAGTTTAGTATTTAAATTGACAAAATTAAAAATTGAGAATTTATTTTGTTACAATGGTCAAACTCTGATTTTTTATTTTTGGTTGTAGTTTCTTTGTTTTTTTTTTTTTTTTTAAATTTTTTTTATCATTAAACACACTATTAGTCCACAATAATTAGAAGGTCAACAAAATCTAATACAACTAATAAACCAAGTGAAGCCCAACAACCACTACTAATTAGGGCGGCAAATTAGTCAAGTCGAGTCGAGTCGAGATGAGCTTTGCTGAGCTCGAGCTCGACTTATTTATTTATCGAGCTCGTTTGTTGAGTTCGAGTTTGACTCGATAACTAATTGGGCTCGAATTTGGCTTGGCTCGTTAATATTAATGAAATTCGAACTTGGCTCAACTCGATAAGATTTTTATTATTATTATTTATATTATTTAAATAAAAAATATTAATTGTATTATTTAATACATAAATAATGTATTTATGCTATTATATATATATATATATTATTTTTAATATGTAAATTAAATAAAGATAAACAAGTTGAGCTTGACGGACTGAACTTATTCGAACTCGAGTTTGCCTTGTTTACTAAACGAGCCTAATATTCAAGTTTGAACTCGACTCATTTACTAAACAAACCGAGTCAAGCCGGACTCTTAACAAGCCGAGCCAAGCCGAGCCAACTCGCGAACAGCTTGGTTCATAATGAAGGAGAAATAAATCACTACAAAGTGTATCAAATTCCTATCCATAGATTCAATGGAGAAGAAATAAATCACTACAAATGGCGTCAAACTCCTTTTTATAGGAGTTCAACCCGAGAACAAACACCATTATGATATTATATAACCACTTAGCCAAATGTCCCGATTGTCCAAAATTCATTACTATTGTGCACTTTTTTTCTTTGGGTAAAAATCAATAAACCATTCACAAACATTTCGAATATTTCAAATGTTTGAAACTCTTACACGTGAGCTTCAACCATCTGAATGAAGAATATATAAATTTTAAATTTTATGATAGATGACATATTATTAGAAGAACTACTTGATTACGGGTAAAATTTTGAAATAAAAATATTTTTATTAATATGATTATGCCATACAAATTGAGAATGCATTATGTCCGTTGTGTGTGTGTGTGTTTTTTTTTTTTTAAATTTATGAGTTACTTTCAAAGATTTATAATTTTTATTATTTAAAGTATGAATTATGCATAAATCTATTAACAAATAAAAAATAAATCTATATTCACATATAGTATACAAATAATCTATTATCAAAACTTATAAATATCTAGACTTAAGTCTTGGCCATTATAAATTGTTAGAATGGTTTTTGAAAAAAATCTGGAAAAACAGAATTTTTTCTAAATTTTGGTCTAATTTTTAGGTGGGACCCATGTGCCAAATTTCGAGGGTCAAAGTGGTAACGCGTTCTATGCCGCATTGTGATTCACATGGTATATTTGGTTGCTCAAAACCATTATCGGGTGAATGGGAAATTGAAACCAAAGTGAGTTCTATGGAAATAGAGTTTTTTGGTAGAAATTCCTTAAGGTTTGAATAATGGCTTGTCCCACATTGGTTTGGTGAGAAAAATTTTATGGGTTTATAAGGCATGGGATTGGAACTTGAGGTAGGCTCCAAGGGCACCCAAGTTTTGTAGAGAGGGAGGTTATGGGCATTTTGGTCTAGACCCATTGGACCCAAAAATAAACACGCAAGCCAATCGCCGTCTGGTCGGGCGGGCTGGGCCTGGGCTTGGGCGCTTGTGCATGGTGTGAGGTTGGGTTGGGCTTGTCTGGCCCAACACTTGGCAAAAAAACATTTGAATTTAATTTTATTTTTTGGTAAAATAAAATCTGACCGTTTAAATTCAAATTTTGGTCGTTGAAATTTTTTTCAAATCTGTCCGAACCTTCTGTAATCTATCCGAACAGTTTAGTTCAAGAAAAACCCTTACCTGTTTGAATTCATATCTGTTTAAACTGTAAACCGAACAAATTCATATCTGTTTAATTCAAATTGAACAAGTACCATACCTGTTGGATTCAAACCAATCAACCACCATATTCCTATATAAATAGGCAGTCCCTTACTTGGTTTTTTTTTACCAATTTTCGTTCTTCTCTGCTGCAATTTATCTCTGCATTTTGCTGCATTAATTCCGTTAATTTTCTGTGAGAAAGAGTGTATACACTAAGTGTGTTTGTTGTACGAAAAATTTGTAGTGCTACAATTTTTCGTTGATTGATCATTTTATCCTGAGAGATAGACGTCCACAATCTAAAAGCACCGTGGAGAGGACGAAATTTGTAGTGCTGCAATTTTTCGTTGATTGATCATTTTATCTTGGGAGATAGACGTCCACACTCTAAAAGCACCATGGAGAGGACGAATCTATCTTAAGAACACAGTGTTAAACACTGGACTTGATCAAAAATTTGTTCAAGAAATTAATGAAATAAGTTGTTAATTTATTTTCTCGTTTATTAGTTATTTATCTTAGATTTTGATTTTGTTTTTGTAACAAAATAAAAATCCTTTTTTATTTATTTATTTTATTTTCTAGTTTGATTTTGGTAATCAACCATCTTCCCTCCTTTCTTTTATTTCTTTTGTTTGTTGTTAAGTACAAAAACTTAATTTTTTTGGAATACAGTGAAGATTGTCCA
This sequence comes from Camellia granthamiana, assembly GCA_036172215.1. Classification (NCBI taxonomy): domain Eukaryota; kingdom Viridiplantae; phylum Streptophyta; class Magnoliopsida; order Ericales; family Theaceae; genus Camellia; species Camellia granthamiana. The sequence goes on from CM069907.1 coordinate 108,589,000, forward strand.
ACAATCTTAAGATAGATTAATTTTTTGGTGTCTTCATTGTATTTAATTTTTTGTATTTTCACAAAGTGATATTCTTGTTGGAAAATTCAAATAGTAGTAATATACTGTTTGATAAATAGTAGTAATATACTGTTTATTTTCTTTGACAACTAGTAGTAATATACTTGTGTCATTAACAACCGCAGAATATTAATTTGTGTTACAGTAAATTGTTGTGGCATTTTATTTTTCTAGTTTTAGTAACAAGGAAAATAAAATTATTTTGTGTTTAATTTATTTTCTAGTTTTAATAACTAGAAAATTAATTTGTGTTTTAATTTTTTCTAATTTTTGTAATCAGACATTATGGCTGTTGAAAGTAGTACTCGTTACAATGACTCCGGTCCCATCCAAAGCCATGTTCAAGTTCCAATAAATCATGGAGAAAAACTGGAAAAAAATTAATGGCACTGAGTTTAAGAGATGGCAGCAGAAAATGGTGTTCTATCTTACAAGCCTAAATTTGGCCCTGTTTCTCCGTGAAGAGGCTTCAGTACTTAGAGAGGATGAAAGTGATCGGCAAATTGTTGCCGCTGTAGATGCTTGGAAACATTCTGATTTCCTGTATAAAAACTACATCCTTAATGGCCTTGGCAACATGCTGTATAATGTTTACAGCCCTCTAAAAACAGCAAAAGTATTGTGGGATTCATTGGAGAAAAAATACAAGACAGAGAATGCTAGCACGAATAAATTTGTTGTCGGTAAATTTCTAAACTTTGTTATGGTAGACTCTTAAACGGTAATTTCTCAAATTCAAAATTTTCAAATAATTTTGCATGATATTCATTCTGAAAGTATGTCTCTTAGCGAGTCTTTCCAAGCCGCTGCTTTAGTGGAAAAGTTACCACCGGCTTGGAAAGATTTCAAAAATTATTTAAAACACAAACGTAAGGAGATGACCATGGATGAATTGATTGTAAAATTGAGAATTGAGGAAGATAACCGAAAGGCTGAAAACAGGAATGGTAAAAATCTCATTGAGTCTAAGGCTAACGTGGTTGAACAAGTGCACAAACCACATAACAAAAAGTGAAAGTTTACTGGAGATGGTCCTAAACAAGGCAACAACAATGGCAATAAGAAGTTCAAAGGAAAATGTTATAATTGTGGCAAGACCGGACATCGAGCTTCTGACTGCCGCCGCCCTAAGAAGAATTGTGGAAGTACAAGACTGCCAATCAAGCCAATGTGACAGAATTAGATTACATCTCTAACGGGGTAAATGACATCAATCTCTCTATTGTGGTGTCTAAGGCTAATTTGGTTGGAAATCCCAAGGAATAGTGGGTTGACATTGGAGCAACTCGTCACATTTGTGCGGACAAGAAGATGTTTCATAACTTATAATGAGGCTGCAAATGGTGAACAACTTTTCATGGGAAATTCTTCTACTTCTACTATGGCTGGACAAGGAAAAGTGATCTTGAAGATGACATCAGGGAAGGAACTTACCTCAACAACGTGCTGCATGTACCAGACATCCGAAAGAATTTAGTTTCTGGTTCTTTGTTAAGTAAAAGTGGTTTTAGGCTTGTATTTGAGTCTGATAAATTTGTATTAACATAGAGTGGTATGTATGTTGGTAAGGGATACATGAGTGATGGTCTCTTCAAGTTGAATGTAATGATGATTGTACCAAAACTTGCTATTAATGAGAATAACACATCTTTTGCTTATATTCTTGAGTCGAATTTATGGCATGGTAGATTAGGACATGTGAATTTTGATGCTTTGCATAGATTAATTGGTTTGGATATATACCAAAGTTTGAAATTGATCCTAATCACAAATGTGAGATTTGTGTAGAAGCGAAACTAACTAAGGCTCCATTTAAATCAATTGAAAGAAAAACCGAACCTCTACAATTAATTCATACAGATGTATGTGATCTTAAATTTGTTCAAACTAGAAGAGGCAAAAAGTATTTCATAACATTTATCGATGATTGCACACGATATTGTTATGTATACTTACTTAGGAGTAAAGATGAAGCCTTAGAAATGTTTAAACTCTACAAACCTGAAGTTGAAAATCAACTTGGAAAAACCATTAAAATGGTTAGAAATGATAGGGGTGGTGAATATGATGCACCATTAAATGAATTTTGTGCACAATATGGCATTATTCACCAAATACAGCACCCTATTCTCCACAGCAAAATGGAATTGATAAAAGGAAGATTTGAACCCTTAAAGAAATGATGAATGTCATGTTACTAAGTTCGGGCTTATCGCAGAACTTGTGGGGGGAAACAATTTTGTCTGCTAATTATGTTCTTAACAGAATACCTCACAAGAAAAACCAATAACACTCCTTATGAATTGTGGAAATGTCGACCGGCTTCCTACAAATACTTAAAAGTGTGGGGGTGTTTGGCAAAAGTAGAAGTTCCTGTTCCTAAAAAGACTAAAATAAGACCAAAAATAGTGGATTGTGTGTTTATTGGTTTTGCTCAGAATAGTAGTGCATATCGGTTTCTGACTTATAAATCAAAAATGCCTGATATAAATGTGAACACTATTATAGAGTCAAGGAATGCTGTGTTTTTTAAACATGTCTTTCCTTACAAGAAAGGACAGGAATTAAGTTCACAGAAAAGAACTTATAATTGTACACAAAGCTAAGAGACTAATGACAATCAAACACAAGAGACTAGTAATGATCTCGACCAACAGGATTTAACTGATGATGAACCAAGACGAAGTAAGAGAGCAAGAACATCAAAATCCTTTGGTCCAGATTTTCTGACATACCTGTTAGAAAATAAACCTCAAAGCTTCAAGAAAGCAATGACAAGTCCTGAAGCACCTTTGTGGAATTAATAATGAAATTGAATCCATTATGCAAAATCATACTTGGGAATTGGTGGATCTTCCACTTGGTTCTAAACCTCTTGGATATAAGTGGATATTCAAGAGAAAAATGAAAGTAGATGGTTCAATAGACAAGTATAAAGCAAGACTTGTAGTAAAAGGTTACAGACAAAAGGAAGGTCTGGACTATTTTGACACATATTCTCTTGTGACAAGAATAACATCCATCCGTATGCTTATTACCATAGCAGCATTGTATAATTTAGAGATACATCAAATGGATGTTAAGATAGCTTTTTTAAATGGTGATCTAATTGAAAAAATCTATATGGAGCAACCTGAAGGGTTTGTAGTGCCGAGGCAAGAAAAGAAAGTTTGTTGGTTTGTAAAATCTCTTTATGGATTAAAACAAGCATCTAAGCAATGGCATGAAAAATTTGATCATGCTATGCTTACTAATGGGTTTAAGATAAACGAATGTGACAAGTGCGTCTATGTTAAAAACACTGACCAAGGATATGTCATAGTTTGTTTTTATGTGGATGACATGCAATCATTAGAAGTAGTCAAAATATGATCAAATCAACTAAGCAAATGCTGAATAGAAGATTTGATATGAAAGATATAAGGGTTGCAAATGTAATATTAGGAATGAAAATTACTAAAACATTTGACGAATATGCATTATCTCAATCACATTATATTGAGAAAATTCTTGATAAATTTATCAAGGATGATATGAATGTAGCTAGAACATTTGTAGACATTAGTCTTTATTTATCAAAAAATAAAGGTGATGCGGTATCTTAGTTAAAATACTCCCAAATCATTGGAAGCCTAATGTACCTAATGAATTATACTCGTACTAACATAGCTTATGCAGTTAGTAAATTGAGTAGGTACACTAGTAATCCCGGAGAAGACCATTGGAAAGCGATCATTCAGGTTCTTAGATATCTAAGATTTACCCGTGATCATGGTTTGAACTTTACTCGATATCCAGCAGTACTCGAAGGTTATTGTGATGCCAATTGTATATCAGATACTAAAGATTCAAAATCCACTAGTGGATATGTCTTTACTCTGGAAGGCGCTATTGTTTCTTGGAAATCCACGAAACAAACATGCATCGCATGATCCACAATGGAATCTGAGTTCATTGCTATAGACAAAGCAGGAGAAGAAGCAGAATGGCTTCGTCACTTCTTAGAAGACATTCCAATGTGGCTAAAACCAGTGCCAGCTATTTGCATTCATTGTGATAGTCAATCTGCAATAGGCAGGGCACATAATCATATGTATAATGGTGAGTCAGGACATATTCATCATCGACATAATACCGTAAGACAATTGCTCTCAAATGGAATAATCTCAATAGATTATATAAAATCTAAAGAGAATATTACGGATTCGTTAACAAAAGGTTTGACAAAAGAGCAAGTGTATAGTTCATCAAAGGGGATGAGATTAAAGCCTATTACATAAGAATCATCATAATGATAACCCTACTTATATGACTGGAGATCCCAAGAACTAAGTTCAAAGGGACAACTAAGTTATGTGTGGCTCGCCAGAAATCACCAAGGGATTAAAATTCCCTACCCATTCCTATGGTAAGAGTGATATCTGCAACATGTGTTGTTTGCAGGGGTTTAAGGATAAGCTTTGCTTTTAATGATTACTTATATCTTGATTTAGGCATAAAATCAAGACGAGTATAAAGAGATACTCACAATAAGAATCACCTATATGAGTGTCGAACTGGGGTCGGTTCTATGAGAATGAAGAGACTAAATTCACTGGAAGCACTCATGAAAACCAAGAGTGTTCAAGGCCAAAATGAACACAACCGTGAGAACCACGATGTGTCCGAAGATATTTTTGTGTGAAATCTATTGTCTTGACTTACACAAACAGTTGAACAATTCAAGGCATCGCATCCATTGGTTAGCTAGTAAGTCCGATAGGTTATCACTAGGGAAGGTTCAAGGCCAAAAGCTACCTATTCGGATGCAAGATATTTTCAATTTATACTCTTTCGGCAAATTCTGTATATTTTTGCATTTCCATTGTTATCAAATTCCATTCATGTGGGGGATTGTTAGAAATGGTTTTTGAAACAATATGAAAAAACAGAATTTTTTCTAAACTTTGGTCTAATTTTTAGGTGGGACCCATGCGCTGAATTTCGTGGGTCAAAGTGGTGTGATTCACGTGGTTTATTTGGTTACTCAAAACCATTATCAGGTGAATGGGAAATTGAAGCCAAAGTGAGCTCCATGAAAACGGAGTTTTTGCTGGAAATTCCTTAGGATTTGAATAATGGCTTGTCCCATATTGGTTTGGTGGAAATAGTTTATGGGTTTATAAGGCACAAAATTGGAACTTGGGGTAGGCCCCAAGAGGCACCCAAGTTCTGTAGAGAGGGAGGTTATGGACAAAGTGGGCTAGACCCATTGGACCCAAAAATAAACACATACGCTTGTGCCGCCGCCGCCGTTCGGTAGGGCAAACTGGGTTGGGCTGGGCTTGGGCTTGGGCATAGGTGCGTAGTGTGAGGTTGGGTTGGGCTTGTCTGGCCCAATACTTATCTTTTTGGGCTAAAAACATTTGAATTTAATTTTATTTTTTGGTAAAATAAAATCTGACCGTTTAAATTCAAATTTTGGTCATTGGAAATTTTTTCAAATTTGCCTGAACCTTCTGTAATCTGTCCGAATAGTTTAGTTCAAGAAAAACCCTTACCTGTTTGAGTTTAAATTCAAACAGGTTCATATCTGTTTAAACTGTAAACTGAACAGATTCACATCTGTTTAATTCAAATTAAACAGGTACCATACCTGTTGGATTCAAACCAATCAGCCACCATTTTCCAATATAAATAGGCAGTCCCTCACTTGATTTTTTTTGCCAATTTTCGTTCTTCTCTACTGCAATTCATTTCTGCATTTTGCTGCATTAATTTTGTTAATTTTCTATAAGAAAGAGTGTATACACTAAGTGTGTTCGTTGTACGAAAAATTTGTAGTGCTACAATTTTTCGTTGAATAATCATTTTATCCTGGGAGATACACGTCTACAATCTGAAAGCACCATGGAGAGGACGAATTTGTCTTAAGGATACAGTGTTAAACACTGGACTTGATCAAAAATTTGTTTAAGAAATTAATCAAGTAAGTTGTTAATTTATTTTCTGGTTTATTATTTCTTTATATCAGATTTTGATTTTGTTTTTGTAACAAAATAAAAATATGTTTTTATTTATTTATTTTATTTTCTAGTTTGATTTTTGTAATCAAACATTTTCCCTCATTTCATTTATTTCTTTTGTTTGTTGTTAAGTACACAAACTTAATTTTTTCAGAATACAGTGAAAATTGTCCAACATAAAGCACACGATAAAAAAATGTAAGCCCGTGGATTGTCCCAGTTAAGTTGTTTTATATACAAATTTAGTTAATTTTATTCATTTAATATATTAGTGTATTAGTTTCTTAAACATTTCTAAAATTTGGTACATTTAAAAATAGAAAATAGTCTATAGTGTCAATGTCAAATTAAGAGAATGACTTTAGAATCAATCAAATATAAAATTGGCTAAGCTTTTAGAAGAAAAGAAAAGAAAAAGAAAGGCTTAATGTGGTCAGTCGATACTAAAGGGAGTGTGAGAAGATTTAGAGGTTTATTTAGGGGATGGCTCGGATATTGGAGTTATTATTCCTTTTTTTGTCCTTTTTTTTTTTTTGTCTTTTCTATTTTATTATCCAATATGTTTTTTGATTTTACAAATAGGAAAAAATGATTGAAGTTTACAAAACATATAATGGGGTAATTAGTATATGGCAAAAAACAAAGGCCTATATGGAAAATATTAAAAATTAAAAAAAGTCTATGGTGTCTAGGTCAAATCAAAAAAACTACTTTAGTGTCAACCAAATATTGAATTGGCCCAATCTCCACAAAGAAAAAAAAAAGAAAAAAGAAAAAGAAAAAAAGGAAGACATGAAGTGGTCAGTCGAAACTAAAGGGAGTATGGAAAGATTATTAGAATCATGACTTTCATCACGACCTCTAAATGCACAAGCTTGAAATGTAAGTCATTTGACAGCATCTATTGTAGTCTTCAATCGCAAACGGTTTTTTGCAACTTGATGAGAAGTTTGTTTCTCAACTATCTTCTCAATGTGTTGCGCTTGATTTGTTAAATCATGGCAAGATTTAGCAGCAATTCTGTGCGATGAATTAGGACCATTTCCCATATGAGTTAAGAAAGCACAATTCTTCTCACTGTTGACTTTCTTCCATGAAGAAAATCCATCAGAAATGAAAGTACTAGAAGTAGTGCGTCCATTCGTTTTTGTAAAAAGATAGCAAGGAAGACAAAAGGCACAATGTTTGGTTGGAGAATATTCTAGCCAATCTAGAAATAACTTGTACCAAGAAGCTAGAAAACAACACCCATTCTTCTCTTCAAAAGGTTGGTTGTCAGGTTGGTATGGTCCAAATTTGATGAATCTCATCACGTTGAGATATCAAATAATCCCAAATTTGTGGTCGTAGTCCTGGATCCCTTACCAAAGAAGATGTATCAACTTCTGTGAATTCTATTCTAGGCACTTTACAAGGACGTTGTTCAGGAATTGAAGCTTCAACATTATCAGTGGAAGGTTTCGTAGTTGCATTAACTTCTATATCTTGAGAGCCTCTTTTCTTAAAGAAAGAATCAATTGTTTTGTTCACCATAATTCACCTAACATTCAACTCAATTTTATTTAAGAACCTGAAAATTATTAAACAATTTTTGTTACTCACTAGGTAAGAAGCACACTAACAATATAATCTAATCTAACAAAGGACATGTCATTTTCAATGGGTAAACAATAAAAATTTTCAGAGTAATAGAATTTCTAACCCTAACGAGGTGAATAGCATCAAAATTGAAGTGAATTGCAATGAAATTAAAGATATTTAAGCATATTCATCTATAAGAAATTAAAGATTATTATTATTATTATTATTTAAGCCTACAGTAAATGCTTTGTTTTGCAACCAAAGCAAGAGAAGATTTCTATTTCATTTTCATTAGTTTTCCACTAGTTTCTCAGCAACCAAACAAAGTATATTCAGATTTTGTTATTTCCAAAAACAAGATTAATCATTAAAAAAAAAATCAAACAACAAAATGAGCGAATATAAATGGAAAAAAAAAAATGGTAGAGATTAGTATTACTTAGAAATGAAAAAGTGAAAAACGAATCGGAGGGATGATAGGGGGCTTAAACGAATCAGAGCAGGGTGCAAGGATGCAAGGAGATTAGTATTCCTCCATTTTGTTGTTTCAGACTTCAGTGCCGAGTTCTTTTTCCAAGCTTCCAAGTTCCGTATCATTTACACAGAGAGAGAGAGAGAGAGAGAGAGAGAGAGAGAGAGTAAAGTGGAGAAGGGGCTTAAACAATTAGGTTAATAAGAATTTGGGGGATATTTTCAAGTGTGGGACAGGTTACACGTGGCGTGAGTAGTATTTTTTTTTTTTTATTTAGTTATAACCAAACAATTAAAAATTTTGGGCCCCTAATAACACAAACAAAAAAGACTTTTAACATATTAACAAACAAATTCTCAATTATTTTAACATTATTAAATTCAAAATAAAAAGTAATCATACTTAGAAAAATAAATTATTATTTATTATTATTTTTAGTATTTTATCAAAAAAAAATAATTAAATTTTTAAATTTTAAAGTAGAAAATTTAGGGGGTGGTGGTGGTTCTTAATTTTTTTGCAAAAACTTTGGGGGTGGCGAACCTATAGTAATCTAAAAAGTATTTGTAATTTTAATACTATATCTAAGGGGATTTTTCAAAACTTTGGGGGGGGGGAGGGGGAACGGTCACCCCCTACCAGCCTCCCTCTCGGTCTATCCATTCTCTCACACACACACCAACTAAGATACACATGTAATATATATGACTACCCAATTAACTTCATTGTTTACATTAGTATAAGTATGTATGTAGATAATATCTATATAAATAATTCCAAAATCCCCCAACCACGTGTAGACGTCCCCGAACGCATCCGGGGAGAGGGTTAAGTCCCGTTCGGTTCACATTAGGTCACTACAGTTCAAGGACTCAAAACATCACGGTTCTAAATCTTGAACCAAAGAGTCCCAACTCTGGCAAATCGTTTTGAAGAAAAACTGATTTTGAAAAGAAGTGCCAAACATGGACTGCTTTGCCAGATTACAGAGTCGCCACCTAAATATTTTTAAAATGGGGGAATTTAGGAAACCCTGACTCGGTGCCGAAGGCCACGTGTCCGTCATCACCAAAGTGGTCTTGGCTCGGGAGCTTGGGTACGATCGGGGAAGGTCAGCTATGAGCACCCCCCTTTCGCCCGGTCCGAAGAACCGGCCTCTACTAACCGTGATATCCAATTTTGAAAACTTTATGCGTTCCTTATCCCGGTTATTAACCTAGAATTACTATGTGATGCGCACAACACAAAAGTATAGACTAGATTGCCTAACTTGGAAATAAACATTGCATATCCGTTTTGTTTGGAAAACAGTTTGAAATTGCTACTCGCGAGTGGGCTAAAACCACGGATTTCGATGAGTATTCCCAACTCAAGTAATCCAACCTCCACCCACAGGCATTCAAGCAGTTATATCACATAAGCACTTAGCCTCATGGTAGTCATGCTATTATGGCAACATTCACACGCATGCGATATGCTAAAGCATAAAAGCTCACCTAGTACTCCAAGCCAAACAGAAAACTTATTAGAAATCCATGCATGGACCTAAGCATACTGAAATGTCTAATGCAACACATGCAAAGATGTAATCTAGGCAGGCTCGGCTATCCTAAGCATGGCATGTGAAATGCTACAACTATCACGTATTCAATTTGGAATTGAAAGTACGATGCAGTTTGTATGATGTACCGAGCCCGATGCATGTCAACAAATGCGTGGATGCACACATGCATTGCATAAGGTATGCTAATTTAAATATGCCCTAATCTACCATCATAAGTAGGTAAATAAAAGGGAAGAAAGAAGTGGGGGTTGGAAGACATACACACACTCCCCCACACTTATTACAATTGCGCCCTCACTCGGAGGGGACCAAAATAATAATACAGTCCCAAAATAAATGAATAAATATTACAAATTCTAATTACTGAATAAATAAATGTGAAATAAAAGGGGGCCACAACCCCTCGCCTCGAGGATAGCAGCGAATGATGCATGCTCAATGTCCGCCTTGCCCGGGAACCCGCACCATGCCTTTGTTCCCTCTGCTTTTGCCTGCCCTGCCTCTCTGCAAAATTGCCAGAGTCCTGGGACACCTTCCACATACCCTGAATATTACCACCGGCTGAAGGGTTGGACCATCGGCTGCAGGGTTTAGCCACCGGCTGCAATCGAGATTATCGGCACAAAAAGTGTGCCGGTCGGCACTAAATTCCTGCAGGAGACAGTTTTTGACAGCAGCAGACAGCAACAGAGCATGGTATGGAATTTTGGGACAAATGTATGCACGGACACACTCACCTATCATGCAATGGACTCAAGGGAGCATGGCCCTCGCCCCCCCCGGGCCACCAATCACGCATTTCAATGCATGATGGCCCAAGAAGCCAAAGTGTGCAACTTCAATGTGGAATGAAAATGCACATAAACAAACAAAGAGCTCAACCTCTATGATACTCAATTCAAGAGGTAAAGCATGCATGTCAAATGCAACCTAAGCATGCAATCTAACATGCAATATGAACATGCAAGTATATAAACATGCTAAGCACACAACCTAAGCAACACATACAAAGTAAGCATGCTACAACACATGAGGGAATGGACTTAAACTAGATTAGGCAGCCTCAAACAAGCCTAAAACAGTGGCCATAAGATGAAAATGAGGCGCCTCGAAATGCGTGCACACTTGCACGCAAACCGAGGCGATGGCATATACAATGCAATATGGCTAAAATGGCATATACAATGCAACATGGACTTATACTAACATGAGAGAGCCTCAACCACACTCACATAAGAGGCCGTGAGATGAAAATGAAGTGCCTCGAAATGCGTGCACACGGGGCACGCAAACCGAGGCAATGGCATAAAGGCATGAAATGGCATGGCAAACGATATGCAAACATGCTAATGGAATTTCAGCACTGAAATGTGGGGGGAAAACAGTCCCGAATCATGGCCAAAGTACATCCGATGCACGGAATAGTCCCGAAACATGAATTTTGGCACCCGAAATGGCCTGTAGCTATGCCAAACGTGCAAGATATGAACATGAAGTATGAAGACAGCAGCTAGACAGTCCCAAAACAAGCATTTTTCAGTTTACTACATGGCCACAAAAACACATTACAAGTATGGGAAAAAATCCTATGCAAGGAAAGGGCCACAAGGAGGGCAAAGAGATAACCGATACATGGAGGCTCCAAACAAGTGAGGGGCCCTTCTACAATGTTGTATAGGGACCCAAAATATGGCTAGTTAAAGCAGATTTCCGAGCCAAAATCAGTATACAAATAGGCTCAAAATGTCATGCAAAACAAGGGCAAAATGAGGCCACAACATGAGGTATATAAAGGGGTGCCATCAAACAGTCAAAGACCCCTTCATGAGACATGTAGAGGGGGGTCAAAATAAGACACTTTTCAGGGCCTGTCTAAGACCCAAAAACAGAAGCATGGTAGGCTAACAAAGCATGCAAAATTACGGTAAATAGAAGAGATTATGAAACAAGTGCAAGATAGAGTTACCAAACATAGTTGAGCCCTTATTCAATGTTGAAGAAGGGCTCAAAATAAGCCTACTTACAGTTTATTACATGCTCAAAAATAGGTTATACACCAGCCAAATATACTATGCAAGAATCATGGCATACAAGGGGGGTAAAGAGATAGGTGCTAGATGCTATCACCAAACAGCAAGGAGTCCTCAATCAAACATGAAGAGGACCCCAAAATAAGACTATTTGAAGTTTGGGTCGGAGCCCAAAAGTGCTTGCAAGCAAGGCTTAGATATAGATCAAGAAAAGGTTAGAAAAGGGAGAATGAGAACTCACCCTTGAAGACTAACTCTTTGGCTGCCCTTTTGACTGAAAAACAGTGCCTCCCTAGCCTCTGAGAAGACCTCCAAGCCGCTGGAAATGGAGTGGTGGTGGTGGTGCTAGGTGGTGGTGAAGGAATGGCCCAAGAACAAGGGTGTTTGGAGGTGGAATGAGAGAGAGATATATTGAGAGATGGAAGGATGTATATGTATATATCAGATATACATATATTTCTCTGGTTTTTTGTTCCAAAGTCTCCAACCCTAAACAATGAAGTGAGGAGGGTTGCTTATATAGGCCAAGACCAAGTCTAAGACTTAGTGGCTAAGCAAAGGAAAAGGGTCAAGGGGTGCAAAGCTTATTTTACAAGCTTGGACAGCTGGTAGGCTTCTTGAGGAAGCCAAGACAAGGGGGTCAAGGCTTCCTCAAGAAGCCTTGAACAAAGGGTGCAAAATAAGGGCCAAAAGGGTGCAAAATAGGCACATGGAATGCACGTGGATCTGATTCTATGCATCCCAGCTGGCACAACTGGTATGCACCAGGCTTGGGGGGTGCAAAGGGTTCAGGATCGGCCAGAAAGGTTTGATCATCGGCCAAAATAAAGTGCCGGTCGGCACTATATATTGCCGGCCGGCTAAATAGAGTGCCGACAGATGATTCCAAGGCCAAAAAAAGTGCCAGTGGGTATACAAATCGAAGCCCCGGAAGTTAGCTTTCCAATGGCGCAAACCTTGCATTAAAATTCCTCCTATGCAAAAAGTTATGCCCTTTTCCGTAAAGCCGCGCAGACTCGATCCAACCGGGATGATGCCCAGCTTCAATCAATCATATCTCCTCCACCCTGACTTGGCTCTAGGAGATTCTTGAACCAAAAATGAAGCCCCGGAAGTCTTCTTTCCAATGGTAGTGGCCTCATAGCTTAACTCCAAGTATGCAATTGAATAAGCCTGATTCAGCGAGGGACCGCTCGACTTTCTTTACCCGGATTCATGGCGAACTTCTTCTTCAACCTATTTTCTCCCCTCCTCTCCTCTTTTCTTCAACTCCAAACCCTTAAACAAAGTGTTTTGAAGGGTTCTCCTCTCTCCCTTGCCGAAGGAAATTAAATCTTTGCCCTGCACATCTCTCAACAACCGAGCAAACCATCAGTAATGCCCAAGTCTTGAGGGCGGTCAAAAATGGAGGGTGTCTACACCACGCAACACTCACAACGGCAACAAGGAAATAAATAAAGAAAATAAGAACAAAAAGAAAAGATAGTGAGGAAAATTACTTTGCTAAAATGACACCACTGTAAGGACCCACATTTCATGCCTTAGTCATGCTTGCATGCACTTTATATGATTTTGCCATGTTAAGATTTGCATTCATGAATTTTGCCTTGTTTTGTACTTATGTGATTTGTTTAAGTGTATGCTTTGTTCCTCCCTTGCTATGCCAAGCCTAAGTTATGTTAAGCCTAGATCATTTCCAAGCCGAGGTCATCTTAAGCCTTTAACTGTTTTGGAATCCCTTTGTTTGATCTCTACCCTTGTTCTGGCATATTGGCCGAGATGATTAACATCTGGGCCGAGGTGTGCATCGCCGAGGCCGAGATGTGTATTATCTGGGCCGAGATGTTATCTTGAACCCAAGTGATCTTGTCCTGGAAGTGGTATGACCTAGACCGAGGTGTGGCACATCTAGGCCGAGGTGTGGCACAATTCAGTCAAGTGTTGTCTTTCCTAGCCCGGGATCATTGTCATCCTAGTTGCCGAGGCTCTGTCCTTCCAAGCCGGTATCATTGTTACCTTAGTTGCCGAAGTTTTGTCCTTCAGCCGAAGTCATTGTCCTTTGTTTGCCGATGTCTTGTCTTCTAGCCGATGTCACCACTTGCCGAGGTGCCCTTGCCACCAAGCTTGTTGAATACGCTTTGTCAGAACCTTGTCTTGTCAATCAGTCACCTTTTTGAGGAGGACCAACCCGGTAGTGCCACGTGGCCGAGCTGAGTGTTAAATCAGCCGGCAGAGAGAAAAAACCTACCATTTGTTATATTTTGTTCTAAGGAAGGAGAGAGAGAAGCTCTAGAAGAGAGAGAGGAGTTCCCTAGAGAGGGAGTAGTGATCCACGCTTGATTCCTAGAGATCAAGCCGTTAGATTCGTGTTCTAAGGTTAGATTCTTGATCAATGTATGATGTTCTTTATGTTTATGTTATTGCATTGCATGATTGAATATGATTTGTAAGCCATGCATTGCTTTGAAGTTTGGTTTTAGAAAGAGAAGATGATATTCAAGTGTTCTTCAAGAAAAGTCATGTTTTGATCCGAAAGCTCATGCCAAGATTCATGTTTTCATGTTTGTTTTCATATGATCTTCAAGTATGGGTACCCAGGTCCATGTTTTCGAACTCATGGCATGAAATCCCAGATTTTGTAATGAACAAGTTATGATTTTTAGCATTCATGTTCTTCATGTTCTTCAACACAGATTTCCAGACTTCACTTCCCGAAGTGTAGTCGCCGGGATCATTCTTACCTAGACCTCACACTTAGGCCAAGCATCGTATCTCACCTTGGCCTACCTTGCATGATCACTTGCACCTTTAGTTTGTCTTGCATGAACACCTCGGCATGCAGGCGCACGCCGAAGCCCGTGGTAACCACACCTCCGCTAAGAGCTGTGGAGACCTCGGCAAAGACCTGGTTGGTACCCAGCATGTCTTCCCGACATCTAAAACAGTGTTTTGACTTCTAGCACGTTTTCCCGAGATCATTTGCATGCATGTAAGACTTGTTTTGAGATGTGTTTTCAGTGGACCTTGCCATGTATTTGTAGGACTTGGACCTTGCCTTGAGCCCGACGTCCCAAGAACTAAGTGAGTGGTATTTTTAATAAAGCTATGTTATAACGTCTTGTTAAAGGTTTGCTTTGCTTGTTTTGAAAAGTATTTGTTAAGCATGAATGATTACTCATATTTTTATGTATCAAGAATAAGTTTTGATTGCTAAGTATAAGTTCGGTTTCGGTTAACATCCTCGGGAAGTCCTTACGTGCTGGAGGACTCTAAGCTTATGCAGCACAAGTTTGGAAGTCCGTACGTGCCAGGGGGACTTTAAGCATAAGTGGCACAAGTCCGTACGTGCCAGGGGACTTTAAGCATAAGTGGCACAAGTCCGTACGTGCTAGGAGGGACTTTAAGCCTAAGTAGCACCCTTGTTTTGCCACCGACGGTCTATGAACGGCGTGGGTATGTTTTGTTACAAGTTAAGCCAAGGACATGTTTTGATACAAGTTATGCTAAGTATATGTTTAGATGCAAGCCATGTTATACGTATGTTTTGAATAAGCTACGCTATAAGTACAAGTTTTGAATAAGCTATGATATACGTATTGTTTTGACAAAACCTCGGGAATCATTCATTAAACCCTTTATTACTTGTACCATTCACTGAGTATCCAAGCTCACCCTCTCTATGTATATATGTAAGGTTCCAAGCTAGAAGTCGGCTACGCCGAGATGTGTTTTGTGCCGATGTTTTGTATGCATGTTAGGTCGGCATCAAGGATGTCGGCAACTGTGAAGATTATGTTTTAACCTTGCACTTCCTGTATTATATTTATGCCGGCATTTTGTGTTTAGGTCGGCAATCTTGTAATGACGTCGGCAGTTCTGTGGATGATGTTTCTTGACTTGTATATATTGTGTTTTGTTTACGTCGGCTTGAGAAGCCCTTTTGTCAAGATGTAATGTATATTCTATAAGTTGTAAAGTTATGTAGAGATGTATGCCATTCCACTTGACTTATGCACAGCTCTTATGGACCACTTGTATTTTAAGCTATTGCTCCCGCTCTTGTTAGCCCCATAGATTATACTCTGATTGTGTTTGATTTTGAAAGTTGGCCTTCGGTAACCACGGGTTACTGGCCATCACGGCACCATCCTACTAGGGGCGGGTTGGGGTCGTGACAACCACAAAACTGAAACAATCTTTGGCACCCTTCACCCAACCACCTTTCCGTCTCTTTCCCGCTCTTCTTTCTTTCTCTCATGGCTGCTATGTGTTGAAGGTGTTGTGGAAAACAATTATAATAAGAGTTAGGGTTTTTGTTAGGAAAACTAGGGTAGCTTTATATATCTAAACCTAAAAAACTCTATATTATTATCCTTTGTTTTATTTTATTATATTTTCTCTCACCATTAATTTAAATAAAATACAACTATTATTAGATCAAAATATACTTACTAACTTGCCCCCTAATTTTTTTTTAATAATAAATCTTACATCAAAATTAAAGACTTTCACCATAAATTTATTTTAGATTTAAAATTAATTAAATAATAAATCGTTCAATAATATTTAATTTGCACCTTAAGATTCACAAGTAAAATATTTGAAGTTTGCAAAATTATTATTATTTAATTATTTATTTTATTTGTATATTCGGGTTCTCACAGGTCTAGGGTAGTGCCAACGCGGGGTCAAGCGGCAGTGCTCCCAAAGCAAAAAGTAAAAATGCAGTCGAAATTGTTTGACCGCTCGAGCAGTCATTTGTACGTGCACTAAAACGAAGAAAAAGATCATCTAGTACTTTTGCAGAGTGTCTAAACTTCTGGAAAGAAAGCTTTACCACTCGAGCGGTGAAAGTTGTGATTGAGTGGTGAAAGTTGTGATCGAGCGGTCAGCCTATATGTTTCACACCGCCTTTAGTCATACTGATCGAGCGGTGAACTGTGCGCTTGAGCAGTTTGCGCGATCTTGTTTTTTATAAAGTGCATTGTTTGCTATTTTTAGGGTTTGAGCCATCCAGATTTTCCAAGAGGAACAAGATACACAGTGTTTTATATGGGAGGGTGCTTTCTAAGTGTTTCCTTGATGTTTTAAGAGTGATCAATGGATTTGTGAACTTCATATCAACATTATCAAAGATTTGTTTGTTTTCGTTTATTCATAAAAGAGAGAGTTGTTCTTCGGTAGATTTCGTGAAACTTGGGCCTAAAATTTTGGTGGATTCCGGAGTGGCTCATCATCATAGATTTGATATCAGCGTTGTGGATTTAATGTTGAGCAAAACAATTCCGAGGTGAAGATGATGGTGGAAAAGACACATAGGGGTCAGTTTAATTCGGGCGTGGATTTTCTAGGTAATTGAGGGTATAATTGGGTAATTCTTTTTTTGTCTTCTTAGTAGATTATTTTGTGGTTTTGACCCGTAGTTTTTTTTTTTCACAATTAGAGGTGCTGTAATTGTGGTTTTTCTACGCTAAATCGTTGTTTGGATTTGTCTTTGATTGTTTGATTGGGATTATTATTTATTGTTTAAAATTGAAACATAATCATAAATCAATATGTAAAAACCACGAGTCAAAGCCACAAAACAATCCAAAAAACAAGAATTACACAAGATTACTCTCAATTACCTAGCGAATCCACGCTTGAATTGAACCAAATCCGATGTGCCTCTTCCACCACAGTCTTTACCACAGAATTGTCTTGCCCAACGTTGAACCCAAAACGCTGATGTCGAATCCATGACGAGAGCCACTTCAGAATCTACCAAAGTTTCAGGCCCAATTTCTCCGAAATCCACCAAAAAACACCTTTATCTTTTGTGAATGTAATAGAAAAAGCTTGTAGATTTATTGATCATTCTCAAATCATCAAGGAAACACTTATAAAACACCCTTCAATATACCACACTTTGGTTTTTATTTTTCTCCAAAAGTCTGGATAGGTTAAATCCTAAAAACAGCGAATGACGCACTTTACAGAAAACATAATCACGAAGACCGTTTGAGCGCACACTTCAGTGCTCAAGAGGTGTGAGTAAAAGCGGTGCAAAACATATAAGCCGACCGCTCGAGCGCACAAATGACTGCTGGAGCGGTCAAACACCTATACATAGTCAACGAAGTGGCAAACATGAAAGCCTCAAGATCACAAACTCTTTTGCATAGACACAATTCAGGTTAGATTAGCATCTAAACACTCACATCCTCACTGAAACATAAGAGCGAATAAAATTACAACTCAAAGGAATTTTGTCAAACGGGATTTCCAATAACAAAAATTTAACAAAAATAATTTTATTGCAGTATCAAAAATTTTTAGAAAATCTTTATATAAGGCTATTGGTGCCAATTAAGTTCTGTGAGAGTCAGTACTACTATTGATATTGTTGCCAAAAAAAAAAAAAATCTATTGCTTTTCTTTGTTTACAAGCTCTCTTTAATATATTATATATTGAATTCCACATGCTGTCTATACCTAAGATTAATTTTTTAAATGGCACACTTTCTCGTGACAAATTTTCCTGTATTTTGAAATTCGATTAGCAGAAGACATAATTGTAAGAACCATAATTTTTATTACAGAAGTCTCGTATATATGCATAGCTTTTTTAACAATCAATTTTAAAATATGCGTACAGCAACGAACATGAAATAAATCACCATCAATAAGTAATTGTAAAGTTGATTTCAAATGAGTTACAGTCTGATTGTAATATGTTGCACCATCTAAACTAATGAAAAATATTTTATTTTGCAAAGCACACTCATATAATACATTTCTTATTTCTATCACAAGTGAATGACAAAGTGTATGGAAGTTCAATTAATCTAAATGAAATAATTCTTTTATTTAATTTCCAATCATTATCAATAAAATGTGCAGTTATACATTGATATTCTAAACCATTATTTGATCACAGATCAGATGTTAAATAAACTCTTCTATTCAAAATTTTAAAAATGTCAAATAATTCACTTTTAATATCTTTAAATTTCTTTAAAATCCTGTTTGTAGTAGTATTTCTTGAAAAACCTTGATATTGCAGTGCAACACCTCCGTGAATGATTTTTAAAAAATTGGGAGATTCACTAGTAGTAAAAGGTTATTCTTTTTTAATAATATAATCAACTAAAAAATTTTGTGTACGTATATGATCATATGAAATATTTGCAAATTACTGGTTGATGAAGGCCCTAATTACATTTGTGTTCTAATATAAGGTTGTTGAATTTGTAAATGTCTTTGAGCATGTCTTTTTAGATGGCTAGTATCCCCCACAGATGCAATACTAAGTAAATGTGCACAATATTTACATTTTGCTTTAAATACAATTGTACCATCAGGATTAGTTACTTTTTCAAAATGCTCCCTAACAGTACTAGACATGCTCATATATGATGATGATAATGCTGTTGGAAGACAGATACACTACAAGAAAATGCACCTTTGGCGACCAAATTTGGTGACTAAAACATTTTTGGTAGCCAAAAGTTAGACCTTTAGCAACTAATTTTCCTATTGGTCGACAATGTTGTGAATTTTAGCTACTAAAATTATTTTAGTAGCCATATAATAGTTATTGGGGACTAAAAAATACAAAATAGGTGACTAAAAGGTTTTTGGTCACCGTTTGTCAAAATTTTAGGCTACTATTTTCGCTTTTAGTTGGTGTACACTACCTTTTGCTAACCAAAAAATTTTCGTTGCTAAAAAATAGGGTTATTTATTCAGGAACTCTTTGTCGATTAAATAATTTAGTCGTTGATTAATTAGTTTTTGCCGACAAAAGAAATATTTAGTCGCTAAAGGTAGGAAATTTGTTTTGGAGGGAAGTGTAAATATTGGTGCCCTCCCTTTTGTTTCACATACACACACACACAAAGAGACCACTCACAAACATATAGACCACTCACCACCAAACCTGACGCCGGCTCCACCATCACACGTTGTTGGTTACCAACACTCCCCATCGTCGCAGGTCACCACTGCCACCGCTGGAAATCACCACTACCATTGCTGCAAATCACAGGTTTTTGTCTTTCTCTCTCTGTCACTCTCGGTCTTCTCCCTCTCTGTCAATCTGGGTCTTCTCCCTCTCGAACCATCTCTCTATTTCTTTCTCTCACATCCTTTCCGTATTTCCCTATCTCTCACACTTTATCTAGGGTTTATTTTTGTATTTATTTTGTAAATGGGTTTGGTTGAAGTGTTTGATTTGTACAAAATTAATTAAATCTTGATGTCCAAAATGGATTTGATTTTAGTTTTGTGGGTTTGATTTTGGTGTTATGAAATTATGGGTTTATTGTGTTTGAATTGAAATTATGGATTTTAGTTTTATGGGTTTATTGTGTTTTTATGGGTTTGATGTTGTGACTACATATTCTGTCTCTCACTCTCTGTTTCTCAACCTCTCTTTGATCTGGTAGATTCATTTGAAGAATGATATACTATAGACACCTCATTTTTGACCGTCCACAAGACTTGGACATCATCGTTTGAACACTGGATGATCATCCATGCTCGTGTTCGTTTTGAGTTCCTGAAGGTCTCGGTTGCGCGTCTTGCCTTAGGATCTCTCAACTTGTTTGTTTTGTGCTTGGTTGTGGACCAAGGACTTGTGGTTTTGCTCCTGAGGGAAGAGGGTGGCTTGTTGGCCATCCCTACAACCCATCGGCTAAGGCCTTGTGCCATCGGCCTTGTTTTCTTGCTATCGGTCGTAAGTGTTGGCCGATCGGCACTCCTTTTGGTCGATCGGCACTCTTTTTGGTAGATCGGCCATATTTCTTGGCCGAGACCTTTCCACCTGCTTTTACAGATATTTTTGTGCCAGCTGTGACAGCTGGTGAGCACAATTCTCATCCTCTATACACGTGTATGGAGGGATTGAGCACAATTCTCATCCTCTATACACGTGTATGGAGGGATTGAATCAAGACTCAAGCTTGTTCAACAAGCTTGAGAATTGATTTTCTATAAGAAGGGAGGCCCCTCTCCCTTTCCAGAGGTTCTAAAAGTTGAGATACAAAAACATATATCACTCTCTCTCTGTATTTTACCTCTCTCTCCACATTTGCTCTTGTTTGTGCTCAAAAGTGTAAATTCTTCACACTTTTACACTAAAGCACCTACTAGAACACCATCCTTTTGTTGTTGAGGCTTCTTGAAGTTGGTTTTAGTGTTTTTGGACTGGTTTTGGTCAGATAAGAGTGCTGGAGTTGTGTTCTTGAAGATGTTCTTCAAGGGTGAGTCAACTAGCTTTTAAACCTTTGTTTTGGCTTAAGCTTTTGGACCTATTTGCATGCTGATTTAAGCTTAACTTTCTACTATAAAAAGTTCTAATTTTTCAAGCTTGTAATGTTTGTTTAAAGTCACTTTTGTGTTGGGGGTAGTCTACCCCCTCTTAGGCCTTGTTTGGCCTTGTTTTGTGCCTTCCTTTTTGAGCTATTGGGACCACCTTGTTTTGGCCTTCTCACCACTGAAACTCAGAGGATTTTCAGTGGTGGAAAGGTGGTTTTGAGGTCCCAAATAGGAGAGGATCATCCCCTCTCCTTGTGTCTTGTATGCTTGCATTGATGGCTCATAAAAGTAACATGTTTGTTAAGCTTGTTTTGGCTCCATCTTAGCATGTATTAGGCCTTATTTCAGCATGTTATATCTCTGTGTAAGGTTGGTTTGATAGCCTCTTGCATGCACCATGCACTTGCAGTGCAATCCTCTCTATTGCCTTAACATGCATCTTGTGTTTGGACCATCATTCTTGCATATTTTGGCTCAACTCCAAGAAGTTTTTAGCCTTGTTTTACTATGCTTAAGCTCTGATTTGTGTTGTTTTGGTCATGCATGCCATGCTTTGTATAGCCATAGTGCATTCTAGCTTGTTAGCTTTGAGTTTCCAAGTCACTAGCACGCGTTGCTTGGGCTACTTTCATGATTCGGCATCATTTGTTGTATAATTTCAGAGAATGTTCCATTACCATGCCCTCAAATTTGTCATTCTTTCAATGCTTTGAAGAGTTGGTGTTTTATGCCTTAAGAGTGGGTCATTGTGCATGCCTCTATGCTTAGGCCTTTGGGCTATCATTTTAGTGTATTTTTGGTCTCGTTTTACCATGATGTAACTCTGATTTTTGTTGTCAAAGTTATGCCATGTTTGGTTTTGATAGGTGTAGTGTAATACCCCTTATTAGCCTTGCATGCTTCATGCTTTTGGTCTTTTGTTCTAGCCTGTGTTGGCTAGATCCAAGCATGTTTTTGGTCTTATCTTGACCTGCCTTGGGACTATTTTGGTTGCCCTCGGCCCTTTGGGGCTTCCTTTGCGTGGCCATGGTGTAAGTCCCTTTGCTAGTTTCAAGCTTTGAGCTTTCTTGCATGCTATGCTTGACTTGTTTGAGTGGTTTGGCACCATTCCATACATGATTTCAGGGCCTACAGTGTTGTCACACATCCATGCTTTTCATTCATTGCTCTTGCTTGAGAGTTGTTATCTCCATGCCTTGTTTGTGAACCAAAGTGTATGCATGTTTGTATGTGCTTTTGTACTTCATTTCCATAGCATTTTGGCCACTGATTTGGACATGATTGAGGTCTGTCCATTTTAGTTTAAGTCCATCTTGCATATTGTTGCATGCTTGTCGCATTGCATGTTGTCGCATGCTCGCCGCATTGCATGATTCTTGCATGTTGTTCACATATTTAGGTTGCATTACATGGTGCTTGCATGCTCATGTTGCATTACATTGTTTGCATGTCATTAGCTTTGTTTGCATGCTTAGGTTGCATTGTATTTCCATGTTGTGTGCATTGCATTGCATTGTGTTTGGTTTGGTTGTTAAGCCAAACACGAGGGACGAGGGACGTTTCATACTTGAAGTGATAAAACGTGCCTCAATTCTCGGTCGCCGACACTCTTGATCATGCATGATAGAGGTCAAGGCACTTACGTGATTTTGTGCATTTCATCCACATTGAATTGTGCAACTCGGCCTCTTCGGCTATCATGCATCATAATGCGTGATTGATGGCTCGAGAGCCGAGTACTACACACCTTTGAGCCTTAGACATGATAAGGGGTGTAGTTGCACAATATTTTCTTGCAAATACATTGCCATGCCTCTGTTTGTGCTCTGTTGCAGAAAAAGGAGTAGTTTGCAGGAAGAGATGGCCGATCGGCTATATAGTGTGCCGATCGGCTAACAATATTTGACCGATAGTCTCCAAATTGGCCGATGACCATTATCCATTGGCCGATGGCCACCCCTCTTGACCGATGACCTCTTAGAGTGTCCATGAGGTAGGTCAGAAGCATCACAGAAGTTGGCATAATTTTCAGAGTGCAGAACAGTGCAAACAGAGGCAACATGAGGCATGGTAACGGATTTCCGAGCGAAGTCGATCGAGCATGCATATGCCCCTCTTCTCGAGGCCATTTTAATTGCTTTGTATAGTTAGTTAATTTGTAATTAATTAGATAATGTGTTAGCTAATTTAATTCATTGTTGTAAATTCTTAATTAGCTTAGTATAGCTAATTTCCAATTTGATCTTGTAATAATTAGTCTAATTAGATTATTAGATTAGTTAGAATAGCTTAGCGTAGCTAGCTTGTATTATTCATTTGGACCCTCCGTCGAGAGGGCCAACTTTTGTAATAAGTGTGCGTGAGTGTGTGAATGTCTTCCAACCCCACGTCTTTCTTCCTTTTACTTAACCGCTTACGATGGTTAGATCTAGGTCATATTTTGATTAGCATCCTTATGCTATGCATGTTTGCATCATTCATCTGTATTGCATGCACCGGGCTCAGCGCATCATACTAACTGCATTGTGTTTCAATTCCGATTTGAATACATGTTATCAAGTTGCATTTCACATGACATCTTAGAATAGCCGAGCCTATTTCTAGTTGCATTTTGCATGTGTTGCATTAGGCATTGTTAACATAACTAGGATTATGCATGATTGCTAACTAGTTGTTTTGGCTCGGAGTACTAGGTAAGCTTTTACGCTTTAGCATTTTGCATGTGTGTTAGTGTTAACATGACAGCATGCTTGCCATGAGGCTATTTGCTTAAGTGATATAACTGCCTGAATGCCTATGGGTGAAGGTTGGATTGCTTAAATTGGAATAATTCATTGAAATGCGAGTTTCAAGCCCACTTGAGAGTGGCAAAATCATGTTTTTCTAAGCCCATTTGAGGGTGACAAATCCACATCTTAGCCTACTTGCAAGTAGCACCATCAAACCATTTTGAAACAAACATGAGATGTTTTGTTCCAACTTAGGCGATCTAGTCTATACTTGTATGCTGTGCGTATCACGTAGTAAGCTAGCTAATAAACCGGAATAAGAACACGTGTATTTTCAAAAACAAAATATCATGCTTAGTAAAGGCCGATCTTTTTGATCGGGCGAGTGGGGGTACTCATTGCATGACCTTCCCCTTTCGTACCCAAGTTCCCGAGCAGAGGCAACTTTGGTGATGATGGACACGTGACCTTAGGCACGAGTCAGAGTTTCCTAAATTTCCCAAAACAAAAACATTTAGGTGGCGACTCTATATCTGGCAAAGCAGTCCATGTTTGGCACTTCTTTATTAAAATCAGTTTTTCAAAACGATTTGCCGGATTTGGACTCTTTGGTGATTTATCGATCTTGCATTGCACTTTGCGAGATTAGATTCAGAACCGTGACATTGAGTCCGAACTGTAGTAGCTAATGAACAAAACGGATTTTGCGTCATTCGCACGCGGAGCCGGGACGTTCGGGCACATCTACATATACGTACACTAAATACTCTCACACAAATATTTAAAAAATAAATAAAATAAATTATAAATAGCTCACAGAAGTCAAATAAACAAATAAAGTTTTGTACAAGGTTGAAAGACTGAAACTCATGCTCTTCTCTAATTTTGGTGTGGAGGAGAGATATCTATGTTGGTTTCCCTATGTTGGTGGGTCACAACCTGTCTCAATTCTTGTTCCTTTGTGTTTGTGTTTGTATGAGAAAAAAAATGCTATCAATCATGAATATTTGAGGCATGGGTTTATTTACAAATCATGTGTTTAATATGAATTTAAAATTAGTAACATGTAAATCAGACTCAAATTGTTTGTGACTCCGTAAAGAATTATTTTTTTTTATTAATTTTTGAAAATATATAATATTATTTGTTTTGAGGAGGGATGGTTTAAATTTTGAAAGAAGTGTTCCCACAGTTGAGCTATGACCATCCCTCACCAAAGTAAGATTTATGAAAACAAAAATCAAATAGGTAACATCAAATGGGTAACATCATAAATATTTATGAAAACAAAAATGCTATGCAATTAGAATTTTGTTTAGAAAAAGTTATTAGAAAAGAAAATATGTAGACTAAATTTATTCCGAGTGTATCCAAGCTATTTTAATCTTTACATCTATATCTTATATTTCATTTTCTACACATTTTTTTAAATCAGGTTTTTTTTTATTGCATAGCTTTTCGACTATGTATAAAGCTTATCTTGTTGTAAAAGAAAGGATAAAAAGCAATGATATGGTTGATGTAAATTATAAATATGTAAATCATATATACAAGTACATACACAAAAAATATCAACACATATGAACCCATCACATGCAAAAAAAAATTTAAAAAATATACAGGAAACGCCTTAAACTTACTGAAAAAGGCGTTAAGGGGGGTGAAAATGCGAAACAGCCCCCAAACCACTGTACGAATGTCACAGACACTTTCCCCGTGACAAATAGGAATTGTGACAATAGACAGAATGTAATTAGCACGTGTAGGTTGGGAGTCAAAGCCGAAAATGCCTTAAACTTAATCGAAAAATGGCGTTAAGAGAGCGAAAAAGCGAAACAGTCCCGAAACCACCGTAGGGATGTCACGGCCACCTTCTCCATGACATATAGGACTTGTGACAATAGACAGAATGTCATTAGTACACGTAGTTTGGGAGTTAGAGTTGGAAACGCCTTAAACTTAACCAAAAAATGGTGTTAAGGGAGCGAAAATACGAAACATGTCGGAACAATCTTCTATATAAAATAAATAACTTGAAACAAATCAAACAAATAAGAATTTATTTTTACTGAAATAAATAAGTACAAAAATTGATCAAATCGAGTGTGTAACACTTTGTCCTTAAGACAGATTCGCCCCCCTTCGGTGCTTACAGATAAATGGCATCTATCTTCTAGGATACAACGATCTTTACACAAATTGTAGTAGCACTCCAAACAATTTGTACAGTGAACAAAACCTGTGTTCTACACTCTCTGAATTTTCCCTAAAACTAAAATGAAGAATAACAATACACAAGAGCAAAATCGGGAAGAGAAAACAAATTTCTAGATTTTTCAGGATATGAAAATTTGCTGGATATGAATATGAATTTATAGGCAAGTGGTACCTGCTCGGACAGATATGATTTTGAGTTGAACAGGTGTAATCTGTTCTGAACAAATACAGTTTGAACCGAACAGGTCTGATAAAAACCAGAACAGGTGCGAACTGTTTGAATTTGTCTTCTAGAATTTAGACCGGACTGTTTGAACCTGCTGGAACTGTTATGGACCGGAAATTTGAATTCAAATTTGGCGGAAAAATTTGAATTAATTTTGTTCAGAAAAAAAAATTTTCCCGCAAGAATTTTTGGAACAATTCAAATATATTTTGTCCAAAAAATTAATGTTAGAACTGACCTGACCCATACCTGCGCCCGGCACGGCTCGGCCCAGTCGGACAAAGACGGCGACGACACGCGCGCGTGTGTGGTGGTTTGAGCCAAGGTTCAATTTGTCCGTAACTCCTCCCTTCTACAAACTTGGGATGTCCCTTGGGGTCCAACCCAAGTGTTGCCACCTAGAACTTATATACACACATAAGTTCTATTAAGTTTTCAATGTGGCACAAGCCTTACAAGGAAACCCACATTTTATTCTTTATTTGTCCATTCCACGAAACCGAAAATGACGTCAATTTCTCATTCACTCATAAATGGTTTTGACGAACCGTCTTCATCGTGTGACTTGCCATACGGCAAGGAACACGTTACCTCTTTGGACCCGCCCCAAAAGACATGTGGGACCCACTCAAATTTTGGCTCAAAGTTGGCCCAAAATAAGCCTATAAAACCATTATTTCCAACAATCCCCCACATGAATGGAATTTGATGGAGAGAAAATGCAACAACATGATCTAATTCCAGAGAGTACAAAATTGGAAATATTCTGTAAAGGATAGGTAGCTTTTGGCTTTGAACCTTCCCTTGTGAGACACTATCGGATTTACTAGCTAACTAGTGAACATGATGTCTTAAACTATTCAACCGTTTGTGTAAACCAAGACAATAGAACTCACACAGTATATTCCCCGACACAATTTAGTTCTTACTATTGTGTTCATTTTGGCCCTGAACAACCTGGTCGTTCATAAGTGCTCTAAAGAATTGTAGCCCTTTACAAATCTCATAGAACCGGCCCAGTTCACACTCTTATATGTGATTCTTATGAAGAGTATCTTGCCATACTCTACTAGGTATACCTAGATATAAGAATCATTAAAAGTATTAGTTAACCTAAAACGCTGCAGACATCACTATTTCATCATATAAATGGGTAAGAGTTTGACTCCCCAGTGATCCTTATGAGTCATACACAACTCAGTTGTCCCTTTCAATCTAGATCTTGGGATCTCCAGTCAACTAGGTTGGGTTTCCGTTGTGGTAACTCTCATTTAATAGGCTTAAATCCCATTTCCCTCGATGAATTCTCAACTAACTCTCTTGCTAACCCTTTGGTGAATTTCTAGATTGTACAAAGATGCAATGGCAATTAGCATTCTAATGGATGTTATTCTAGTAACTGGTGAGTATATGTTAAAGTAGTCAAGACCTTCTTTTTGTCTATATCCTTTGACCACAAGTCTTGCCTTGCATTTTTTAATTGATCCATCCGCTGTCATTTTTCTTTTGAAAATCCACTTGTACCCAAGAGGTTTACAACCTGGTGGCAAATCCACCAATTTCCAAGTGTAATTTTGCAAGATGGATTCAACTATGTTGTTTACAGCTTCTTTCCATAAAGGAGCTTCAGGACTAGACATAGCTTCTTGGAAAGTTAAAGGCTCATTTTCTAACAAAAGAGTTAGAAAATCTGGACTAAAAGATTTTGAGGTTCTAGCATGTTTACTATGCCTAGGTTCATCTTCTTGATCTATCTCTTGCTTGTGTTCTTGATCATGACTATTAATAGCATCATAAGATCTTTTGTTAGTACTAGTCTTTTATCCAGTTTTATTTGGAAACATATGTTCAAAGAAAGACGCATTTCGAGATTCAATAATAGTATTTACATGCATTTTGGAATGTTTTGATTTATGAATCAAAAATCAATATGCACTACTATTCATGGCATAACCATTGAAAATGCAATCAACTGTTTTAGGACCTATCTTAGTCTTTTTAGAACTAGGAATAACCACTTTAGCCAAACACCCGTACACTTTTAAGTATTTGTAGGATAGTACTCTCCCATGCCACATTTCATAAGGTGTTTGATTCACTTTCTTTCGGGATACTTTATTAAGTATATAATTAGCAGAAGTATTGTTTCCCCCCACAAGTTCTGAGGTAATCCAGAACTTATTAACATGGCATTCATCATTTCTTTTAAAGTCCTACTTTTCCTTTTAGCAATTCCATTTTGCTGAGGTGAGTAAGGAGTGGTGGTTTGATAAATTATTCCATGTTCTTTACAAAACTCACCAAAAGGTGATTCATATTCACCACTTCTATCACTTCTAAGTTTCTTAATATTTTTACCAAGTTGATTTTCAACTTCATTCTTATATTGAAAGAAAGTTTCCAAAACTTCATCCTTGGTTCGAATTAAATAAACATAACTATATCTAGTATAGTCATCTATAAAAGTGATAAAATATTTTTTCCTACCTCTAGTTTGAATTGATTTAAAATCACAAATGTCATTATGAATTAATTCAAGTGGCTCCATACTTCTTTTAATTGTATGAAAAGGAGTTTTGGATAATTTTGCCTCAACACAAATTTTACATTTATGATTTGGATCAATTTCAAATTTAGGCAAACATTCCATATTAATTAATCTACACAAGGATCCATAATTAACATGTCTTAGTCTACCATGCCACAAATTTGAAGACTGAAGCAAGTAAGAAGAAGATGCATTTTTATTAATAACTGAGGGTATAACGGTCATTACATTCATCTTGAAAGGCCATCATACATGTAACATTTTCCTACATACATTCCGTTTTTGGTAAGTACAAACTTGTTCACTTTCAAAAACTAGCCTAGTAAAGCTAGAGAAGAAATAGAATGGCTTCATCACTTCCTTGAAGACATTCCAATATGGCCAAAATCGGTGTCTGCTATATGCATACATTACGATAGTCAATCAGCAATAGGTAGAGCATAGAATCATATGTATAACGGTAAGTTGCGACACATTTGTCGTCGACATAACACCGTGAGACAACTACTATCTAATGGAATTATTTCCATTGAATATGTGAAGTCTAAAGACAACATAGCAGATCCACTAACCAAAGGGTTAGCAAGAGAGTTAATTGAGAATTCATCGAGGGAAATAGGACTTAAGCCCGTTAAATAAGAGTTACCACAACGGCAACCCAACCTAGTTGGCTGGAGATCTCAAGATCTAGGTTCAAAGGGACAACCGAGTTGTGTATGACTCATAAGGATCACTAGGGAATCAAACTCCTACCCATTTCTATGATGAAATAGTGATGTCTGTAGCATTTTAGATTAAGTAATACTTTTAATGATTCTTATATCTAGGTATACCTAGTAGAGTATGGTAGGATACTCTTCATAAGAATCACATATATGAGTGTGAACTGGGCTGGCTCTATGAGATTTGTGAAGGGCTACAATTCTAGAGAGCACTCATGAAAGACCAGGTTGTTGAGGGCCAAAATTAACACAATAGTGAGAACTAAACTGTGTCTGGTGATTTACTATGTGAGTTCTATTGTCTTGGTTTACACAAATGGCTGAACAGTTCAAGACATCATGTTCACTAGTTAGCTAGTAAATTCGATAGTGTCTCACAAAGGAAGGTTCAAAGCCAAAAGCTACCTATCCTTTGCAGAATATTTCCAATTTTGTACTCTCTATAATTAGATCATATTGTTGCATTTTCTCTCCATCAAATTCCATTCATGTGGGGATTGTTGGAATTATGGTTTTATAGGCTTATTTTGGGCCAACTTTAAGCCCAAAATTGAGTGGGTCCCACATGTCTTTTGGGGTGGGTCCAAAGAGGTGACGTATTCCATGCTGCATGGCAAGTCACATGGTGAAGACGGTTCGTCAAAACCATTTATGAGTGAGTGAGAAGTTGACGTTGTTTTCGGGGTCGTGGAATGGACAAATTAAAGAATAAATATGGGTTTTCTTGAAATGGATTGTCCCGCATTGAAACTTGAATAGAGCTTGTATATGTTTATAAGCTCTAGGTGGACAAACTTGGGTTGGGCCCTAAGGGGCACCCGAAGTTTGTAGAAGAGAGGAGTTGTGCACAATGTGAACCTTGGCTCAAACCACCACACATGGGTATGCGCCGCCGCCGCCATTCGTTTGGCCGACTGGCCAAGCCGAGCTGTGCTGGGCGCGGGTGTGGGTTGTGGGTCGGGTCGGTTCTAACATTAATTTTTTTAACAATTTATTTGAATTTTTTTTGAAAATTCTTGCGAGAAAGTAATTTTTCTAAATGAAATTAATTCAAATTTTATACCAAATTTGAATTCAAATTTTTATCCAAAATTTTGCCTCTTTTAGTGCTTTCCAGTAGATTCATAATAGGTTTTCTAACTGTTTTAACAGTTTATACCTGGACAGATTCAAATATGTTCCCAGACAGATTCAACAGGTTCAATTCTTGTTCATACCTATTCAAATTTGAATCTGTATCTGTTCAAGTTGTATAGCATCTGTTTAATTCAAATTATACCTATTCAGACAAATCTAATGGTCACCTATCTGTCTATAAATACCAGGCCATTTCTAGATTTTGTGGATTCTGAAAATCCTTTTCTTGCTTTCCTTTGTGCTCTCTTTGCATTGTTCTACATACTAGTTTTTTAGGAAAAATTCAGAGAGTATAGAACACAGGTTCTAGCTCGCCATACAGATTGTTTGGAGTGCTACTAGAGTGTGTGTAAAGATCATTGTATCTTGGGAGATAGACATCATTTATTCGTAAGCACCGGAGTGACGCGAATCTGTTTTAAGGACAGAGTGTTACACACTTGACTTGATCTAAAAGTTATATCAGTAATAAATTCTGTAAGTAATTTATTTATTTTTGTTTGATTTGTTTCAAGTTATTTGTTTTACATAGAAGATTAAATCCAATAATAAAAATGAAGAGACACCATAAAGGGTTGCACACTTTCATTCAAATGAAGTCTAATTTCATCCACTTCTAAATTTTTTCAACAACCCCCCACATGAATGAAATTGACGACATAATACAAATGAAATGTAGACACTGACAAAAGAGAGTACAAAATGAAAGCAAGAAAAGAATTTTCGGAATCCACAAAATGCTGGAAATGGCCTGGTATTTATAGATAGATAGGTGACCATTAGATCTATCCGAACAGGTATAATTTGAATTAAACATATGCTATACAACCTGAACAGAAACAGATTCAAATTTGAACAGGTATGAACAAGAATTGAACTTGTTGAATTTGTCTGGGAATAGATTTGAATTTGTCCGGGGTATAAACTGTTAAAATAATT
The DNA here is from genome assembly GCA_036172215.1 of Camellia granthamiana. Classification (NCBI taxonomy): domain Eukaryota; kingdom Viridiplantae; phylum Streptophyta; class Magnoliopsida; order Ericales; family Theaceae; genus Camellia; species Camellia granthamiana. Next base: position 108,620,530 of record CM069907.1, read on the forward strand.
AGAAAACCTGTTATAAATCTGCTGGAAGGGACTAGAAAATTTTGGACAGAAATTTGACTTCAAATTTGGCACAAAAATTGAATTAATTTCATTTAGAAAAATTAATTTTCCCGCAAGAATTTTTGGAAAAAATTCAAATAAATTTTGTCCAAAAAATTAATGTTAGAACCGACCCGACCCACAACTGGCATGGCTCGGCTCGGCCTGCCGGTCGGACGGACGGTGATGGCAACGAGAGCGCGTGTGTGGTGGTTTGAGCCAATGTTCACATTGTCCATAACTCATTCTTTTTACAAACTTTGGGTGCCCCTTGGCGCCCAACCCAAGTTTGTCCACCTAGAGCTTATAAATCTATACAAGCTCTATTTAAGTTTCAATCTGGGACAATCCATTTCAAGAAAACCCACATTTATTCTTTAATTTGTCCATTCCACGAACCCGAAAATGACGTCAACTTCCCACTCACTCATAAATGGTTTTGACGAACTGTCTTCACCATGTATCTTGCCATGCGATAGGGAGCATGTCACCTCTTTGGACCCACCCCAAAAGACATGTGGGACCCACTCAATTTTGGGTTCAAAGTTAGCCCAAAATAAGCCTATAAAACCATAATTCCAATAATCACAGCCCCCAAACCACCGTACGGATGTCATAAACACCTTCCCCGTGACAAATAGCACCTATGACAATAAACGGAATGTAATTAGCACGTGTAGGTTAGGAGTTAGATCCGAAAACGCATTAAACTTAACCGAAAAAAGGGCGTTAAGGGAGTGAAAATGCGAAACAGCCCCCAACCACCGTACGAATATCACAGCCACCTTCCCTATAAAAAATTGGATCTGTAACAATAGATAGAATGTAATTAGCACATGTAGGTTGGGAGTTAGAGCCGAAAATGCCATAAACTTAATCAAAAAAGGGTGTTAAGAGAGCGAAAAAGCAAAACAGCCCCGAAATCACTGTTGAGATGCCCCAATTAGCTTCCCCGTGACATATAGAACCTGTGACAACAGACGAAATGTCATTACCACACGTAGTTTGGGAGTTAGAGCAAAAAACACATTAAACTTAACCGAAAAAGGACATTAAGGGGGCAAAAATGCAAAACAGCCCCAGAACCACTGTGCGGATGTCACGGACACCTTCCCCATGACAAATAGGACCTATGACAATAGAGGGAATGTAATTAGCACGTGTAGGTTGGGAGTTAGGGCTGAAAATGCATTAAACTTAATCGAAAAAGGGCGTTAAGAGAGCAAAAAAGCGAAATAGCCTCAGAATAACCGTAGGGAAGTCACAGCAAGCTTCGCTGTGACATATAGCACCTGTGAATGTCATTAACACACGTAGTTTTGGAGTTAGAGCCAGAAACGCCTTAAACTTAACTGAAAAAAGGCGTTAAAGGGGTGAAAATGTGAATCAGCCCCCGAACCACCGTACGGATGCCACAGACACCTTTCTCGTGAAAAATAGGACCTATGACAATAGACTTAATGTAATTAGCACGTGTAGGTTGGCAATTAGAGCCAAATATACATTAAACTTAACTGAAAAAGGGCGTTAAGGGAGCGAAAATGAGAAACATCCCCCGAACCACTGTATGAATGTCACAGCCACCTTCCCGTTGACAAATAGGACCTATAACAATAAACAGAATGTAATTAGCATGTGTAGGTTGGGAGTTAGAGCTGAAAACGCATTAAACTTAATTGAAAAAGGGCGTTAAGGGGGCGAAAATGAGAAACAGACCCAGAACCACCATACGGATGTCACGGCCACCTTCTCCATTACAAATAGGACCTGTGACAATAGAAAGAATGTAATTAGCACGTGTAGGTTGGGAGTTAGAGCCAAAAATGCATTAAACTTAACTAAAAAAGGGCGTTAAGGGGGCGAAAATGCGAATCAGCCTCCAAATCATCGTACGGATGTCACGACCACCTTCCCCATGAAAAATAGGATCTGTGACAATAGACGGAATGTAATTAGCACGTGTAGGTTGGGAGTTAGAGCTGAAAACGCATTAAACTTAACTGAAAAGGGGCATTAAGGGGGCAACAATAAGAAACAGCCCCCGAACCACTGTACGGATGTCACGGCCACCTTCCTTATTACAAATAGGACCTGTGACAATAGACGGAATGTAATTAGCATGTGTAGGTTAGGAGTTAGAGCCGAAAACGTATTAAACTTAACCGAAAAAGGATATTAAGGTGGCGAAAATGCAAAACAGCCCCCCGGACCACCGTACGGATTTCACGACCACCTTCCTTGTGATAAATAGGACCTGTGACAATAGAAAAAATGTAATTAGCATGTGTAGTTTGGGAGTTAGAGCCGAAAATGCCTTAAACTTAACCGAAAAAGAGAGAGTTTGACATCCAATAAATATTCAACATTTTCATTGTAAATGATGCCATTGTTTCATCATATACGGTGGTCATTTGGGTGATAAACATATTAAGAAAGCATGATATGGTTATGGAGATAACCCCATAGATTACTCATTCATTTTACTTTGATTAGGAAAATGAGAATAAAGAAGAGTTAAAATAAATTTACAACCAAAACATTCTACTCATAAAAATTTATTTTATGAAGAGGTATGCTCCTAAAAATTCTATTTTTTGTAAATTGAAATCAAGTTTGAAATAAATCTTTCATGAGACATACTTATGATTATATTTCGAAAAAAGATTTTTTTATAGATTGTTCTACCTTAAATGCACGTTATTACAGCATTTTTCCTATGTCTGAATCAATTTATAATTTGTAATGGGTGCAATTGTTCTTTTTTTTTAATTTATTATTTTTTTATTTTTTATAGATGGCTTTTGGCGTGGACTTGTAGATAGTCTACATTTTTGTTTATAGAGGACACTTGACACTTTTGTATAATCCTGCTAACTATCTTCCTCTGCTTTTGTGTAGTTTAGCATTATTGATACATATAACTTTTGTAATCCAACTGATAGTTGCTAGCGTGGCATATAAATCACCTTTTGTTGTGGTACATTTTACGATGGTAATTTGTATTACGCCAAATGGCCATATCGCATGGTAGTAAATATACTTTTTGTATATAGAGGGTTGGATTTTTGTATGGAATTATAATTTTAGTTTGGACAATAGTTGGTTTGTATGGAATATATACATTTAAAGTTATTTAGTTTTTTATGGTTGGAAGTAATATGGATTGTGGAATGATTGATAATTTTACGTTGTGGAATATTGATAAAATATGTATTGTTTTGTTTATATACATACTACAATTTTCACATAATACAGATAGGTTATGGAGAAATTAGAATTTTGTAATAAAACATAAGAGCATTTTTTTGGCGACTAAACAATTTATAGTTAAAAAGGAAGTACATATTTCAGTGACTAAAATGTTAGTAGCTAAAACCAAGTAAAAAATTTCCGAAAACAATTATGGCGACTACAAAGCTTAGTGCCAACAAAAAGCAAACATTAGGCGACTAAAACTTAAAAAAAAAAAAAAAAAATCAGACATTTAGCGACTAAAATATTTTGTAGCCAAAAAAAAAAGAAAACATTTGCCGACTACAACTTTAGTAGCGAAAAATCTAAGACTTTTGCCGACTAAATGTTTGGTAGGCAAAACACAAAATATTTGCCTAGTAAAAGCTAGTAGCTAAAAAAGTCAGACTTTTAGTGACTAAAAAATTAGTTGCCAAAAAGAAAAACCACACTTTACGCGACTAAAACCTTAGTAGCCAAAAATAATTTGACATTTGGCGACTAAAATTTTTTGTATCCAAATTTTTTTTGATGAACAACAACACGTTTGCTGACTACAAGTTTAGTAGCGAAAAATGTGAGACTTTAGGTGACTAAACTTTTAGTAGCTAAAACACAATCACACTTTAGGCGAGTAGTATATTTAGTAGCTAAAAAAATAATAGGAGGAACCAAAAAAATTTTGGCGACTAAATATTTAGTAGCTAGATATAGGTAAGGTTTTTGGCAACAAAATATTTTTAGTCGCTGAAAAGGTGATATTTTATTTTTTTTCAATACTTTTGGCGACTAAAATTATTTTAGTCGCCAAATACCTTTACCGACAAGCCATTAGCGACTACTGTTACGACCAAAAAATTTACTCGCTAAAAGTTTTCAACGACTAAAAGATGACTTTTGGCAACTAAAAATTTAGTCGCCAAAAGTGTAAATTTTTGTAGTGATGTTAGGTACAGTAGAAGAAGAATCAACATATTCATATTGTGTATATGCATCAATATCGACACAAACATTAGGAATATTACCATACAAAATAATGTAAGTAAAATAATATATATGAACTAACAGTTAATTAAAATAATGAGAAAACAATAATCAGAATAACAAGTAATATATATTACGAAATAATTAACTTAAAAAAAATGAGTAACTAATAAATATTAATGTTACCGACTGGCGAATGTGATACAAAGTTAGCTTCTTTGGATAAAAGCTTCTTGTACAATTGCAATTTTCATTTAGGGATGAGACTTCAAAATTAATTGAGAAAGTTGAGAGATAATGAAAGTTTGAGAGAGAGATTTGTTTGTGAGAAATAAAATGGGAGAGGGATGGTATTTATAGGAGTTGGGAGGAGGGAAGGGTTAATTTATAAATAAATAAAAAAATCATTTGTGGCCATTGGTGGGAAGTAGTCATTTGATCATTTGAATAAATTTTTTTTTCAAATTTTTTTACTGTTGGTTGGACACTGCGAACTGGCACAGGGAACCGTTGGGGGCCAAGTGGGGAATTTTTTTTGTGGGCAGAGCCAATGGGTCGGGCTGGGCTATGAAATAGATGGTCCAGGCCCAGGCCCAGGCCCACCTAGGTCACGGGCGGGATTCAAGCAGTCCACGGCCTGGCGGGCCAATTTTACACCCCTACTATTGGGTTTGTCTTAGTCTGTGGATACTACACACTAATGTGCTTTTTGCATCGATTCCAAGCCTCATAGGTTGGAGTGTGACTTGCATTCTCTTTCGACCAAGAGTGGTGAAAGTTAATTGGTACTCTTTATCTTTAACCTAGTAAATTTTTGATGACTAAAGTTTTTGTCACTAAAGCTATTATTTCGCTGAAGATATTAACCCATAACTACCCTTTTGAATTCAAACTTAGGGTTTAACATATCTCACAAACCACACATAAATGTTGCAAATAATATATCAATGAAAAACTTATGAAATGAAGATCATAACCACATAACTTTTATATAATGAAACTCCAGCAAGTGAGAGAAACAAGTGATCAAAGTTTTAGTTTTCAAACTAGGGTTTGATTTTTTCCTCCCCAAATGGTTTAGAGTTTTTCCACTAAATTTTCCAAATATGATCACATGCATATGGATTATATCTAATCTATTTTTGCACAAAACAAGGAATACATATGCAAAATAACTCTACTTTGATGTTTTTCATGTTTTCATGCATGTTCCAATGTTGTTTTGTTTTTTTTTTTTTTTTTTGGTGTGGTCATGAACAAAGTCTCGCAATGGAGTGTTACCCACCTAGAACGAGCGAGACCCACTAATTCACATTGAAAAGGCTCTATATTGCCTCCAATAATGGTAGCAGGAAGATAAAGAATATAAAGAGGTGGAGAGGGAATTGGGGGTGTACAACGACCACTGTTATATGATGAATGAGACCCATTTTGATGATCTGAACCATTTACTTTTCAGGGTACATTGATTAGAACATACCTATAAAACGTCAAGTTGATCAGACATCGGTAACCCTTTCAACGAATTACATTCATATTCAATTTTATATTTCAAATCACATTTGTCATTGATTTTGTTTAGATACAAATGCAATTCGATAAAAGGGTTACTGATATCCGATCAACTTAATTTTTTAAAGGTACATTGTACTTAATATACCCTAAAATATAAATGGTTCTGATAATCAAAATGACCCCCAAAATGAACTTTATTGGTTGCACAAAAATGGTTTCCATGCCCACGCACAGCAGACACGCTATCTCTGGTGGAGAGAGTGTCTAGGGGACAATGATATAATGTATGTATATATAGCCACCACCTAACATTTTGAAAAAGTGAGGATTAGCCAAATAATTCAAACACTTGCTCTATAGTTAGGTCAAATTGACAACTCAAACCATTGGTGCCTTGTATGGGTTTGATCTAATTATCACATACTTTACAATAGTGGAAAACACCTTATAGACGAATTTCAAAAGTAATCTATCTTTACTTTATATTATAGCAAAGGGACTTTTCATGAGAAACATTGTGATAGTTCCAAAAGTTCTAACTAAAATTTTGAATTAAAACATAATTTTAAAAAATATTATTGGCTAACTGTAGACACCCCATTTTTGATCGCCCACAAGACTTGGGCGCTTTTTCCTATGCACTCGATGATGAAAGTAACATTGTGTATGATTCGAATTCTCAACGAAGGAATTTAAGCTCAAGCTCTGAAACAATCCCAAAACTTTCATATTTACACTATTCTTAGCTCAGAGGTCCCCTTTTGAACACTGTGCCACCCTACACTAAGCCTTAAACAGAGGAACATGGGAGCACATTGGGGCCCGACCGTGCCTCATTGAGGGTTGGCCGTGCCTTTTTGGCGAGAAACACTGTTCTAGGCAGGAATCAGCTAGCTGTCTATTTTTGAAGATATTTGTGACCTATTTTGCTCAAATTCTATAAATACGAACTGATCTTACTGTGTTGAGGGTTAAAAAAATTTCAAAGAAGCAAAAACTCCTTTGAGAGCTCCTTCTTCCTTTGCAAGCTAGCTTTGAGATATAATATCACCCTTGAACTATATCTATACATCATATACAACCTTAGAGCTGAACCTTAGGGCCTTGGTTGAGACTTGTGAATCATAATTTAACCTTGGGAGTGTGCTAGGATTAAGTTTGGTTTACAACGGAAGCTTGTTCTCTTCAAGAGGTATAAGCTTGTCACATTTTCTCTTGCTTTCATTTCTGTCTGTTTCTATTTATTTCTTGTGTCTTTGTGTTGTTTTGAATCCATTCCAAGTGTTAGAACTTGGGGTTGAATAGCTACCAAAGGTAGAGAGGGTTAATGTAACGCCCCAAATTGCTAGCCCAAATGATAATACAACAATCATGGCTCTTTTAAGGAAAACCGAATATAAATCTCCAAACTTACATTACATGATACAATAGTTCTTCATGTAACAATACATTAATCCAACAACAAGTAAATAAACAAATAAATACCCCTAAAGGTTTACAAGTTTCCAAGGCTTGAGCCTGGTTACACAAAACAATTATTCAAACCCACACACATACAACCCTTAGCTTACACACAGAGTCACAACAAAATGAGAGTCTCGTACTCTCAACACACATTTCCTCGCCTTTAGTTAGGCGGCTTCACCACATCTCTTCCTGCACAAAAATCCCATAGGGTGAGCATAAAGCCCAGTAGGAAATCCTTAAGTAGGAAATCCTTAACAAAGTATATACATTTTATATAAGTCTCAAGAGATGAAATGCACATGCCATGCTATGCCATGCTATGCCCTTTTTGAAGATAAATCACATTTTCATCTTTTGAAAACCATCATACTCAATGATGTCATGCAATTTCAATTGTTCAAAACTTAACAATTTATTTCAAGGGCGGTAAATACGACTCTGGTAATCCCTAGGTCGGTGTCTGCAAGTAGACCATACAAGTACTACCAAATTGTCATTTTTACCGGTATTAACCGGAAGGCTCGACACCTATTGGCGCGGGTTTTCGATCTTTCACCTCGGACATTCAGGCCAACTTATTCAATATCATCTACACCACCTATCAAGACTTACAAATGTATTTACCCCAAAACCATTTCATGAAAACTTGTTTCTCAACATTCTTTTCTCAATGCAAGTTTTCAAATCAACTTTCAAGTTTAATGTAATCAAATGAATTGTTATGCCAATAACACAAGATGACTATAAATACTTTTATTCTAATTCATCATCCAAGGAATAACACAATTCTCTCTTCTTAAGTGTCCTGAACAATTAATCATTTCAAGACTATTTCGATGTTTTGAACAAAAATTTCCAAAATGAACAACAATTCTCATATTCCCTGAAATTCATCATTTATATAAATATAAATAAGAAATTTTCCAAACATCCATTTATTTTGACACACAAAATAAATATAACAATATCATTCATGGATTTTCAGTCTCTTTTAAAAAAATCCCCAAATTCTAGGTTTTCTCACCAAAACTATACAACTCAAATCTTTTGAAAGAAAACTTTCCAAAATTATATTTTCTTCAATCAATGAAGATCAAAACCTATAAGATCATTTTAAAACAACAAGAGACAAACCTACTTTCAAAATCGCTCAATTTCTTGAATCAACAATCAATTTTCAAAGCTATCAAAGGATGATTTCGAAAATCATCTAGATCTTGCAAATATATATATATATATAACTCTAAGAAAATCCCTACCTCAAGTTTTGAAGAAGAAATGAGATGAAACCCCCAAAATCAACGGTGTCGAAACTCAATCTTCACCGCACATAACGAAGCCCTCGAGAAGTTAACCAACTTTGATGAAGAACCTATGGCAGAACTCGAATGGATCTTGAGAAATCAAGGTTTTGATCCAATTTGGTGCAAAGAAATGTAGAGAGAAAGGAGAAGAAATAGTTTTTAGAAAGAGAGATATACAAAAGTGATCGGAAATATCAGATTCACGAACTGATATAACATGGTCCGCTCGAGCGTGGAAAGCCTCGCTCGAGCGTCAAATACACATTCCCAGTACTTTTGCAGACAAGTCAAACTTCTGGAACCAAACATTCTCCGCTTGAGCGCATAAACGACCGCTCGAGCGGACAAGAAACTTCTAATGCATTTTGCATTTTTGTTTCAGGGGTGCTGCCCCTCAACCCCGCCAGGGCGCTGCCCTAGGACCCGCCAAGGGGCACTGACCCCTAGACCCCCACGAGCTAACCGGGCAACTCGATCCCCGACATACTCAGCGAAGTGGCAAAACTGGGATCGCTACAGTTAACACCCTTTCTTGCACCTCACTTCATAGCTCATCTCCTTAGTTTTACCACTATTTTTCTTGGCTTTTGAAATGATTTTTAGAGTTGAAAAGGGATGAAAAACATGGTTTAAAAGTCTCAAAAATGGAGGAGTTAGCCACATCTCCTTGCTCTTGTTTACTAGCCTTGTGATTCCTTGTTATTTCCTATCTTTTTTATGCTCCTAAACATAATTTTTAGCCACTATTTTTTACATATTAGGAGTTGTTTAGGGTTATTTTAATTCATTTAATTAATTTATGCTTTGAGTACTTTGCATGTTGTGTTATATGTCCTCATGGCTTCGGGTGTTTAAGCCTTAGACACCGAGTTATTCGAGTTGATAACTTTTGTTTACTACTTAGTCATGTCAAGAATTTCATTTTAATAATCAACTTTGCATAATTATTTTTGCACACTTCCTCTTTTCTTCTTTTCTTTTGTTTGAGAGCTATTTCAAATGATTGATTGTTATTCAAGGCATGACAAAGAGATCTATGCTTAATGGCTTAATCTCGACGGAGATTCATTGTCTAGGTGTAGTCTCTCTTTCATGCTAATGATTACTTCTCGTCATTTAGTGGACTTTACTTTCATTATTGGACAAATTGATTAAGTAATAGAAAGGACTAATAAAAATTGGCTTAAAATCAATGAAACCAACATATAAAAAATGTTTAGAATTGGTTGGATTCGACTGGACGTTATGCCGAGTCCATCGCTTCGAGAATTGTCATTTATCAGTCCATGATATTTTGATGAAACTTGAGGCGTATCTATCTCTCTCTTTGAGCCTCCGTGATAAGAGGGAGAGGTGGTCGTCTTCATTGCATTTATTAATTGTTTTGTCCAAATTGTGTTCGAAATTATCAAGCCATTAACTTGTGCAAATTGATGGTTTCAGACTCGAATTCACTCTTCTCTTGAGTTTCATGATAGCGGATAGCAGAAGGGACAAAAATGGTTTAAAGTTACTCTGTCCGCACTGTTTTCACCCCAAAGCACAGAAATAGATTTTGACAAGAAATTAGGGCATGGACGGCTTCATTTGGACCCGGCTGAGCCTCATTAGGGGCCGACTGGGCTCCAATGTTTGGTAAAATAGAGTGTTTGGCAGAAACATGGGGCAGTGGCTGAGGGTGAAACATGACAGATTCCCAGGGAGGTAGACAGAGCAGCTTCTGCAGACTATCCACATGAGCACGCATCCGATTCTTGTGCATTTTTAATGTCGTTCATATTATTGTTGCACATAGTCTTGTTGTAGCTTCATTGTTGCAATTATTGTTGTTTATTATATCAATGTATATCGTTGTTGTAATAAATTAGATGGTCAGCTATTTATTTATTATTCGTTCCAAAATTTGTAATAAGTAATTAGTTTAGCTAAGTTATTATTCATTTGGATTTGTAATTGCTAGTTTTAATTTGGACACTTGGATTTTTTCTGGGGTTCTACTCACTCTTCACCTACTAACCCCTCTGCTTCTCACCCCTCTGATTCTATATTTTCTGCTTCCAGTTCTGCATCTTCTTCATCTACTAATTCTTTTGCTTCTACACTTCCTGCTTTCAGTTCTGCAGGTTCTGATTTTGTGTTACCTAATTCTGGTTCTTCTTTTTCTCCATCAACTTCTCTAGCTCCTGGTTTTATTTCATCTCCTATTTCTTCTTCTCCACCTGGTATTCAACTTACTATTCCCATTTTACCTGCACCACCCACTACTAATTCTCATTCTATGGTTACTAGAGCCAAAGCTGCTAAAGCTGCTGCTCCTTCGTTTGGTCTTACTGCTCCTTCTTCTTCTTTCTCTTCTCTTACTACCTCTGAACCACAATCTTATAAACAAGCTCTTCAATGTCCTTATTGGTTTAATTCTATGCTTGAGGAGTTTACTGCCTTACAAAATCAGAATACTTGGACTTTGGTGCCATCTTCTCCTACACAAAATATTGTTGGCTGCAAATGGGTGTTTCGAATTAAAAAAGGGTCAGATGGTTCAATTGTTAGATACAAATCTCGTCTGGTTACTAAGGGCTATCTACAGGAAGCAGGCATTGATTTCTTAGATACTTTCAATCCAGTTGCAAAGCTGCCTACAATCAGAGTTTTTATTTGTATTGCTCTTCACTATAACTGGCCTATTCAACAATTAGATGTGTCCAATGCTTTCCTTCATGGCCATCTTGAAAAAGATGTTTTCATGTCTCAGCCTCCTGGCTTTGTTCATTCTCAATTTCCTACCTATGTTTGCAAGCTTAACAAATCTCTCTATGGCTTGAAACAAGCTCCACGAGCTTGGTTTTCCACTTTCTCTAATTTCTTACTTACCCTTGGTTTTGTTAATAGTCATTGTGACAATTCTCTGTTTGTTCAAGCCACTTCTTCCTCATTAACCTATCTTTTGGTTTATGTAGATGATATTCTACTTACTGGAAGTTCTCTTGCTTATCTCAAGCATCTTATTACTCAGTTACATTCAGCCTTTTCTCTTAAGGAATTAGGCAATCTCTCTTACTTTCTTGGCATCTCTGTTACTTCTACTCCTTCTGGTTATTTTCTGTCTCAATCCCAGTATGCCTCTACTCTGCTCAAGCGTGCTGGCATGACAGCTTGCAAACCAGCTTCTTCTCCTCTTTCTGCTAAACCAGCTGTCTTTTCTTTTGATGTTCCTTTCTCTAACCCTGCTCTTTATCGCAGTCTTGTTGGTGGACTTCAATACTTGACTATTACTCGTCCAGATTTGGCTTTCGCTGTTAATCAAGCCTGTCAGTATATGCATAAGCCTTCTCAAGCTCACTTTGCTCTGGTTAAGCGACTGTTACGTTTTGTTAAAGGTTCTTTACAGTCTGGTTTGACTTTTTCCTCTGGTGCATTTGATCTTCATGTTTTCTCTGATGCTGACTGGGCTGGTAGCCCTTGTGATAAGCGTTCTACCTCAAGTTTTTGCATTTTTCTTGGTCCTAACTTGGTGTCTTGGGCTACTAAGAAGCAACCCACTGTAGCTCGATCTTCTACTGAAGCCGAATACAGGGCTATGGCTCTTGCAAGTGCTGAAGTTGCTTGGCTTCAAATGCTTCTTAAAAATATGCATATCTATCCTTCATCAGTTCCTTTGCTTTGGTGTGATAACTTGTCTGCTCTTTCTCTTGCTGCTAATCCAGTGTTTCACGCTCGGACAAAGCATATCGAAATCAATTATCATTTTGTGCGCGAAAAAGTCTCAGCTAAGCAACTTCTTATTCGTCATGTGGCTTCCTCTGATCCAGTGGCAGATATTTTCACCAAATCTCTTCCTGTGTCTCGTTTTCTTTTTCTTCAATCCAAGCTTTTCGTTGGTCTCCCACCTTTCAGCTTGAGAGGGCCTGATAAGTGTTTAGCTCACGACCAAGACCATCCAGCTTCATCTACATCAGCTGCATCACCTACTATATCAGCTACACTAACTACTACTCTGTCTGCTATATTAGCTGCACCTACTACATCTGATACATCTGCTACAACTGCTATATCTTCAGCTACTGCAGGTGCATATAGGAGATCTGCTAACTCTGTTTTGTATGACAGTTGCAGATCAGCTATTGGTATGCATGATGAGAGACCAATACAAGCATATGGTCTGTGTACATGAGATCATTTGTATGTGTAACAAATTCACAACTGCTTCTCAACTGATTCTGTAACAAACTTAGTTAGAGCAAACCATATGTGTATATAAGTGAACTCGTGTAAGGTTGATTGTGTGTGAACTGAAATGAAAAATATCTTTGAAAATTTTATTCTCTCTCTTTACATATCTTTCTCTCTCTTAACTTTCATCAAGTATTCCAAACAACAATTAGCTTCGATGAAGTCGAACCTACGACTATACTACTCAAGCTTTTATCAAACTCTAGCTCCAAGTGGCTTAGATCTAAGCTTTTGTGTGTTAAATGTAAAATATAGAGAGAGAAAGTAGAGAAAGAAGAGAGAAGTGAGAAAAAGAAAATAAAATGCGGGCTCAAGTGATTTTTTACCAGGCGATCAATCACAACACAAAGGGATCGATCACGCAGTGATCGCTATTCACTGCTGGAATACCTCACAAAATTTCAGAATGCAACGATCACTTGACGATCCATCAGTCAGTGATTGCTATGTTCAATTAAAAACTCAACAAAAACTCAAATGAAGCAATCGATCGCCTTGAGCTGAGATCGATCACTAATCTAGAAAATTCCCCAAAAAATTTCCATGTTACTCTTATAGAATCCCTAGGTGAAGAATTCTAAGTGTGGGGTAAGAATACAAATGACAATAAGGATAAGATTAAATTATCGCAATGGTTGGTATGTACATGTATCAAAAAGGTCAAAACGGTCGTGTCTAGACCCAGACCATTACAGTAATGGATAGACTTAGATTCTATTTTTTATGATGGTTTTAGTCTTTGACAATTTCATAACCGAACACCAAATGGTTTGGGTCCATATTTCAATAATTTCCTATTGTAAACATCTAAAATATTTTCGTTAAAAAGTGTTATAATTTTTTATGTTTGCTTGCATTAAATAAGATAAAACTTTAACCAAATCAGTACATGGACCTCACACAAATGAATGGTACAAATGTGTTTAGACCAATACAGTAACGGTCACCGAATAATTTCAAAGAACATTTCACGTATTATATTTGAATAACATCTTGATCATGCCATTAGAAGTCATTTCCATATCAAGTCGCGATTAATTACTCCTATCAAGATTGGCCACTCAAAACAAAAGAGAGTTTGTTAATGGCTAGTGCTTCGATTGGAGCCATTATAACTTCTAGACTAGGTCGTCACAAGTCATTTTTTCCAAACAACCAACTATCCGTATTTTGCTATGTTTGGCCCTTCAGCAAAATTGGCCCCTCAAACAGCTGGACATTTCTAATGCATTTTTACATGGTCATTTAGAAGAGGAAGTCTACATGGTTCAACCTCAAGGCTTTATTGACTCTGCCTTTCCCCACCATGTTTGTAAATTTCAGAAGGCCCTTTATGGTCTTAAACAAGCTCCTAGAGCTTGGTATTCCACTTTTTCCTCTTTCTTGCTTGGTCAAGGCTTTCATCTTAGTCCCTCAGATTCTTCTTTGTTTGTCCGCAAAACTCCTTATCACATTACTATTTTACTTATCTATGTAGATGATATTTTGTCAACTGAAGTGATTCTGTGTTGATCCAATCTTTACTTCACCAGATGCACACTGTTTTTTCCATGAAAGAACTTGGTGATATTTCTTACTTTCTGGGCATTTTAGTTCATTCTCATGCCCATGGCTACTTTCTCTCTTAGCAGAACTATGCTACTGATTTACTTCACAGAGCTGGTATGACTGAGTGTAAGCCTTGTTCTACACCTTTGGCTATTCACTCATCTGTCTCTCCTTCAGATCCTCTGCCTTATTCTAACCCTTCTTTTTATCGAAGTTTGGTGGGGGCTCTCCAATATTTGACCATTACTCGGCCTAATTTAGCTTTGGTAGTGAACCAAGCTTGTCAACATATGCAAGCTCCTACTCTTGCTCACTTTGCCATGGTTAAAAGGCTCTTCAGATATGTTAAGGGCACGTTTCATCATGGTCTCAGTTTCAGTCCTAGTCCCTTTACACTTCATGCATTTTCTGATTCAAATTGGGCTGGTGATTCCTCTGATAGAAGATCTATCTCTGGTTTCTGTGTATTCTTGGGTCCCAATTTAATCTCTTGGTCTGCCAAGAAGCAACCCACAGTCTCCAGATCATCCACTGAGGTTGAGTACAGGTCCATAGCTAATACAACTGCTAAACTAGTTTGGTTACAACAGCTTCTCAAAGACTTGTCTATTTCCTGCACCTCTTCTCCAATTCTCTGGTGTGACAACCTTTCAGCAATGGCTCTGGCTTCCAACCATGTGTTCCATTCTCGCTCTAAACACATCGAAGTCGATTGTCACTTTATTCGAGAACGTGTTGCCTCTAAACAAATAGCTCTCTCTTATATTCCCACTTCTGACCAAATAGCTGACATTTTTACCAAACCCTTAACTTCTTCCAGGTTTCATTATCTTAAGGACAAAATGCTGGTCCTCCCTCGTCCCATCAGTTTGTAGGGGGATGATAAGCTCACTACTTCAGTGAAGAACATGTGTGCCATTAAGCCATCAACTTTGGAGCAGCTCAAGCCAAAACCGAATGAAGACAGTTAGTCAAGAAGTGCAGCTACAGTTGTAGTGATTTCAACAGATATACCTGAAAGGTATTTATAAGTAAGAGTGAGGAAGTTAGAGTTGTTAGAGGAAGTTAGAGTTTGTTATAACAAATTCTAACCATCTTGTATAAAGCTGTGCACACACATGTAAATCTATTCATTGATAATTCAATTCAAATTTTGTCAATTATTCAACATCGCCAGCTATTTTTACGTGGTGGTATACTAATTTGTGAAAGGATAACACCATTTTGGTATACAAATATACTACGCATAGACATAACATATTTGTTATGGTGGTGCTACATGCACCAATTAGTGTACTAACACTAGTTATGACATTATTAATGACTCCACTCATTATACAAATTACAAATACCAAAAACCTCTTAAATTATGCTATATCATCAATTGATATACTAGTTAGTACACTAATTGATGCATATAGCATTATTCTATTTGTTAACCTACACAATATCATGGTTAAATTCATCCAACTAAAGAAATTAATTAACTAATCATAAAAGAAATAATTTTGAAATCTTACCACTACAAGTCATTTATTGCATTGTCCTAAATTGGAATATAACAATTAATGCACTAAAATTACAATCCAGTGGTTGGGATTGCAGGATGTGTTATTTCAAATACTATAAATACTTGGTAGTAAACCTATAGACTAAACAAACAATTAGGAGCTATACTCTATTCGGTGAGCGATTTACCAAAAATAGTAGGGAATGAGAGAAGTTCTTCCTTTCAATTTCTGGTAAATCGCTTATCCGCTTAGAGTTCGGTCCTATGAACATTAAAAAACACATCGATGAATGTTTTCTCTAGCCCATGTAAGGATGAAAATACTTCAATTCTTTCATTCTGAAATACCAAGTGTTTGTTTATGTGTGTGTGTGTGTGTGTGTGTGTGTGTGTGTGTGAATTTTAAATGTAGAGTAGAATCTGCTATTTATCTATACTGATATATAAATGTTTTGGTGTTTCCTTAATTTTGAAACCATGTCAATATTTTCTTCTATCAAAATTTTTCAAAATTTGTTGTTAATTTTATTTTTTTAACGACTTTTGTTTCTATTTAGTTAACAATAAAAAAGGAAAAACTAATTTCTTTTAATTTATATTCTTGTAAATAACGGAATTTCCTTGTACTTAGAAAAATGATAAGAGATTGAATCAATAGTGAAGAATTAAATTTGGAGTGATTTGATCAACACATTTCAATTTGTAGATACTATTCTAAGGGTACTGTTATGGTGTGCAACTTACGCCTTACACTTACGCCTTTTGTGTTTGCAGCCTTACTTTTGTTTTCACCTTCCACTTACATTTTTTGTGTAAGTGGCACATGGTGTGCAACCTTGAGGGTTGCACACTTAAGAAAAGTCCCTATTCTAATTATTGAAGATACTATTCTAATTATTATTTTATGACTACATAACATTATTGTTTAGATAAACCCATGTGGCTTATCAACTTTCCTTTTTTTGACGCCAAAACTACATTTAAAATTATCATAAGAGGTAATGTTTATACAGTAAATTTATAGTTATGCTACTTCTTCCTGGGACAATTTAATAGCTATGAGTTTTTAAATCCTTTGATCTTTAAAAGCTAAAGTTTATTTTTTATTTTTTTGTACAGATGCATAATATGAAGCAATCATGGAGGATCTTATTCACTCAACCTAGATCATACACGCCCAACTTGCACTTGGAATTACATGGCTTTCTTATATGTCCATGTTTATCAATGTTTTGTGGTTTTGATAATGTTGTTGTGTATAATTTTGTTACCAAGTTTTAGAAAAATTTATATATACATATATATATTTATATAGTTGATAATCTATCCTAAGCAAAGTCCATTCGACACACCTCAAGAAGCTAAACTTGAATTTCAATGGTCACTTCTTTAAACCAACAAATTGGGTAAACGGGAGGACATTTGAACCCTCCTCATCAGTAACGTGAAGAACATATCCACTTACCAACTCGAGTGGCCTCTCAGAAATAGTTTTGGGTAAAATCTATTTTGTCCCTGTGGTGTTCTCCTTGAACACTTCACCCCTCAAGTCTAATCTTCAAAATTTTGACCATATTTTACTTCATCTAATGTTACTAATTATATCCAAATTGACAGAAATTTAAGTCGGAATTAAAATACTATGCAAAAAGGTTTTATCTTGAAAACCCTAATAACCCTCCCTCATCCACCTACCACCTCACAACCACTTGCAACCACCCCTCTCCTTCTCCACTTCTGCTACTCCAGCCCCATCACCCAAAAAAATGCTACGAGATTCAAAAGGGTTTACTTGAAAAGTTGTGAAAAAATAAGGTGCGTACACCAAGTTTTTTCTGTGTGTAACCCACATTACACTAAGCATAAATCTATATTACACATTTTATTTTCATGTAACTTTTAAGATAATTTTTTGGACTGTTTAACTTCTTTCAATAAATAATGGTTGAAGATGGAACGAATCCCATAATGCCCAAATCATAATAACAAACAGCAATGAACAAGCCCAAAATTGTGAATCCCTCTATAATTTTGCAAGCATGCTACAGTTTGAAGCTGTTGAGCACAAATCCAAATTGAACATTAAATTGTTAAGAAAGATGCATCCATAATGTGCTATGAATGTGATCATTTTGTACAGATGCATCCAACCGGAGCCATTATTTTCCTGTGGTATTGATATTTAACAATTTTTGAAGCACTTTTGTTTGGAGATTTAAGAAGGAATTTGAAAAGTGGAAGGAAAAAAATAGGTGAAATGCGAATATAAAATAGACTTATATTTCACCTAGTTTCATACACATTTTCCCTTTTCATTTCCAAATCCCCTAACCAAACACAACATAAATATGGTTTGGCTAAGTTTTCAATGCTGCCAACTATTTTTATGCAATAGTATACTAATTTGTGAAGGGATAACAGCATGTCAGTATACAAATATAATAAGCATTTCTTAGGCTACCTTAACAAGATAAAGAAAACAAAATTTGGTAATCAACACAATACCAAGTTTAGAGTCAACCAACTAATGAAATTAATTAACTAACCATAAAAGAAATGATTTGGAAATCTTACTATAAAAAGTCATTTATTGCATTGTCCTAATTGCATTATAACAATTAATACATTAGAATTACAGGAAGTGTTTGGGTGCAAGGTGCATACTATACGAACTTGTATAAGTTCTTATAAATATACATAAATTATTTCACAAAATCGCATAAGTTTTCATAAATATACATAAGTTGTGATTTATCAAATTTTTATGAGTTAACTTACGTATGTTTGTAAAAACTTACGCGATTTTATGAGCTAGCTTATGTATATTTGTGAGAACTTACACAAGTACATATAATATGCATTTACACACTAATTGCCCTAGAATTACAATCCCATAGTTGAGATTTCAAGATTTGTTATTTGAAACGCTATAAATACTTGGTATTTACCTAGAGATTAAACAAATAATTAGGAGATGAACTCTACTCTGTGAGCGATTTACCAAAAATAATGAGAAAGGAGAGAAAGTTCTTCCCTTTGATTTTTGGTAAATCACTTACTCTATTAGGCCATGTTTGTTTGGATGGACTGAATAAGAAAGGATTGTAATCCATCGAATTATTAATCATGGGATATATAGTTCTACGATTATTTGATTAGAAATGATGTATATCCCATATTTGTTTTCTCATGCGATTAAATGTGCGGATAGGACTATGTTATTGAATCTATGTTTGATTGAAATATTATGAAAAATGATAAATGCTCAATAGACTATTTTATGATTTTTAATTGTTTACTAGGTAATAGCAATACTATATCTGCCTTTAATATTTTATTTTATTTTTGGCTAGATTAAATCAAAATTTATTTTATTTTATTTTTTAAAATTAAATAAATTTATTTTTTTAATTAAACAAATTAAATAAATAAAAAATCAATAAAATTTTAAATAAATTTATCCTAAAAAATGATAAATATTAAATAAAAAAATCAATAAAAATTAAATATAATATCAATTAAATAAAATATCAACAAAAATTTAAAATAAAACTTCTATAAAAAAATTAAAATAAAATTAAATAAATTTATTTTATTTTATTTTTTAATTGAGATTTTTATATTTTACAATACATAATAAAATCGAATACTTTGAGGGCAAATGTGTCATTTTACAACCTAATCTCATACGATTCCAACTCCACAATTTTTATCACACATCTCCCTAAGACACAATAGTCCAATATATATGGAATTCATAATCTGATGATACTCTTAATCCGGCGAGACTCCTAATGTCACCTATAAATTATTAATTAAAGAATAAACTCTATGATAGATTGCATATGGAGTCCAATCCTCCCTCTCCAATCCTACTAAACAAACGCTATCTTGGAGTTCAGTCCTATGAACACTCAAAAACACATAGATGAATATTTTCTTCATCCCATTTAAGGATGAAATTCCTTCAAAACTTTCATTCTAAAATACCAAGTGTTTGTTTATGCTTGTGTGTGCAAAATTTAAACTTCAACCATTTCATTGAAAGATGTAGAATACAATATGGCATTTATCTTGTTTCCATGATTTTAAGCCTTGTCAATAATTTCTTCTTTTTTTTTTATCAGCAAAAAAAACTCTTTATTGATGATAACATAACAAAAACATCATGGTATACATCAACAAGGAGGGGAGGCAAGAGCAAAAAGCATCATTGCAAACCTCTCTAATCCTAACTAGGTTGGCACCAAGGAGAATGCACAATCATCTACTAGCTCAAGCCAACAGGTTGATTAGAAACCAACCAAAGAGGGAAAAAAAACAAAACAGCAAACCAACTCAGACACCAAAACATCAATACAGCAGCAGAAAACAGAACACAGATCTTCAGCAAAAACAGAACAGAACTCCACTGCTTCACTCACAACTGCAGACCAGCACCAGGACTTTTCACCTATCAAGAGGCCAATTCATACTAACAACCAATTCGAACAACTACCAAACCACCAGACTTGAGTCTACTCCTTCAACCAATTCAGACTTGATCCTATTCTGACAGCAGCAGCCAGGAGAGGTTGGAGAAGCCACCATTCAGATCTCAACACAGATCACAGAGGTTGGAGAAACTACACCTAGAGGTTGGAGAAGCCTCCATATGATACAAACTGCACCTAGATTCACTCCATTTTCACAGCAGCAGCCAGAAGGGGATGAAGAAGCCACCAATCAGACCAATGCAAAACAGTATGACACCACTCCCCTCCTAATTTCTGCAGAGACCAGACCTATGACATACAACCTCTCACTTTCAACAGATTCACCATCAGATCACCATTGAAGAAAAACATCCACAGAAACCAGCAGCATGCAGCAGCAGCACACAGCATGAAGCCACCAGCAAAAATTCAAAGGAAGAACATCAGCAGCAGCAGAGTTTTGCTTCATCAGATTACTTTCCACCAAAACAGTACCAGTCAACAGAACAACAGCTATTCAGCAATACATTTTCATTTGTTGAGATCAGATTCATCGATATCCATATTAAGTTGTGATCATCGAGATTGTGGCCCATCTTGTAGTCTATCTTATCACTCTGTTTTATCACTTTGGTTGTATCCATCCTTATCATATAAATTGGGTTGTATATATAGCACACCCACTTCATATTGTAACACATAGAAACACTTTTGAATATTTTATAATACAAATATTTACTCCAAGCTGGTATCGGAGCAAATCAATGGCATCTGAAATTTCCTCTTTGAGTACTACTTCTGTCGTCATCTTCATCACCTATTGGAAAACCCAACTTCTTCCTTACCTACGTGGCCAGCAACTATATCAATATATTGATGGGTCCTTCCCCTGCCCATCCTCGACTACCGATGTCGACAGAGTTCCAACTCCTAATCCAGCCCATGCCATTTGTCAGACATCTTGTGACGGAACCGGGATTTCATTAGTAAAGGGGCCAAAAGAAAAACAATTTTTTTCACCACATACACAAAACACACATGTATATAAGATATATAAATTATATATACTAAAAAAAAATTAAATACCATAGAAGCAATTTCTAATAGGATGAATAAGTTTTTTTTGATGTAAAATAAAAAGAGAATTCAAGATGGAAGATGAATGACATATATATTTTTTATATTGTAGCCATTTTATATATAAAATGATATATATCAAAGTTCTATGGCAAACAATAATATTCACAAAAACAGGGGGGATATGACCCCCCATAGTCTTCTCCTAGTTCCGTCCCTGCAGACATCCTACCTCTTGTCGTTGGGTGTTCCTCCTCTCGTGATTTCTGGCTCACTCTTAAGCAGTCCCTTGTGTTTCTGTCTAACACTCGACTTCTTCAACTCTGCTTGGGTCTTCAACAATTGCGACAAAATGATCGCACAACTACTGACTTTCTTCATGAGGCCAAAGTTCTTGCTAATGAATTTGCTGCTGCTGGCACAACGCTCTCCTCTTCTAAGTTTAATCTATGTCTTTCAAGGTCTTCACTCTGACTTCAAAGATCTAATTACAACACTTACGGCCCAATCGGAACCTGCAATACAAGAAATTACACATTTGGCAACTAAATTTGGTGACCAAAATAAAATTAGTCGGTGATTAAAAATTTTTTTAGTCGGCGTTGGTTCAAGAATTAGCAACTATATTATTTTAGTCAAGATATGTTATGTATTGGCAACTAAAAAAAAATTCGTCGGTAAATATGAAGTAATTGGCGACAAAAAAACCTATTAGTCAGAAATAGTCTATATTTTAGGCTACAAAAAATTTAATTTGGTCGGCGTATACAATATTTTGCCGACAAAAGGCAGTTCAATCACTAAATACTACGCAATTTTTTGGGTTACTCTTTGCCGACCAAATAATATCGTCGCCAAATGTGAGTTTTTGGTGACTAAAAAAATGTAGTCATCGAATAATAACTGTTTCCCGACCAAAAAAATAATTAGTAGCGAAATGATACTTTTGGCTACCAAAGTATTAGTCGCTATTAAAATATGTTTGGGTAAAAAAGTTGATTCATTATTTACATTACCTTTTCTGACAAAAAGTTGTTTAGTCACTAAAGGTAGAAATTTCTTTTAGAGGGAAAGGAATTAATAATGGCGCCCGCCCCTCTTGGCTATACACTTTTTGCTCTCTGTTATCTGTGACACACATAGAGAACAAAGTCACCACCAAATCTCAGCCCCGCTCACCACCGACGGCCACCACCATCGCGCACCACCGTCACTCGCCATCGTCGCACGTCGCCACTACCACCGCCACAAATCACCACCGCCACTGCCGCAAATCGCAGACTCTCTCTCTCTCTCTCTCTCTCTCTTCCTCTATTTCCCATTTCTCACACAAAACTCTAGGGTTTTATATGATTTTTTTAACTTTAATTTCTGTTGATTTGTTAAAAGGGTTTGGTTCAAGTGGTTTGATTTGTATAGTTTTATGGGTTTGGTGTCCAAAATGGGTTTGATTTAAGTGGTTTGATACCTTTCCCCCAATTTTTCCTTTCTCTCTCATTAGTGTGAAAGCCCTAATCCTGATTGTGTATTTATTTGCATATATGGCTGGTAAAATGCGATTGTGTATTTATTGACCATGGATGAATATGGGAATTGGATTTTGATGCTATGATGCTATAATTGCAATAGTAAAAAAAAAACATTGACTCACATTTTGAAGTGAGTTAGATAAAACTTAAATGTTCAAATAAAAAAAACACCAAAAAAAAAAAAAAAATTTGGAACACAAACCATGAAAAAACATTCATATATAGAGGTGTACCAATTTATATTTGCTTTTTCTAGTTAATTGGATCATAATTCTACTTCCAAATAAATTCATTTTCACTTAACATTAACAACAATCATACGAAAAACAAATTAAGGCCTTAAACTTAAAAAACACAGAAAAGAAGAAGAAGAAGAAGAAGAAGAAGAAGAAGAAGAAGAAGAAGAAAAAAAAGAATAGAACTTACTTGAATCTTGATGTGTACATGGAAGAGAGTGGAGTGATGACATTCATAACAGAATGCAATGAGAAACAAAAACAAAGGGTTGAGAGATTGAAGGCATTTCTAGGATTAAAAGGGTGTAAAGTTTGTTGTCATTTGTTACTGGAAATGAATGTTTTTTGGATCAGTTACTTTAGTCCAATAATCATGTATGCTCCTTTTCAACATAGAGCCAAATTTCTTACTATGTATAGTTCCCGGGAAGTTAACATCTCCTTTTTAACTGCTTAATCACTAGTGGAAGCATTATTTCCATTTATTTCCCTTTTGAACAACAAGAAAGGTAGTAGTCATACTCAAACATGAGGAAATACAATTGTTTTACTCTTAAGTTCTACACTTATGTCTGTGGAATTCAAATATGAATTTAAGAAAATGTTAGACCTTTGTATGGCCTATCTATTATGAGCCTGGTTTTATAATTTCAATATTTTATTATGTAAAAAAATTAGGCGACCATTTCTTATAAACAAAAACCTTACTTTGTCTCTTATTGTAGCACTTTGTCATTTTCTTGTCATTATGTTGTGAGCAAGGTTTTAAAAAGCGGCCGCAACCGTTACATAACGGTTGTGGTGGTTACCACTACCCATTACAGTCGCTATAGCGGTGTGACGGAAATTCACATATGTAACAATCGCTTTGGTGTTACATAACGGCTGTAGCGGTACCGTGCCGTAACGGTCCGTTAGATACCGTTACACCCAAGGTTTCAAAATGTGGTGTTACGTAACGGTTGCAGCGATATGCACCACGCGTTACCCCTGCTTTTGCAATGTGATTGAGATTCACAGGTATGTCGGTCATAGCGGTTGCCATAGCGGTCGTAATGGTGCTATAACGGCCTGTTACGCACTGTTATATAACGGTTCCGAACTGCTTCTTTCGAGAAAAAAAGAGAGAGATGAAAATGAGGGAAGAGGGACAAAGAGAGAAGAGGGAAGATGAAGAACATGTTATTGATTTGTTGAAGATGTAAGACCTATGCTATTCTATTTGGCTGCTATCACTCAACCATTTTGTTTGTGTGTGTCTATCTATATATTGTTTGAAATTAATAATAATAATAATAATAATAATAATAATAAGTGTGATCATTATTTATTTGGCTTGATTAAATATATATATAAGCTCTTATTTATTCTCTTACTTTTTCTCATTATTTATCTTATATATAATAGTTATGTATTATTTTTTTGTAAAATGTCTAGAAAACATAACACCTATAATTATATATTAATACATATTTTATACATGCCAATTTTTTGGATTAGTTTATTTTATTTTTATTTACAAGTTATCCAAAAAGAAAATGAATATTCAAGTGATCCAAACCAAAAAAAAAAAAATCTTTGTAATTTATTTTTTAATTTTTATATGATTATATTAGCATGTATAATTTATTTTTTAAAACTATTCAAGTTAAAATTTGCATATGCTTCCACACGTATAATAATTAAAATAATAATTTTATACATCTAAGAGAATATTTATTGATGACAAAAATATACATTTCATATGACATTACATTAATAAAGAGGAATGAAGAAAAAAAGAATTATAGGAACAAAGCACAATGTTGGCAAGGAACCAACGGTTGCTGGACAAAACAGAGGAAACAAGGCCCAATATTGAACACAGCACAAACAGCCACACACAGCCACACATAGCCACACAGCAGCACAGCCAGCACCATGCCACACCAAAAAATAGAAACCAGCAGCAGCCACACACAGGAGCAGCACAACAGGTAGCTCAATATTAGGCACAACAGATACTAACAGCAGCAGTAACTCACAGCCACACAACAGCACACACAACAACATGCCACACCCAAAGTACAAACCAGCAGCAGCCGCACACAGCATAATGCAGAACCTGCTCTTAACACAGCAATACTCTTAGATAGCCCCTCATCACTTTTGTACAATGTTGAACCTTTCAAATTTATGAACCTCTTAATTTGAAATGTATACTGAACATTGGTTTATGTAGAAGCCCTCTGTTCGCCAAGTATTTTTAAATTTTTTGCATATTGTGTTATATGGTAATTTCACGGTTGATTAGCTTTTGTGAATAATTCTTTTTGCTTTTCAACATCAATGATTTTATGTGATGTTTTTAGTTCATGTCTGTTTTGTACTTATTGCAGCAAGCATGGTTCCTGGGATAAAGACAGGTCAGCATAAGAGAGCATCAAGTGGCAACATAGTGTCAGCCTCAGCAGCATCTCCACATAATGTTGCCACCCCGATGACTTTATCTGATGAGACACAGCCGCCGGATGATACACAAACAGTTGTAGATGAGACACAGACAGTTGGTAAGAACAATATAATTGATATGATACTAAATGGTCTACCAAAAAAAAAAAAAAAAAAAAGATGATGAAGACATAATTGTTTTGAAGCACGTAGAATTGTTTTGACAACTTCTCACAAAATTTGATAGAAGGTTGATTTGAAGGAAATAGGATACTTTAGTCTGCAATACTTATGTTGTTTTTATTTCCCACATAAGTTCTTCGTTATTAAGAAGCATCAACAGCAATCAATTGAGCTAACAATCCTTAACATAGACTGAAGCCTAAAAAGATTACTACTGAAAATGCAATTTCCTTCCAACCTGTTTAGCAAACTAGGAACAACATACATTCATTTAAGTTCAAAATAGCAAAATAAAAATAATCCAACTTACATTATCCAACCTACTTTCAAACTTGCTTTCGTTGGGAGTTAGAGCTTGAAAAAGCATTGAACGTAGGCGAAACAGGTCATTTCGTGGGGCAAAAATCCGAAATAGTCCCCGAACACTCTATGGATGTCATGGCCACCTTTGTAGTGACAAATAGGACCTGGAGCCACAGACGGCATGTAATTCACACTCGTAGTTTTGAGAGTCAGAACCAAAAACCCCTTACACTTAGTCGAAAAAAGGCTTTCAGGGGGCGAAAATACAAAACAGCCCTGAACCAATGTATGGATGTGACGGGAAGCATCCTTGTGACAAATAGGACCTATAGCCACAAACGGCGTGTAATTTTCACGCGTAGTTTGAGAGTTAGATCCAAAAACGCTTTAAACTTAGTCGAAAATGGGCTTTCGGGGGACGAAAATGCAAAACAACCTCCGAACCAATGTATAGATGTCACGGGCAGCATCCTCGTGACAAATAGGACATGTGGCCACAGACAGCATGTAATTTGCACACGTAGTTTGAGAGTTAGAGTCGAAATGCCTTAAACTTAGTTGAAAAAGGGCTTTCGGGGGGTGAAACTGCAAAACAACTGCCAAACCAACGTATGGATGTTACAGGTAGCATCCTTGTGACAAATAGGACCTGTGGCCACAAACGACATGTAATTTGCATGTGTAGTTTGAGAGTTAGAGCCAACAACGCCTTAAACTTAGTCGAAAATAGGTTTTCGGGGGACAAAAATGCAAAACAGTCCCGAACCAATGTATGGATGTTACAGGCAGCATCCTTGAACCAAACAGGATGAAATGTCCAGCCTTATGATCATTCTCTTCTTTTCTTTTTCTTTTTTTTTCAATTCCCACCCACTTGTTTTCAAATTAGTACAGCACTCTACCACCTTTCCAGAATTATAATAAAACCCAAAACACGTCCTGTGGTGTGTCTAGAAATAGGACGTGTGTCCTCGACATGTCCTCCAACATGTCCACTAGAAACTTGAACAATCTGCTGTAAAATATTTTATTGAGTTAAAGTGAAAATAGTTTTTGTATTACATTAGTTCCATGACTATGCTATTCTATTTATACATGCTATGAGATAGGGATAAATACAAATAATGACAAGGATAGAATCATGGATGTATATCTTTGATATATATCTGATATGGGAAGCATATCTCAACAGCCCCCCTCAAGCGAAACATTCCAATGGGCGAATTTGTAGCTTGTCCCGAAAGAAATGAAAGGATTGGGAAGGTAATCCTTTAGTAAAAATATCAGCGATCTGATCTTTGGTAGAGATAAATTGAATTTGGAGATCCTTACGAGCAACCTTGTCCCTGACAAAATGAAAATCAATTTCAACATGTTTGGTCTGTGCATGGAAGACCAAATTGGCAGACAAGTAGGTGGCTCTAAGATTATCACACCAGAGAATTGGGGAAGAGGATAACCGAATACCAAGTTCAGTAAGTAAAGATTGTAGCCAAGAAATTTCAACAGAAGCATCAGCTAAGGCTTTATATTCAGACTCAGTAGAGGATCGCGCCACTGTCCGTTACTTACGAGAAGACCATGAAATTAGATTATCACCAAGATAGATTGCATAACCATCGGTGGACTTGCGATCATCAATGGAACCCGCCCAATCGGCATCAGAAAAAGCCTGAAGATGAGTAGAAGAAGTGGGTTGAAGTAAGAGACCATAATGAGAGGTATCTTTGAGGTACCGAAGAATCCGTTTGACAGCCCGCCAATGGTCTTCGGTGGGAGAGTGCATAAATTGGCAAACGCAGTTGACAGAGAAGGAAATGTCCGGGCGAGTAAGAGTAAGCTATTGCAAGGAACCGACCACCATACGATAATGGGAAGGGTCCTTCATAGGAGTGCCAGTTGCTGAAGTGAGCTCGGTGGTAGTAGCAAAAGGTGTTTGAACGGGCTTGGCAAGCAGCAATCCTGATTTATGGAGGAGATCCAGGATGTATTTGCGTTGAGAGAGCAGTAGACCGTGAGAGAGTTTGCAAGCTTCAATGCCCAAGAAGTAATGCAAAGCACCAAGATCTTTGAGGAAGAACTCATGGCTTAGTTTATGAATGAGCTACTGAAGAGAAGAGGTGGAATTGCCGGTAATAAGGATATCATCAACATAAATAAGAATGTAAATCACAATACCATCATGTTGATACACAAACAACGAGCTATCAGATTTTGAGGCTGTGAATTGAAGCTGAAGCAAGAAACCCGTGAGACGAGAGAACCATGCACGCAGATCCAAAGGAGCTAAACTACGACTAGACGAGGACGGTAGGGATAGTCTGGAGGATTTTCCAAGAGGACAGGCATGACACAATGGTGCTCAAGTTCGTGGATGCTGAACAGGAAGAGTGTGAGATTGAAGGATTGAATGAAGAACACGCTCATACGGATGACCAAGTCAACGGTGCCAACAGAGAGAAGACACAACTTCAGAGGAGAGAGCTGAGGGAGGTGTAGGAGAGGTTGGAGAAAGCCGATAGCGACCACCTTTATTCTTGCCGTGAAAAAGAGTTTTCTTGGTGAGTTGGTCCTTAATCAAAAAATAGGTGGGATAAAATTCAAAAAACACATTATTATCTTTAGTAAATTGATGGACATAAAGTAAAGATTTTTGAAAAGTAGGAACGTGAAGAATAGAATTAAGACGAAATGAATGAGAGGGGGAATGAAGAGTGAAGGAACCAATATGTGAGATCAGAATGTCCACACCATTGCCAACTCGAAGATGGGAGGTGCCATGGTAGCCGTCAATGTGAGATAGAGAAGCGAGATCAGGAGTGACATGGTGTGTGGCATCGGTATCCGGAAACCAATCAAGATGAGAGGAAGGAGGAGAACTCAAGCCACCATATGTACTGGAAGTGGGTTCGGAACTGTAACTGGTGAAATGAGCACTTGGAGCAACCATGCGATCAAACCGGTGATAGCATTGAGGAGCAGTGTGATTGGGCCAATTACAAATTTGATAGCGGAGACGTTGATCAGCAAGTGGAGTGGGGAGGAGGCCTGAACCAGCAGAGAAAGAGTGAGAGCTTGAAGAGGAGCCAAAGTTGGGAGGAGTTTAGTCTTGCCCATCACACCCACGACCACGGCCACGGGGAAAACCACCACGCAAACGACCACGAGACGTGGGTTGAGCAAAGTGGGCCTACAAAACAAGTGTCGGAGTGGGGGTGGTCGTGTTGCGATGAAGGAACTCTTGACTTAAAAGGAGACTGTGGAGTTCCAAAAATGAAACAGGGTCTGGGTGAGCCGTGAGGGTTGTGACAAGATTCTTTAAATCAGGATGAAGGCCTTGATAAACATACAGGTTGAACTCGGAAAGGCAAAGAGGAGTGCCGGCAGCAGCAAGTTCATCGGCAATAGTTTTGGCGTCATGGAGAAAAGCAGTGCCTGGGCGATCATGTTGTTTCAATTGTTGAAGACTCAAATGGAGTTGGAGAAGGCGAGGCGAGGGATTGCTCTAGTGTGAGCCAAAGATCACGAGAAGAGGTGCATCCGATGGCAAGAGGGAATATTTCATCCGAGAGAGAGGCAATGAGAGGGCTCATGATGAGTTGATCTTGACACTGCCAAGTTGCATGTGCGGGATTGGGAGTGGAGACACCGTCCATGTCAATGGTGGATGGTGGATGGTGGACAAGAGGAGGAATCGTCAATATATGGGTAAAGTTGTTAGCCACGAAGGTAAGGAAGAAGTTGAGTTTTCCAATAGAGAAAATTTTTGGATGTGAGTTTAACAGAGATAAAGTGATGAGCATGAGGAAGGGAGATGGGTGAAGGGGCTTTGGCTGAGGGAGTGGCAATATCGGAGGATGAAATTTCAGAGGCCATTGGCTCTGATACCAACTTGAACAATCTGCTGTAAAATATTTTATTGAGTTAAAGTGAAAATAGTTTTTGTATTACATTAGTTCCATGACTATGCTATTCTATTTACACATGCTATGCGATAGAGATAGATACAAATAATGATAATGATAAAATCATGGATGTATATCTGTGATATATATCTGATATGGGAAGCATATCTCAACAAAATTAATATAAATGCCACATGGCATGTCCGACACATATCTGAGTGGTATCTTGTCCGACATGTGTTGGACACTACTACAGCAACAAAAATGGGGTGCCTGGCTTCATAGCATATAGAGATGAGAGCACACTATAGTGGGTTATCTTCAATATAAATTATAAACAACAAAAGCAACTCTTCTAAGCTATTTGTGAGTGTATATGTTTGGATACATAGATGAGTATTACCAATACATGAACGAGAGTATTACTGAACAAGGTACATAAATATTGCAACAAAAGAAAAAAAAAACAAAACAAAACAACTTGACAGAATACTAATTGTTTGCAATCAATGTGACTTGAGTTTTTACTTTCTTGACACCAAAATAAATTTTCAAGGAAAAATAAATCCAAGTCAGCATAAAAAACATATTAATGTAGATGAAACAAGCGCATAAAATCTTAGTTGAAGATAGCCATGAGAATGATCGTAATGCTGCACATTTCATCATAGAAACAGTTCTCACAGAAATGTAAGTTATGTCTCAAATTACATGTCGTCTGTGGCTTAATAGAATAAGCCAGAGACGTTTCAATTCTTTTATGTACTAGAGAATCATCGAAAGTCATAGTCATGCATGCTATCAACGCTAGAATACCATTTAGTCATTGACGTCATGTTGGACTAATCCTCCAAATGACATAGTTACCATGAATCTATTTTCCAACTTATATGGCATTAACACACTGATATTAATCATTATTATTGTCCTCAATTTAGGCATCTTCGAAGCATGTTTCCATCTTGGAAAATCCAATTCCATCGTACAACAATCAATCCATGTATCCTGAGTCAATTACAAAATTGTTGTTGTTTAGTACAAAAAAGAACATTCCCTGTTTCATTTTCAATTTAAAATTAAGGAAGAAGTTTAAGGAGCACCTGAACATTAAATCTATAGCGTCTACTATTAAAGCTGGTGGAGAGACGTAGAATATGATATTTGAAGCTCATAAAACTCCTGTGAAATTGTTGGTTTATTAAGGAATTTTGTTGTGCTTTTAAAAAACATGAATAGATAGAGACATTGAAGCATGTATTTCTGAATACTAATGCGTGCAATTTTTTTTTGTAGATGACTTTTCGCGTGGACATGTTTTGACTTTTGCATAGTCCTAATAATTTTGTCGTCCTCTACTTTTGGGTGGATTAGTATTACTGGTACATATATTTTTTTGGCAATGACTTGACAATTACTGGCGTGGTATACATATTTCCTTTTGTCGTGGTACAGATAGTCTGCACTATATAGTACAGGTTGGACTATGGTTTGTATGGAATTTTACATTGAAAGTTACATATATATATATATTTTTGGATGGTTGGAAGTGAAATGGATGCAGATCTATTATGTAATGATTGATAATATATGTATTGCTTTGTTCATATACGTAGTACAAGTTGCACGAAATGCATACAGGTCGTAAACAAATTAGAATTTGGGGAAACAACATAAAATTATGTTTTTGCCGACTAAACAGCCAAAAGGAAGTATATAATTTAGCTACTAAAGAGGTATTAGCTAAAAAAAGTTTGGAAAATTTTTTTTGGCAACTAAAAGTTTAGTAGCCAAAAAACAAATCACACTTTAGGTGACTAAAATATTTAGTAGCTATAACATTGAAAACAAACAACAAAAATATTTTGGCAACTAAAGGTTTAGTAGGCAAAACCAAGTCAAACTTTAGGCTACTAAACATTTAGTAGCTAAAAAAAAATCAAACATTAGGCAACTAAATTATCTAGTAGCTAAACAAAAATAACCTGAACAACAAAATATTTTTTGTGACTAAAGGTTTAGTAGGCAAAACAAATCAGACTTTTGGAGACTAAAAGTTTAGTAGCGAAAAAAAAAAAATCAAACTTTAGGCGACTAAAATATCTAGTAACAAAAAAATAAGAACATGAAATAAAAAAAATTATTTGCCGACTACAATTTTAGTCATTAAAAATAATTCTCAAGTTTTGGCAACAATAATTTTTAGTCGTTGAAAATGCCATATTTAATTTCACTTTATTGCTTTTGACGACTAAAAAATTGGTCAGCAATTTAATACTTTTGGCGACTAAACTTTTTTTACTCGCCAATAACCTTTCCCGACAATTGTTCACCGACCAACCTAGCGACCAAAACTTTTAGTCGCTAAAAACCTTAGCTGACTAAAACATGACTTTTGGCGACCAAAAAATTAGTCGCCAAAAGTTCTTTTTGTTGTAATGCTATTTCATTTTCTCAACTACATAGCCTACTCTTAAGTCATGAATTTCTTAACCGTGACTCACCATCCTCCACTCCTATGGTTGCTCTACAAGCTCACTTTACTCAGTCTATTCCTCGTGATCGTGATGGTTTATCTCATGGTGGTCATGGTTGGGGTCGTGAGCGTGACAGATTTTCTCATGGGTCCAACTCACATCCCCATTTCCATGGCTCTAGTTCGTCATATGGTGGGTCTGGACTTCTTCCAACTCCTCCTACCAATATCCGTGCCCAGTGTCAAATTTGTAATTTGGCAAATCATACTGTTTCTCAACGTTATCATCAATTTGATTGAATGGTCGCTCCAAGTGCTCATTTTGCCACATATGGTTCAGGTTCCCCTTCCAGTACCTATTATGGTCCTAGTTCCTCTACTTCATCTCATCTAGATTGGTTTCTGGCTACTGGTGCAACCCAATCATGTCACACCCAATCTCACATCCTTCTTCCAAATTGATGATTATCGTGGCTCTTTTCATCTTTGTGTTGGCATTGGTATGGACATTCCTATTACTTACCCTTCTCATTTTCTGGTCAAGGATAACACACCAAGAAAATTATACTCCAAGGCAAGAATGAGGGTGGTCTTTACCGGCTCTATAACTAGATGAGGAGTTTCCACTAAGTTTGATAAATCTCTTGTTTTAATAAGCAAAGCTTCCGCCAAGAAATGATTTGCATTAATCTATGCTCTCCACTTAATAGCATGGATTTGGATATTAATTTGCGCTTATTCACAAAGAGAAGATGTAGGTTCATATCCATTTCTAGGGCTTGAATTTGTTCTTGATTTTGACTCGTTTAATCATTGATTTATTACGAAATATCTGTTGTATATTTTTGTTTTACCATTGTTGAAGGCTTTGGCCTATCCAAGCAGAAGGAATGAGTATCCCCTAGAAAGTGCCCTTTTAGCTTTTGTCCTATAATTTTGCACTAGCCTATTCCTTAACCAGATAAAGAATTCGGCCAGTCACTTCCTAGTGCGGGCGGCCTACTTTTTGTCTGGCCGGCCATTCCCTTTTTAAGGACAGAATAGACAGTTTCTAGGGAATGCTCCCTTGAGTAGTTCTGGAACTCCTAGATTATTTCTTTTCTTTATTTAGTATGATTTGTTTGATTCAACAGTAGTTCAGCTGAATCAATTCATTATTGTAATAATCTCTCTTTCACCCCTCTTTTTTTTATATGCCAAAGCTCAAAAACTCTCACCTAGTAGTCCAAGGCGAGTTCCAAGACACATACAGATATATACATATTTGCATTAATCTATACACAAACTACTAATGCAATACATACATAACATGCATCTAGGAGTCTGGATACTAAGACGTGACATGAGCATCATCTCAAGACATAGAGTTATGCACATATTCATCTTTGAAGATAGTAAATCCCACAAATGCGAATAACCCAAACCCGAATGCATAAAAAATGGATGCAATATACAGGCATGATAAAGAAAACGTGATGCAGTACCAAAAACAGGTAAATAAAAGGGTTAGAAAGACGTAGGATTGGAAAGACATGAGAGTTTTTGAGCTTTGGCATATTGTATGTGTATATTCCTTATCATATATGTTGCTCTATCGTGAGGCTAAGTGCTTAAGTCAAATATCTGTTTGAATGCTGGTGGATGAAGATTGTGTTGTTTATTTTGGAATGTAGGTGATTCTTATGCTGTGGATTTTATCCAAGAAAAACCCTTTTCAAAACGCATGAAATTAAAGCATAACCAAAATTAATGGCACAATCTATATTTACATGCCTCAGATAGTAATGGTAGCGCTATTAATAATCAGAATATGGATCTACATTGATTACAAAAACCACATTATGACTTAGTAGAGGCTAATCTTTGATTGGATGAGTGAGGTGCACAATTAATGACATTCCCCTCTCATTCCTAAGTACCCAAGTCGAGACACTTTGGTTATGACAAACAATGACCTTTGGCACAATTCACGAGTTTCCTAATTTTTCCAAAAGATTAGGTGGTGACTCTAAAATCTGGTGATGTAGTCCATTTCTGGCAATATTTTGCAATAAAAATGGATTTTCTATAAAAGTTGCCAGATTTGGACTCTCATTTTCTGTTCCACATTACACTAGTGATATCAGATTAGAAATCAAGAGTCTGAACTATCGGGTGTGCTTGGTAACCCCAAAGGCATCCCACAATTTATGGCGACTCTGCTAGGGACATTAGGAGAACTTGACTCAAACTTCATATGTGGATTTTATTTTCATATGGATATTCATTGCATTTCATGCATGGTGCGCTTAAGTCACTGTATTTTCCATCTAACATCCTGGATGACTCACTGGACATGGGCTCTATTATGGTGGAAATATAAGCCTCGGATCTAGATCACCAAATGTACTGCTTAATCCTCCCTTCACTTATAGATATTGGGTTAGGTATGTATATCAGTTGTGTTGCTGAGGTACCCTTCTAACCAGACTAACCTAGTCCATATATTCAGCTTTAACAACTTCCACAAATAGAACAGGATGCTTTCCCGTATCTAAAATGCAATGATGCTACTTGTTTGAATAATGAATCCCTAGTTCGTCTTCCAAACTAGGACAAGGTATCCCAAGCCCCTATAGGGGTGTTTTAGTTCACTTTATGTGCTATATACTATGTGTGAAATCCAATACAATGGGTCATTATTTATACCGGTGCTTCAGATACATCAGTGGTTGGGATTGAGAACAGTTTAGCAGAGTATACATTAGTCAATGGTACAGATTGTCCTGAAATACTACTGGGTTCATGTTTGACATATGTGTTGTAAGCCGAATTGCTGCTGGATTTTCGTTTCATGTATGTTTTGTTTTCTTTGTTTGTTTTTCTTTTGCTAGTAATTGGTTCATAATAGCTTCAGAAAGTTCTGACACCCCTAAAACCCTATGGACTGGTGCTGTTAGACTCTGTAAAACTACAGATCTGATTCAAGGTTAGCCAGTGTTAGTGTCACTTCCATCAATATCCAGAAAAAGGGTCAGATATGCACAGTTGATTTCTTAAATCTCCTTTGTAGATTTTACATCAGTCACCCTCCAAATCTCCTTTGTTTGGTACCCCAACAAACCATTCTCTGGTCTCTAAAATGTCTCAGAATCTGCCAAAAATTACAGAAATGATCGCTAACCTCTAGCAGTCCATGGATGCTATTAATCATACAATAGTTGCCTAGGGCGATGCCGTCACCGGGATACAACAAATAGTCAAGGCAACTGCTACCCATCCACTACCAGTTAATCATCCAGATCCAGACCTACCTCCACCAATTGAGAATTTCCCAAGTTTTGGTCAACTACAAGAATTGGCCCAGGCTCCTGTCGCTAGAGCCCTGGTATATCTGGTTAAGGGACTCTTTCTCCTCGATATCACGGAATTGGATCCAGTCATGCTAAAGATAGCCAAGTTAGAGAAGTTATTCAAAAAATCACAAGAGATCAACTCCATTCCTGATATAGAGAATGCGTACATAGAAGCAACTATCAAATTATCAAAAAGATTCAAAATGTCACATATTAACCAGTTTGACAGATCATGGGACCCTGTGGTACATATCCGCTTATTCTTAGATGTTCTGAAATCCATAGGTCTAAACCATCCTCAGAAGCTCTCTCTGTTTGGAAGGACTTTATCAGGAATTGCCGCAACTTGGTATGCCAAATTGGAGGACAAAGTGAAGTAAAATTGGAAAGAATTGGCTAAGACATTAATTGCTCAGTACGTCTACAATACACAAATTGAGGTAACCACCCGGGATTTGGAAGCCACACGCCAAGAGCCAAAGGAAAGCTTTATTGAATTCATAGTAAGATGGAGGGCTAAGGCCGCCATGATGACTAATAAGCCCTTAGAAAATGATCAGATCCAGATAATGGTAAGGAACCTTCATGGCAAGATGTTGCAAAAAATGATAGTTCTTCCACTCTTTACCTTCAAAGATCTACACAAGATAGGAGTCAAATTGAAGATATTATGAAATAAGGGATCATTGTAGGTGAGAAAGAACTTGTAAAAAAGACTTTTATTTGTGGTTCCAATGTCACTAGCAGTAGTAACACAGCTACAAAGCCATTGGAAGTTTGTATTGTCACCACCTCAGTTAAAACAACCAATCCCTTTACCGATGCCACCCCGCAGCCTTACAATCGAAACCAATTCTCGAACTGTGATTTTCATCCACTCTATTTGACTCCAAACCAAGCCCCGAAAACATTGGTGAAAAAAGGCCATCTCAAACTTTCTGATCCTTGACCTCTTCTTGAACCGCTTCTACCTAAGAATGATGCATCCAAATATTGTGTCTTTCACCAATAACAAGGCCATAAAACTGACCATTGTATTCGTCTCCGCCATGCGATCCAGAACCTTATAGACTGCAAAATCATAGCTCTACCATAAGATCCACCACAAAGGCCAAATGTCACTACCAACCCATTGCCTAACCATGATCGAGTTCCACCACCTCCTTGTCTGAACCTTATCCGTACACTGTCTCTCGCATTTGACCCTAGCATATACATCACCCTTCCCATTTACCCAAACCCGAAGTCCACATTCCTGAGAGCACTAATCTATGCATGATGGATGCACCTCATTCTCTGTCAGAACCCAAAAATCTTATTGTGGCAACGGAGATGCCAGTGATAAAAATTGAGGAGTTGTCAGGGTATGATCCCAATAGATATATAATGCCAGTCGGTCATTCAAAACTGAAGGTTGCTTTACCTGATGCATTCTCTATTAATGTTATCAAGGAGGATGTACTTGAGTAAGGATTGGACAACTTGGCTGAGGACTTGGATAAGCTCTATTTCTTTGAAGAATGGAGTCTGGATGATGTACAAATTGAATGGTGGAACTTGAACAATTTGACCAATGTCCATGGATGGGCAAGCAGTGAGGAGGATTCGGAAATAGAATGAAATGATAAAGAAGCAAGGAAGAGGCATGAGCTAGTAAAAAAAAGGGGGGGGGAAGGAAAAGGTTGCCGAAAGTAGTAAAATCAAATAAAGTAGTGAGCCAGAAGAATCCAAGGTAGAAGAAAGTGAGAAAGGACTAAGGGTTGAGAAAGAGGAGACTAAGGTGGAAACACTAGGGCTAGAAAGAATTGGACCAGTTGAGCCAATCATAGAAGAAGATAAACAAAGGTCTAATCTATCATGGGCACACTTGAGAAGAAGGGAGATCTTTGCAGAAATCAAGTTAACATCACCTTACTAGCCAAAAGGAGATTATTGCAATGTAGGGATGATGCATATTGAGTCAGATGACTGCTTATCTGTAAATGAAGGAGAATGGTGGGAAGACAATGATTTACACTTTGCCCACACTAATAAAGGCTAGGGAAACAATACACCAGACAACACCTGGTATTTTGAAGAAATTGATCATCTAACTAGGAGTGGGCATTTCTTTAAGCCCTCACATATAGATTAAGGCAAGTCGTCAATAAAGATGTAGAAAAAGGAAAAGAGAATGAGAAAGAAGAAGAGGAAGATCTGGTCCTTAAATAGGTAAAAAAGATCCACGCCAATATGTCGATCTAAGGATTGCTCATGGCATCACATGAACACCGACAAGCTATGCTAGCAGCATTAAGCAAACCCAAGTTGTCACGACCCGAACTTGCCCCTATGGGTTAAGGCCATAATCGGCCAGTAATCACGAGATTACCTACAGTCTCAAACCAAATAAAACAAAACTCATCAGAGTAAAGGGGCCAAACGGAAGCAAATTTAAAACTTTGTCCATAGAGCTGTGCTGATATGCACACATAACATCCCAAACATTTATATGTTAATAACTCATATCAAAATATGTACTAACACAGAACACTGTACATACAGGATCATACAAGTTTAAGTTAGTCGAACCCCAGACTTATATACAAAAGTAGTCCAATGCTTTTGCCAACATAACAAAACTATGAACAAAGGACAAAGGCGAAGACAGTCTCGTGCGTGAGATGTTTGGGCTGACTCCTCAAAACTTTGACTGTTTCTCACAATTTCACCGAGGCTGGTTCTGAACGTCCCTTGGCTCACCTACATGTACATGAATGAGCGTGAGCGAAAGCCCAGCGAATAATATCAAATAAGGAAAATACATAAGCAATCTTTGAAACAGTTACAGCAGACGGCCTTTGGCCCAATCACTTGTATCAATCGGCCTTTGGCCCAATCATTCATGTCAATCGGCCTTCGGCCCAATCATTCATGTCAATCGGCCTTCGGCCCAATCATTCATGTCAATCGGTGTCCACCATTCAAATTAATGAACTTACAAAACTTACATAGAAGTAAACAATTGGACAACAACATATTTCAAATATATTGTTAAGATATTACTCACAGTGATCGGCTTGTGGATTTGCCCTGGAGCTTGACTCTACACATCATATAGCACATATATGTCACAAACGATTCAATCCGTTCTTTAATTCACATATTCCTTTTTAGGCTTCATTCTTATCTCTTTAACTCAATTACAATGCTTAATGCATGCCTAAGAGTGCTTGCAAGTGAAAGAGAATGGAAAACAAAACACAGAATACACTTTCAAAATTTCAAAAAACAGGGTCCCCGCTCGAGCGTGGGATTCCCCGCTCGAGCGGAACCATTAGGTCTGCAAAAGTG
This sequence comes from Camellia granthamiana, assembly GCA_036172215.1. Taxonomy (NCBI): domain Eukaryota; kingdom Viridiplantae; phylum Streptophyta; class Magnoliopsida; order Ericales; family Theaceae; genus Camellia; species Camellia granthamiana. Next base: position 108,659,637 of record CM069907.1, read on the forward strand.
CTGGTTATATCATTTTTAAGCTCGAGCGTGAACTCTGACGCTCGAGTGGAAGTTCATCCTACATAGCTCCCCACTCGAGCGTGAACTTCCCTACTCGAGCGGGCACCATGCCTGCAAGAAAATACCGGGAGCTTGTATTCCCCGCTCGAGTGGACGTCAAAGTTTCTGGGTTTTCCAGCAATGTTCTTGAGCTTAATTTCAACATTCCAACCAACATTTCTTGCATGCCATAGCTCAAATTTCAAATATATTTATGCTATCATGATACAAACACCCAATTACATCAATATGGAGCTCAATTTCATGAATCAAACACATGCATGTCCCAAATTGACACCAAACTCATTTCCATCATAACACATTTATGCATTCAAAGCTCCTATTCTCATAAATTGTACATGCATGTGATGTATTACTCTCATTTTCAACTTAGATGATACAAATGGTCATTACAACATGAGCTGTAACCAAAACTCTACATGAATCATGTATTTCAAGCTCAAACATGCAAATTCAAAACAATTTCTTACGTGCATGCACATATTGGCCCTCAATTCAACAAAACCAATTCAATTTCATCATGCTCAATTAAATTCATGTTCTTGACCATTATCCCAATTTGAATTCACAAAATTACAACTTAATATTCATGAATCCACTTACCTAGAGGCTTTACTCTTCCCAAATTATGGTCAAATCTAGAGTTTAATCCTCCAATCTTCACAAAATTGAGCCAAACACCCAAACTCTCCTTCTTTCTCTCTTTCTAGCCGACCCCTCTCTCTTTTTCTTGAGTTAGAATCAGCCAAGTGAAGCTAAGGAGAGAAATTGAGTGTATAAAGGCCCCTTATAAGCCCCCACTGAACATATTATTTTATTATAAAACAATTGGGCACTTTATGATTAATTAAATTAATTTAATCTGATCCGAATCAATTTCCAAATTAAATTTCACCTTAGGCTCTAAAAATTATGCCAATCACAATGGCGTAATCAATTTTGAGTTCTGTGGCCGATAAGGCCTCCAATCAAAATTTCAAAGCAGATAATCAAACAGATATTCCTACGGTGAACAGATAGAAATTCAAAACCACATATTTTCACATAATGGCACACAAAATCATATCAAACACATAATCATATTCATATTAAGGACCAATTATCATACTAAGGGACAGGGATATTACAGTCTCTCCCCATTTAGGAAGTTTGGTCCTCTAAACTTATTTTACCTTCGTCAGGAAACAAATGTGGGTAGCGTAGTCGCATTTCCTCCTCTTTTTCCCATGTGGCATCCATCCCATAGTGTTCTTTCCATTCCACTTTCACCATTGGGATGGACTTGCTGGTCAACAATTCGTTCTGGCCATTCGGCGTATTCCATATTCTCATCCAAAGCTACCCGATGATGATCAATCACATGAAACGGGTCTCGGAGGTAACCCCTCAACATCGACACATGAAACACATTGTGGATTTGCTCAAATCCCGATGGCAAAGCAACTCTATAGGCAACCGGACCAAGCCTTTCCAAAATTTGAAACGACTCAATGTAACGGGGCGACAACTTGCCCTTCTTTCCAAACCTGACTTGGCCTTTCATTGGGGACACACGAATAAACACATGGTCACCGACCTCATGCTCAAGAGGTCTTCTTCGAACATCTGCAGAATTCTTTTGTCGGTCCTGTGCTGTTTTGAGCCTTTGCCGAATGGTTTTGATCTTTTCAGAAGTGTCTTGCACAATTTCAAGCCCAAATAAAGCTCTATCCCCGACTTTTGTCCAACAAATTGGTGATCTACACCGCTTACCATACAAAGCCTCGTATGGTGCCACACCGATGCTGGAGTGGAAGCTGTTATTGTATGCAAATTCTACAAGTGGCAAATAGTCTTCCCAACTCCCCTGAAAATCTAAAGCACACATTCGAAGCATATCTTCCAAAGTCTATATTGTTCGCTCTGATTGCCCATCTGTCTGTGGGTGAAATGCAGTACTGAACCTTAGTTCTGTCCCCATAGCTTCCTGCAAACTTTTCCATAATCTAGATACAAATTTCGGATCTCTATCCGACACAATAGATACCGAAACTTCGTGTAAATGGACAATCTCATCAACATAAATAGTAGCCAATCTATAAGCATTAAACGTAGTTTTGACAGGCAAAAAATGTGCAGATTTAGTCAGTCTATCAACTACAACCCAAATAGAATCCATACCTCGAGAAGTCCGACGTAGGCTAACAACAAAATCCATAGTCACATGCTCCCACTTCCATTCAAGAATAGGGAGAGGTTGTAGTAGACCGCCCGGTTTCTGATATTCAGCTTTAACTTGCTGACACTAAAGACATTTGGACACATATTCTGCAATCTCTTTCTTCATTTTAGGCCACCAATAGGTTTGTTTCAAATCCCAATACATTTCATTATTACCCGGATGCATAGCAAATACGGATCTGTGGGCTTCATCTAAAACCCTCTTCTTTAGTTTCGGAATATCTGGGACACACATTCTATTCCGAAATCTCAACACTTTATTTCCAGTACCGAACTCTGCTTTCGGCCTTGTCTCAAATTCATCAATCACCTTTTTGAGGAATTCATCCTCTTTCTGTTTCTGCTTAATTTCATCCATGATTGCCGGCTCGGCTGTAATAGCGGCAATCAATCCGCCCTATTCACACATTACCACTTCGATTTCAGACTTCTCAAAATCTTGCAAGATCTCTTTCTGTTCAGTAAGCAAACAGGCCATACTCCCTATTGATTTTCTGCTCAAGGCATCAGCAACTGTATTGGCTTTCCCGGGGTGGTACTGAATCTCAAGATCATAGTCTTTTATCAGTTCAAGCCATCTCCTTTGTGGCATATTCAGCTCTTTCTGTGTAAAGAAGTATTTCAGGCTCTTGTGATCTATGTAGACTTCACACTTTGCCCCATACAAAGAATGCCGCCAGATTTTCAAAGCAAAAACAACTGCGGCCAATTCTAGGTCATGTGTTGGGTAATTTTTCTCATGTGGCCTCAACTACCAAGAGGCGTAAGCGATAACCCTTCCGTTCTGCATTAACACACAACCCAAACCTTTATGAGATGCATTATTGAAAATTACAAAATTTTCCGTACCTGATGGTAGTGTCAAAATCGGTGCAGTAGTCAATCTTGTTTTCAATTCATGAAAGACAGATTCTCTTTCATCGTTCCACTCAAAAGGTTGCCTCTTGTGTGTCAGTTAGGTAAGAGGCACAGCTATTTTCAAAAAATCTTTCACAAACCTCCTATAGTACCCAGCTAAACCCATAAAACTGCGGACTTCCGATACATTGGTCGGTGTAGGCCAATTCACAATTGCCTCTATTTTCTGTGGGTCCACTGAAATCCTTTCCTTGTTGATCACATGCCCTAAGAAAACAACTTCATCCAACCAAAACTCACATTTCTTTAGTTTAGCAAACAATTTCCTTTCCCTAAGTATTTGCAGGACAGTTCTCAAATGCTGTTCATGTTCAAGTCTATCCTTAGAGTATATCAAAATATTATCAATAAAAACCACAGCAAATTCGTTGAGGTAGGTTTTAAAAATTTGGTTCATTAGGTCCATAAATGCTGTCGGAGCATTAGTCACTCCAAATGGCATAACAAGAAACTCAAAATGTACATACCTCATTCTGAATGCGGTTTTCTCAACATCCTCTGCCTTAACTTTCAGCTGATGATACCCGGATCTCAAATCAATCTTAGAAAACACCTGTGATCCCTGCAACTGGTCAAATAAGTCATCAATACGGGGTAGGGGATATTTGTTCTTTACTGTTACCTTGTTCAATTCTCGATAATCGATGCACAAACGCAAAGTTCCATCCTTCTTTTTCACAAACAATACCGGTGCACCCCAAGGCGAAGTGCTAGGTCGAATAAACCCCTTGTCAAGCAGGTCTTGCAACTGTTCTTTTAGTTCTTTCATTTCAGCAGTAGCCATTCTGTAGGGAGTTTTAGAAATGGGCTAGGTGCCTGGCACGGTTTCAATAGTAAACTTTATCTCCCTATCTACCAATTCCCCTGGTAATTCATTTGGAAACACATCTGGAAATTCTCTAACAATAGGGATATCATTTAATTCAACATTCACAGATTGCTCAGACAACACATAGCACAAATAACCCTGGCACCCTTTCCTGATCAGTTTACATGCTTTCATTGCAGATATCAAGTAAGGTGAAGGCACTACCCCATTACCCACAAACACAATCTCTTTATATTCTGGTGGTTTAAACACAACCCGTTTTGTCACACAATCAATGGTGGCACAATATTTGGTCAACCAATCCATGCCTAAAATTACATCGAAATGCCTAAAGTTCAGGGGCAACAAATCTACATATAGGATAGCATCCTCAACATGCATATCACAAAACCGGTTTATAGATTCACACAATACAGATTCCCCAGATGGAGCAGACACACATAGCAGATATGGCAGTAATTCTCGAGGCCTATTCAGTCTAGATGCAAATGCACATGTTACAAATGAGTGTGTTGATCCAGAGTCAATTAACAAAGAGGCATCCTGATTACATATAGAAATGGTACCTGAGACAACAGCGTTGGCATTCCGAGTATCGCCCGGAACAAGCGCAAAAACTCTCCCTTGTCTCACGGTATCTCCGGCAGGAGTAGATCTCGTAGCATTTCCTGGTCTTAGGATTGATGCTGTCGAACTAGCAACAAATTTTACACTGTTCTGTTTGCAATCTCTGGCCATATGCCCCTGTTTACCACAATTAGAACAAGCTCCTGACACACAGTAACAAACCCCACGATGCCTGTTACTACAAATAGTAAACAACGGGGTTGTATCTCGGGAAGAATTAGAAGTATTTAAGGAGCCCGTATTTGCTTCTTTGAAAAGAAGCCCTGCCTTTTACTACCCTTCCAGTCAGTTGTCGGTTTAGTTTGTCTAGCTATATTAGCTTCTGATATTATGGCCCTGTCTAGTACCCCAATGTAGGTTTCCAGCTTCAAGACATTCACCCTCTTTAGGATGTCGCTTCGAAGCCTGCCTTCAAAATGTCTCGCCTTCTTATAGTCTGTATCAATCACGTGTTGCACAAACCTGGCCAATTCAGTGAATTTGGCCTCATACTCGGCTACAGTCATACTGTCTTGCCTCAGTTCCATGAATTCTGCCACCTTCCTATCCCGGACACACTGCGGGAAGTACTTGTCATAGAAAATTTTCAGAAATTTTGCCCAACCAGCATCTTTGTAATTCTCACGCATTAATATCCACCATCTTCTTGCTTCGTCTTCTAGCATAAAGGTGGCTAGAAGTACTTTCTGTGTCTCCGAACACGGGAACACTTCAAACAGTTTTTCGATGCCGAGGACCCAAGCTTCAACTTTCAAAGGATCTAATCTACCATGGAACTGTGGTGGTTTCATTTTCTTGAACTCTTTGGTGAGAGCTATGATTCGGTCATCATTCTAATTATCTGGCACAAGAGGTGCCGGAGGTGGAGGTCGAGGATGTGGCTGCTGCCACTGTTGTTGCCATTCCTGTTGTTGCCTCAATGTCTCTGCCATTTCCTGAATCAGTCTTTCCATTCTATCCAGTTTGGCAGTAGAAGATTCCTCTATCTCATCACCTCTTGTTCTCACCATCTGATTAAACTTGCATTATACTTTATACAAAAGATACACAGGTATGCATATACTAAAGAGTATACATAATCAAATAATTTGAAATGCAAGCAGTTCACAAACTTATAACACATAGTTGTTCACATTTAACAGTTAAGCGTATTCTTGATGCTTTCAGATTCATACTTATCACATGAATGCATTCTAGATCTATTCTAAACGCTTATTGCTCTTTTGGACAAGTGTGTGCGTTATTAACTCGTGCTCTGATACCACTCTGTCACGACCCGAACCCGCCCCTATGGGTTAAGGCCATAACCGGCCAGTAATCACGAGATTACCTACGGCCTCAAACCAAATAAAACAAAACTCATCAGAGTAAAGGGGCCAAACGGAAGCAAATTTAAAACTTTGTCCATAGAGCTGTGCTTATATGCACACCATAACATCCCAAACATTTATATGTTATAACTCACATCAAAATATGTACTAACACAGAACACTGTACATATAGGATCATACAAGTTTAAGTCAGTCGAACCTAAGACTTATATACAAAAGTAGTCCAATGCTTTTGCCAACATAACAAAACTATGAACAAAGGACAAAGGCGAAGACAGTCTCGTGCGTGAGACGTTTGGGCTGACTCCTCAAAACTTTGACTGTTTCTCACAATTTCATTGAGGCTGGTTCGGGACGTCCCTTGGCTCACCTATATGTACATGAATGAGAGAGAGCGAAAGCCCAGCAAATAATATCAAATAAGGAAGATACATAAGCAATCTTTGAAACAGTTACAGTAGACGGCCTTTGGCCCAATCACTTGTATCAATCGGCCTTCGGCCCAATCATTTATGTCAATCGGCCTTCGGTCCAATCATTTATGTCAATCGGCCTTCGGCCCAATCAATAATGTCAATCGACGTTTGGCCCAATCATTCATGTTAATCGGCCTTCGGCCCAATCATTTATGTCAATCGGCGTTCGGCCCAATCATTTATGTGAATCGGCCTTCGACCTAATCATTCATGTCAATCGACCTTCGGCCCAATCATTCATGTCAATCGGCCTTCGGCCCAATCATTCATGTCAATCGGCCTTCGGCCCAATCATTCATGTCAATCGGCCTTCGGCCCAATCATTCATGTCAATCGGTGTCCACCATTCAAATTAATGAACTTACAAAACTTACATAGAAGTAAACAATTGGACAACAACATATTTCAAATATCTTGTTAAGATATTACTCACAGTGATCGGCTTGTGGATTTGCCTTGGAGCTTGACCCTACACATCATATAGCACATATGGGTCACAAACGATTCAATCCGTTCTTTAACTCACATATTCCTCTTTAGGCTTCATTCTTATCTGTTTAACTCAATTACAATGCTTAATGCATGCCTAAGAGTACTTGCAAGTGAAAGAGAACGGAAAACGAAACACAGAATACACTTTCAAAATTTCAGAAAACTGGGTCCCCGCTCGAGCGTGGGATTCCCCGCTCAAGCGGACCTATTAGGTCTGCAAAAGTGCTGGTTGTATCATTTTTACGCTCGATTGTGAACTCGGACGCTCGAGCGGAATTTCATCCTACATAGCTCCCCGCTCGAGCGGGCACCATGCCTGCAAGAAAATACTGGGAGCTTGGATTCCCCGCTCGAGCGGACATCAAAGTTTCTGGGTTTTCCAGCAATGTTCTTGAGCTCAATTTCAACATTCCAACCAACATTTCTTGCATGCCATGGCTCAAATTTCAAATATATTTATGCTATCATGATACAAACACCCAATTACATCAATATGGAGCTCAATTTCATGAATCAAACTCATGCATGATACAAACACCCAATTACATCAATATGGAGCTCAATTTCATGAATCAAACACATGCATGTCCCAAATTGACACCAAACTCATTTCCATCATAACACATTTATGCATTCAAAGCTCCTATTCTCATAAATTGTACATGCATGTGTTGTGTTACTCTCATTCTCAACTTAGATGATACAAATGGTGATTACAACATGAGCTTTAACCAAAACTCTACATGAATCATGTATTTCAAGCTCAAACATGCAAATTCAAAACAATTTCTTATATGCATGCACATATTGGCCCTCAATTCAACAAAACCAATTCAATTTCATCATGCTCAATTAAATTCATGTTCTTGACCATTATCCCAATTTGAATTCACAAAATTACAACTTAATATTCATGAATCCACTTACCTAGAGGCTTTACTCTTCCCAAATTATGGTCAAATCTAGAGTTTAATCCTCCAATCTTCACAAAATTGAGCCAAACACCCAACTCTCCTTCTTTCTCTCTCTCTAGCCGACCCCTCTCTCTTTTTCTTGAGTTAGAATCAACCAAGTGAAGCTAAGGAGAGAAATTGAGTGTATAAAGGCCCCTTATAAGCCCCCACTCAACACATTATTTTATTATAAAACAATTGGGCACTTTATGATTAATTAAATCAATTTAATCTGATCCGAATCAATTTCCAAATTAAATTTCACCGTAGGCTCTAAAAATTATGCAATCATAATGGCGTAATCAATTTCGAGTTCAGTGGCTGATAAAGCCTCCAATCAAATTTTCAAACCAGATAATCAAACAGATATTCCTACGGTGAACAGATAGAAATTCAAAACCACATATTTTCACCTAATGGCACACAAAATCATATCAAACACATAATCATATTCATATTAAGGACCAATTATCGTACTACGGGACATGGATATCACACAAGTTGTCTATTGATACTGCACCAGATCAGCTAGTGTCATTGATCACACCAACTGGGCCAATTCCATCTATGACTTTCTCAGATAAAAAACTACTCTCTCTAGAAGGATTAGAGCACAACAAACCTTTGTACGTGTTTTTGGAATGTCAAAAATAGTGGGTCCTTGTGGTTTTGATTAACACTAGGTCAACTATAAATGTATGCCCTTCGTGTATTATTTATGCGATACGGTTGAAGCCAGTAGATTTTGCAAATTAGCTAATCCGAGCTTACGATAAAACTAATCGGGAGGTTATAAGCAATGCTAAAATACAAATTTTGGTGGGACCATCTGAGCATGAAACTGAGTTGCATGTCATAGATGTGTCGGTGACTTTCAATTCATTATCAGGCAAGCCTTGGTTGCATCAAATAAAAGTTGTTTCCTCCACAATGCATCAATTGGTCAAATACCTGCATGTCGGAGAGATTATCACTATCTTCGAAAATTCATCTATTCACCCCCGCATGAGGTTACTACCTCAGTATTAGAGATAGATCATGGGAAAGAAGACATTTTTCTTTCTGGATTCACTTTAGCTGAGGCCCAACTAGTCCAAACTATCATGGCAGATGAAGACGGGGTATACCTGAGTGCTCAGTCAATCTACTTTATGAGCAAGTTAGGATGGAACTCAGAAATAGTGGAAGGAAAGTTATTGTTGCAGCAAATGAAGTTACCCACAACCTTCATTCACTTGGCTTAGGGTACAGACCCACGAAAGAAGATTGGAAGAAAAAAAAGGATAAGGCGAGAGAAATGGCCAAAGCTAAGAGGACTAGCAAACAGTATGAATTAAAATACAAACTGATCCAGGGAACCTTGAATGGATGTTTTATTAGAGAGGGGATAATTTTCCCTTTTGCGATTTTCCTGAACCATGGGTGAACCCTAAGACAGAGGTGTGTCTCCCTAGATTTTAGGTTTTTTTTTTATCACCAGTTGTCTGAGAGTGAGAACGAGGAAGTGAACTTCGGAAATGGCATGGACCAAGATAGAAGCAGCCGTATGGGCAAAATAGAAGGGGATAAAGTGGAGATAATACTAGCTAACTGTGAAGTTAGCACTAAGTTACAGGGTTTTAAGGATATCAGTATTTTTGTGATTGGGGAAAGATCATCCAAGGATTGTAGTGGCCATATCTTGGATGTATCTAAGGCACTTCGTTTGACTTGGCAACTCGAGAAGGGTTGTATCGTGGTGACTAAATCTGATAGTGAGTCCAAGTTTGATTCTACTGCGTCTATAGAGTCGGAGTCAGACTCGGGTTCTTCTAGTACTTCTGAGCCTGGCGACTCTAGGGTTGACGACCTAGATGCCACTATCTTGTCTCGATTGTCCTTTTTTTTTTTTTTCCTTCTGAATCCACTATATCTATTGAGCCAGACCTAATGAATGAAAGTGATGTAGATTGTGCTTATTTTTCTGTGCCCTTAATTTATGACATTAACCAAGATTTTCAAAATTTTGATAAAAATGATGAGGAAGAAATTCCTCGGGCTTTGAAAATTTTGAGTAATTGGGAGGAGGAGAGACGTGCGATACCTTTGATGGATGAAATTATTCTAATTAATGTGGATACTAAGAATGATCCTCGCTTGGTCTAGATTGGTTCCATGCTGTCTTTGTAGGAATGCAAGCGACTAGTCATTTTGTTAAAAGAATTTAAAGATGTTTTTGCATGGTCCAACGAAGATATGCCTAGAATCGATCCTGAGATTGTCCAGCATAGGATCCTTCTTGATCCCCAGGCTAGACCTGTTAAGCAAAAGCTCCGTAGAATTTGGCCCGATTGGGCGTTGAAAATCAAAGAGGAGGTTACAAAGTAGATCAATGTAGGGTTTTTGATTGTGTCAGAATATCCGAAGTGGTTGGCAAATATTGTACCAGTTCTGACGAAGGATAGAAGGATCTAAGTTTGTGTCGATTTCAGAGATTTGAATAAGGCCAGCCCTAAAGTTGACTTCCTACTGCCACACATTAATGAATTGGTAAATTTCACTGAGCTCATGTAACACCCGCATCCTTTAATCCATTGGAGAGTGTATTTAATTCCCTTATTTTCATTTTTGAGAGTCTTTGGAGTTGTTGAATGTTGGTTTTGGAAGAGCATAATCTGATTTAAACTCGTTGAGTTTGTTTGTTCTCACTTGTTCTTGTCAAAAAGTTCCTTGAAAACTTAGAAATTCTATTCTAGGGTCGACACCAGCCCTCCTAAGGGTTGACCCTTACTTGTTGGTGAAGTTTTTAGAAGTGTTGCTGGAATTTAGGGTCGATGCCAACCTTGGTGGTGTCGACACCTGTTTCTTGTTGTTGTCCACAAGGGTCGACACCGGTCTAGGAAGGGTCGACCCTTGCATATTGCTGAATCTGGAAGTTGCTTGCTGAAATTTCGTGTCGACCCTTCCTGTCTAAGGGTCGACACCTTGCCTATTGCACAGATTGCTTTTCTTCCTGAAGGGTCGACACCTACCTGTAATTTTTAACTTTTTGGGGGTTTTGGAGGGTTTTTGACTTGTTCTTTTCATTTGACTTTGAGGCTATTATTCTATTATTACCTTGCTACTATAAATAGACTCCAAACATATTTTTATTTCACTTTTTCTTCTCTTTCCTCTCTCTCAAACCGTGAGTTCTCTTCTCTCTCTCTAAAACTTAAACTTTTTCACTTAAATCTCTAGATCTACTCACCTAGAGTAATCTTTTCACCTTGGTCCTTTGAGAAAGAGTGTAAATCTCGCCAAGGGCTACATTTTGATCTGACTAGTTTGTGGTTTCGTCGTCGGTGATTTTTGGGTCGTCATCTCTTGCTTCAAGAGGTAGGGGTTTCTTGTCACACCCCAAACCCACCCTTAAAAGTTTGGGCATGATCTATTCAAAAACGGACACAAATTCTGTTTACATAACTATGGGGCCTGAACGGAAGCATTAATATCATAAGAGAACATAAGACAATATCCATTAAGCTACCACTACTATGCCAGGATCACAAACATTGCATAAGGTAGATGAACATACAGTGACATGCATCTAAGAAATTAGCTATGTACATATACATATACAGACCCAGCCCTCAAGATTGGGCGTATAACAAAAGCATTGGAAGATAAAGGGGTTATATACATTTCAACCTTAAGTAGACAATTAGAGTACAAGCCAAAAGCTTAGCAAAACTCCACAAAAATAAGCAGGCTTCATCGAAGTGCTTGGACGCACTGAGGCTGACAAAAGAGGTACGAATGTCATGGATTAAGACTGACCTCCAGGTTGAGTGCCTACAAAAACAGACATAACATAAAGTGAGCGAAGCTCAGCGAATAATAGTACGTGATAATCCAATAAATAACTTGAATCACAAGGCATATAAATGCAGAGAACTTGTAGTTAATCTTATCCTGTAATTATTTCCAGAACGGCCTTGGGCCCAGTCTTCAAACGGAGTGGCTTTAAGCCCAGAATACAGAACGGCCTTAAGCCTGACAGATTTTGTAGATTGGCCATAAGCCTAACAGATATCACAGATTGGGCATAGGCCCAGATGTCACAGAACAGCTGTAGGCCTCACAAATTTCACAAATCGACTTTAAGCCCAGAATACTAATAGATTGGCTTTAAGCCCAGTTCATATATGTATAGACTCAAGAGGTGTCTTGTACGGGTTCCAGAGGTGGCTCACACGGTAGCACTTAGTTCCGTACAACACTTTGTTCCATACCAGAAAACAATAGGTCTTACAGACTATACAGAATGGCCATAGGCCTAACAGATTATACAGAACGGCCATAGGCCTAACAGATTATACAGATTATACAGAACAGACTAGTTTCATAGTTATTTAGAAGCACGTAGATTCTTTCAATTATTCACATGACTTAACATAGCTAATTTGCATTTAACAGAGTGCTCATGATAACTATTAGCAATAAGTAAAGCGTATCTTACAGATTGGCCTTAGGCCCAGATATTAACAAGCAGAGTGATTCCAGAGTCGTATCATCGTATGCAAATCCCCCAATCATTCATAAATATTAACGTAATTAACTTGCGAAGGCAGAGCGTTAATAATAATAACGATTTACAGAAGGCAATGCATCACTATATTCATAGGAACGGAGCAATTCACATCCTAGCGGCCTTGGGCCCACTTTTATACAGAATGATCTTAAGTCCATGTTAATGTCACCGGTTCATCATGTTCGTCAATCCAGTCTGAGTACAATATCATTGATATATGTCATTCTCGACAACTATGTATAAATCATAAGCACGAGACATAAGCATAGCGTATCATTACACTACTATTACTCACAGTGCGGTGGCGAAGCGATGGTTCCTCCCGGAATGTGACCTACATACATACGCAGTTCAAAAATTAGTGCATTTTCCGATTTAAACAATATCTTATTCGTTTTGCTTCAAACGAATTTACAAACATTGAAGAGACATCAAATACAGATTTTAATAACACCAGAGGGTTAAACAGATAAAACAGAGCAGACAGAAATTTCCAGCATGGGCCACACGTACGGCTATGAGCCCCGCACGTGCGGCGGTTAGTCTCGCACGTGCCTTTTTAGCAGTAGCAAAAACCCAGAATTTCTTTATTTCACGCACGTGCGGCCATGACTCCCGCACGTGCGGCAGTGCTCCCGCACGTGTGGCTATGACCCCCGCGTGTGTGGCGATTTCCTGTGTTGCACAGTCCAAAATTCCCACAAAACCCATCTTGAAACACATGTAGTAAGGTTCAAAATAGGTGAAGGTAACACAAGAATTAGGCTCAAAATCACATAAAAACATACTCACAAACCTACTTAGGTCCTTATTCACTTTGAGTTCATAATCATATTCAATCACAATTCAATTCTTTTAACATTATATATATATATCACGTGGGTTCAACTTGGAAACAAAGAGTAAAATATAATTTCCCCCACATAGTTCAAATCAACCCTCAACACAAACAATAGTAGGTACAATTGCCCAATTAAATAAATATCACACACGAAACTTCAATCACAACCCTAGCTCTCACAATTAAAAAGGAATTCTCACACATGTTCAAAAGGAAGCTTATGTAAAGTAAGTTTTACATACCTTGAGTTCAAATTCTACAACTCTCACAAAGTTTCCCAATCTTCTTCTTGATGAACTTCCTCTCAAACCCTCTTTCTCTCTAGTTCCCTCTCTCCCAGGAGATATTTGTGAAATGGATTCCCCCCCAAGTCAATTGATTAAGGGACACTTATATATATATATATAAAGTGAATAAGACAAAATTTAATCAGTTTAATCTTTCCAAATCAAAATTTCACAGAAAATCCTATTATGATCTAAAAATCATACTGAATTCAAATATAACATCAATTCCAGGTAATTAAGTCTCTAAGGCTTCCAATTTCTGATCCAAACATTATAATTGTGACAGATTTTCCTCTTATTAAACAGATATGCATCCATAATCATAGGATTCAATTAACTCAACTTAATTTCACATAAAATTTCACAATAAGCATTTAAATGCACAGAATGTGAGACTAAAAGTATACCAGAAAACATATACGAGGGTCGGGTTATTATATTTCTAGTTCTCTTTCAATACCCTCATGTATAGATAGATTGTGGTATTTTCTTTATATAAATACAAAAGTTCACATTTTTATGCATATTGTGATGAATCATGAGATTGGGGGTTAGGGTTTGAAGAGAGTTGGGTTTATTTGTTGGGTTGTGATCTTGGGTCATGAGTTTGGGTGTAAAAGTAATAGAAGGGTTGGAATAAAATGTGTTTTTGTGAAAAGGTTTAATTTCTCTTAAAAATCCCAGTTTGGCTTATGAAGATGGTTAATGGTTTTGCTTCAATTGATGGTAGAATCATGAAATTGAAGTGTTAAATTACATATGTACAAGTTTAATTGAAGTGTTAAATAGTTTGAAAAATTTAGGTAAAAGTTGCGATTGAACTCTTAATGTTGATGTTTTAAATTATGTTATAATTTGAAATCAAACTTGGGGGAAAAGAAATTACTAATGTACGGATAATATGAGCTTTGTGTTGAAATGGTTGTGTTGAATTTTGTTGTGCATTATGTGAATTGTATTGAGTTATGTTGTGTTGAGTTGAGTTGAGTTGAGTTGTGTTGAGTTTGGTTGAGTTTTGTTGTGTGTTATGTGAATTATATTGGGTTATGTTGTGTTGAGTTGGTTGAGTAGTGTTGTGTGGAGTTGAGTTGAGTTGTGTTAGGTTGTGTTGTGGTTGGTACCCGCGCGGGGAGTTGAAAAATGATTTTTCAGTGCCCATGACCATCCATATAATAGCTGGTAAATGTGAGCGATGGTTTTAAAAATTGAAAACTGGTTTTTTTAGTGCCCACGACCGTCCGTATAATCACCGGTAATTGTGGGGGTGGTTTGAATTCAAAGTGCCCAATTGCCCTGTCTAGGCTTATCGTTGGACGAATGTGGCAAAAATATTTTTGGGTGTCCACACAGTCCTGCCATATTGTAGCCGACAAAAGTGGAAAAATATATGGTTTTCGAAAAAAAATTAGGTGCCCACGTCCTGCCGTATAATAGCCGGCAAATGTGGGGGATAATTTTAAAAAGTTGAAAATGGTTTTCGGAAAAAGATATGGTTTTTGAGAAAATAATTTTTGGGAGTTCACTTCCCGCCGTATAATAGCTGGCAAAAGGTGGAATGTGTTATGAATTGGGTGCCCGCTGTCCCGCCGTATCAAGCCTGCAAAAGGTGGAATGTGTTGTGACGTGTGTTGAGGTCGGTGATGATATGCGTGACTTGTGATGAACTTGTGAAATTACCATTTGATGTGTAAATTGGTATGGAATGGGAATGCATATAGAAATTATTTGAAAAGAAGGGATAATGAAATGGTAATTGGATAAGGGGTTGGTGATAAAGAACTCACCGGGTTGTTTGTATCTATAAGGAAAGATTAAGAGTTTTGCTTTGTGATTAATTGAGAAATTGAATTAAAAAGGGTTTATTATCCTTGTGATGTGTTGAGTTATAATTGATAATGCAAATGTGGATGTGATGTAATTGTTCTTGAATTTCTATGTTAAAGAGTTATAGCAATAAAGGATTGACAGGTAGGAATTGAGTGTATGAGGGTTGGCTTGAGTATTAAGGGAACATCAACTCGAGGTTATGTAGTTTTAATAAATGCAATTAGTAAAAGGGGAGAACTGAAATAAAAAGAGGAATGTTAAGATGGAAATTAAATGAGGAATATTTTGGAATGGGTTAATAAATTTAAAATGATATTGTTCCTTAAGTATATTTGTTTTTAAAAAAAAAAGGATTTATGGTTTTCTGATAAAAAAAAAAAAGGATAGTTTTTGATGGTTGAAGGTTTTCCTTAAATGTTCAAATAAATTTTGAGAAAAAGGTACTCTACGTATGATATTTTGAAATTACAAAACATTACTTTACTATATGGTATCACCCTACATGCATGATCATTTCTATCTATAGGAAAGTTATTGATTTTGAACTATGAGATTCCTATTGGGCAATTGTGCTCACCCCTCGTTGTTTCATTTTTCTTACAGGAAGATAATTCGGATTGGTTGGTTGGAGAGTTAAGAAGTTCATGTACCTCTTATATGTAATCTTATTAAACATGGATGTTTGTATTTATTTATTTGTAACTCTATAGCCGGAGCTTGGCATATATTATTATTATTGTTGTATTCAGTGCGAGAGAGGACATGTATTATTATGTTTCTATTACTCAAGGGTAATAGATATTGGTAAAAAAAAAATGACCTAATTTACAGGCTTTTGGTAATGTTTCTGAGTAATTAAAATTGGGGCATGACAGCTCATGCTCTACTTTTATTCATGGATAGGTTTTTAGGATATAACTGGATTTTTGTGTCACCTGAAGACTGAGAGAAGACGGCATTCACTACATAGTGGGGGACTTACTACTATCAGGTTATGCCGTTTGGGTTAAAAAATGTCGGAGCCACCTACCAGAGAGCAGCAACCACCATATGGCATGATATGATTCACAGGGAGGTTAAAGTACATGTGGATGATATGATTGTCAAGTCCAAGGAATGGGAGGTTCACCATGATGCATTGAGAAGATTCTTTGAAATAATCTAGGAGCATAAGTTAAGGCTAAATCTACAAAAAAGTACCTTTGGGGTAACTACGGGAAAGATGATGGGGTTCTTGATTACACAACGTGGAATAGAGGTCGACCCACCCAAAATCAAGGCCATTTTAGAAATGCTCCCACCGATGACTGAAAAGGAGTTACGAGACTTTCTTGGAAAAATGCAATTCATAAGAAGATTTATTTCTAAATTAGCCTCCACTTGTGAACCACTGTTTGGCTTATTGAAGAATTGGAAAAAGTTTCAATGGGATGATCGATGCAATTACGCTTTTGAACAAATCAAGCAATATCTGCAGAATTCGCCTATGTTGTCACCCCCCGAGTTAGGGAAACCGTTGATCCTATATCTGTCAGTGACTAAGTCCACCACAGGCTGCATGCTGGCGCAAGAATCAAAAGAGAAAGTGGAAAAGCCATATACTATCTAAGCAAAAAAATGTTGGAATATGAGACCCACTACACCCCTCTGGAAAAGGCTTGTCTAGCCTTGGTTTGGGCCACCAGGAAGTTAAGGCACTACTTGTTAGCACACTCAGTAATCTTGGTTTCAAGATTGGATCCCATCAAATATCTCTTTGAGAAACCAACAATTACTGGCGGCTAGCTCGATGGTTGCTTTTGTTGTTCGAGTTCGATCTTTGATATGTCACTCGCAAATCTATCAAAAGGAGAACTGTAGCGGACTTTTTAGCAAATCACCCAATCAATAGAAAATAAGACGAGGAGTATGAATTCCCAGATGAAGAGATCCTGTAGTTAGAAAAGGACACCTGAAAATTGTATTTTGGCGAAGCTTCCAATCAGTATGGATACGGGGATAGGAATGTTGCTTATAATACTCGATGACTCCCACGTACCTCTAGCCTTCAAGTTTCGATTTAAAGTATCCAACAATCAGGCACAATATGAGGTATGCATAGCCAGACTAGAAGCTGCCCTAGAGCTAGGGGCAATAAGATTAGATGTCATTGGATATTCAAACTGGTTGTCCCTCAAGCCAACAGGGATTGGAAAGTGAAGGAAAAGAAAATGAAAGTTTATCATTAGACCTTGGATATGCTGATCCCGAGGTTCGAACGATTGACATTTACACACTTGGTGAGGGAGAACAATAGGTTTGCTAATGCTTTAGCAACATTAGCTTCGATGGTAAACATACCAATTAGGGTAAGGATGCGTTCGATTATCATAGAGCAAAGATACTCACCGGTGTACAAGATGATTACTGTGACATTTGAAATTTTCTAGAGAAAGAGACATACCTGCAAAGGGAAAATGCTAAGGACAAAAAGGGGATATGGTGTCTAGCCACTCAATTCGTTATATGTGGAAACAAGTTGTATAAAATGGGTCATTTGGGAATGCATAAGTTGTATATAGAGGAAGATGAAGAAAGGCGTATCATGGAAGTTGTGTCTATGGAGGGGAATGTGGGGCTCACATGAATGATATAATGCTAGCAAGAAAAATCCTTAGACAAGGATATTACTGGTTGACTATGGAAGGTGATTGTTTCAGCTTTGTTCGACGATACCACAAGTGTCAAATTCATGCCAATCAAATGAACATCCCACCATCAAAGTTGTACAACATGACTTCATTGTGGCCTTTTTTAGTTTGGGGAATCGATGTCATTGTGGCAGCAACACCAAAAGGGTCAAATGGACACGAGTTCATCCTAGTGGTAATTGATTACTTTACCAAGTAGGTGGAAGCGCAGTCGTATGCAGTGTTGAAGGCGTCAGACATGGCCAAATTTATCAAAAATAACATCATCTATAGATATGGGGTTCCAAACGATATTGTTTCGGCCAACGCTTCGTACTTCAAGAGAGAAATGATTGATCTGCTCCAGAAATATAATGTGGTCTCTGTAGCTCTACTTTTCGCGCCCCCTTTCGGAAGAATGAAATAGTCCTTACAGTTCGGACTCTACTTATGTTGGTTCTGAATCTAATTTCATAAGTGCAATGTGAAACAATGGAAACACGAAAAGAGTCCAAATCCGACAATTACTTTTGAAAAATCAATGTTTTGAATCAAATGCCAAAAAATGGACTGCTTTGCCAGATATCAGAGTCGCCACCTAAATCTTTATTTTGGGAAATTTACGAAACCCGTGACTCGTGCCAAAGACCATTAGTCCGTTGTTATCAAAGTGTCTTGGTTCGGAAACTTAGGTATGAGAGGGGAAGGTCAATAATGAGCACCCCACTCACCCGATCAAAGATCGGCCTCTACTAATTATGATGTGATTCTTATGTACAATATATGTTCTTATTTTATTTTTAACATACAAGTATAAACTAATTCCACTAATAGTTAGAACGTTTGATTTCATGTTTGTTTTGAAAAACAAGTGTTTTGCATATGTGTCACTTGAAAAAGTGATCTCATATATATACATTAATCAAAGTATCCCAATGTCAGTGAATAGCCTTCATCCATAGGCATTCAAGTAGTTTAACAATTAAGCATTTAGCCTCATGGTAGTATGATTGATACGACAGCAATCAGACTTATGCAATATGCTAAAGCATAAAAACTTACCTCATACTCCAAGCCAAAAAAGGAACTAGTTAGAAAAATGCATGATCCTAACTATGTAATATGGCTAATGCAACACATACAATATGCAATTAATAAGCTCGGCTACTAGCATGGCATGCGAGTCAATTCAAGGCATGTGATAGCGCACG
Source organism: Camellia granthamiana (assembly GCA_036172215.1). NCBI lineage: Eukaryota > Viridiplantae > Streptophyta > Magnoliopsida > Ericales > Theaceae > Camellia > Camellia granthamiana. The sequence goes on from CM069907.1 coordinate 108,678,930, forward strand.
TATTCAAGTAAAGAGTTTAAATTTGACATTTGAATAATATGATAAACCGAACTTTTATGCATGCAATACTAGTGCATGATAACATGAGTATGCTAAATTAAACATGATGTCCTTAAACTAACCATCATAAGTTGGTAAATAAAAGAGAGAAAGACGTGGGGTTGGAAGACATACACATTATTACAAGTTTGTCTGCCCTCGCGCAGGAGGGTCTGAATGTCCAAGTGTCCGAATAAATAATTATGACAAATCCGAATGAATAATAATAACTAAAAGGGGGCTGTCTAATTTATTACAACAAATAATATGTAATGATTGCGCGATGCTCCTCAGGAATTACTCTATCTGCCTTGCTGGGATTTGTTCTGTTTCACCCCTAGTCACTCCTTTCGACCAAAAGTGTATTGTTTTGCAATTTATTAGAGCCTTGCTAACCCAAAATGCGACTCAATTGAGCCCCAAATAAATCCAATCATACCTTGTTTTCTTTGCAGAAATCTATTTTTTTGTGCCTGAGGTGAAACAGTGCAGACAGGGTATTCCTAGCCATGTTTGTCTCTTCTACCCTTCTCTATCGTAGAAAGTACTCAAGAGAGGAGTGAACTCGGTTCCCAAACCATCAATGGTTGCAAGTTGATTTGCATGACGATTTTGGACACGATAGGACAAAGATCAATAAATGCAATACATAATAGCCACCCCTCCCTCCTATCATGAAGTGAATTCAAGAAGGGAAGTAAAGACGCTTCAAGGTTCATCAAATTATTATGAAATGATGTAAGACAAGCATTGACGCAATAAACTCGGTATAACGTCCGACCGAATTCAATCAATCATATTGGTTCTTTATATTGGTTGATTCATTTTAAACTCAATTTTATTAGCCTCTTTTATATTACATTTCCTTTTCTTTAATCCATGAAGTCCACGGTGATATTTACATCCACTGAGTCTGAAATACAATAAAGGAAAATAAGTGTTGACTTAACCCGAGGAAATAAACCTTATTTTCTTCGAAGGAAATTACAAAGGAAGAGTCAAACTTATTTACAAGTTAGGGATTTCAAGTCAAACCCAACATGCGCAACAAGAACTAGTCAAACTCAGAAGAGTGATAATGACTTGAAATCCAAACTTGATAATAAGTGATAATGACACTTTCCTTGACGACTTCCAAGGGTCAATTAATCCCTTAAAAGTAGACAAACTGTTGATAAAAAGAACTAAAAAATAAATGATTGTACTTTAGTTTAAGAAAGTTTTTATGCCTTTGGTAGTGAACCTCCGAAGAGATTAAACCATTAAGCATGAGAAAGTTTTATGCCTTTGGTAGTGAACCTCTTAAGAGATTAAACCATTTAAGCATGAGAAAAGTTTCTTTCTTATACTTGAACCACAATCTTAATTTTTCACAACTTTTTAATCAAAATAATCGAAGAATGGAGGGAGGTTGCAGAGGTGATTATGCAAAGTTGATTAATTGGTTAATATATCACAAACATAATATATGAAACAAACTTATTAAAATAAATTTAACAGCCCGTAAATAACATACAATAGTGCTGAAATTAAACTATAGAAGGTGTACAATCATAGAGAGATTAAAGCTAGTACAACTACGAGGAAGGATAGCTAACCCCTCCCCACTTTTACAACTTCAAATCACATAGTTTAGATGTTGAAAAACAACCCCAAATCAGCCCCAAAATAGTGGCAAAAGTTGATGAAAACAAGTGGGAAACACAAGGATTTAAGCTAGGAGTAAGGTACAAGCAAGGTGGATTAACCCTTCCACCTTTAGGTAGCTTTTAATCACAAGTTTTAGCCCTCAAAATAGTCCAAAAATAATATGAAAACACAAGAAAAAGATGAACAAAGATTGAAATAAAAGCAAGAAAGCTTTACCTCTTGTAGAGAAGGTATTCTTGTTGTAAATCAAACTTGATTCCAAAGCACCCTAAAGTTTGAGTATGATTCTCAATTCGCAAATCAAGTTCAAGTTCAAGCTATTGAATGGTATGTATGGATGATATAAAAGCTTCAAGGCTATGGAAGAACAAAGATGAACTCAACTATTGTATAGCTCTCACATTTCTTTGATATTTCTCTTGGATATTTCTATATTTGATCTTTGTAACTAATATCTCTCATTGATGATAGTAATCTCTAACCAAATTCTATATATGTTTTTTTTTCAACCCCCCTACAGCAGTTTGAACCCTGCTATTTATAGGCCCCGAGCAGGTTTGATCAAAATATCTACAGAACAAGATGTCCGGCCGGACCTTGGTGTCTCCAGTCGGATTACTAAGGTCCGGCCAAACTTTAGTGTATTTCCACTATCTCTTACTTTTAGGTTCAATACAGGTTGATATAAGGTGCTATACTGAAATTCCAGGGTAGAAATACAGTGGGTACTGCAGGTTGGAATTGTTTAGAGCTCAAACTCGGATTCTTTTATTGAGAATTCAAACCACTAACTCAATGTAATCGTCATCATTGAGTACTCGGAATCAAGCACCTAAGTCTTACGAGTAGTCAAAATTGGGGTGTCTACAGTCTCTCACAAGTCATCAACCTATAGGTCACAGACCAATGGAGCCGTTGAAGTAGCAAACAAAAATATCAAGAACATCCTACAAAATATGGTGGAAACATACAAGGATTGACCAGATAAGCTACCTTTCGCATTGTGGGGCTATAAGACATCAATCCGAACATCTACTGGGGCAACTTGCTACTCTCTGGTTTATGGGATGGAGGCGGTGCTACAAATTAAGATAGAGGTACCTTCGCTAAGGATTATGGCTAAATGTTAGATAACATAGGCTGATTGGCAATAAAATTGATTCAAGGAGTTGATGTTGTTTGATAAGATGAGGTTGAAGGCACTATACCATGTACAAGGGTACCAGTGTAGGATTGCTCTAGCATTTAACAAGAATGTCAAGTCTAGGAATCTGAATAAGGGATATCTAGTTTGAAGGACAATCGGGCACCAATTTACGATCCCATGGGCAAGTTCAAACCTATTTGGACTGGTCGTTACATCACTAAGTCAATTTGGTAAGGAGGAACGGTTATTTTGATGGATTTGGATGGACTGGAGTTTTCACAGGTAATCAACATGGACAAATTGAAGAAATACTATCACTGAGAGGCTCGTTGGGCTGAAAACCCATAAGGGCGATCTAAGCAAAAGTTAGAACAAGAAAAAGGAAAATAAATAAAGTGGAGCTCGCAAGGTTGAAAACCCAAAAGTGCGGCTTTGGCAAAAATCAGAGTGCAAAATAAGAGAGTAAATACCCGAGTGAACCCTACCCATGAACTACGTAAGGCCTAATTCCCGTTCTTGGGATACGTAGGTAACTTCATTCTGAAGTTCGGCCTCAATCATTCCAACTCAGTTGTCTTGTAAATGATCGATTGAGCCATTTTATTCAAAATACAGATCTGATTGTCTAGGCCCTCTTTGCTATAATGAGTATGGTTGCAAAGGAGATTTGATTAGCAATACAAATAATGGCAAGAATGCAGAGAGTCTTTTCTAAAGAATTGATTCGAGGTTGTGCATCTTTGAGGGTTGATTTCAAGAATGTTAGGGAATGGTCGTTTGCGAAAATAGGGTTTGGTGTTTTTAACAAAATTGACTGATTTTCTCAAAACATCTTTTTGCAAAATGAACCTTTCATTAGACCTGAGAGGAAGTGTTTCAATACCCACAATCTTTCTTACATATGAAGTGGAACAAACATGCTTATTGTAGACACCCCATTTTTGACCGTCCTCAAGACTTAGACATCATCATTTGTGCACTCGATGATTGTGTGTTTGTGTTCGTTTTGAGCACCGGAAGTCCTCGACGGAATGCCCTGTCTTTGAGCCTTTGAACCTTGTTCTTTCTGTGTCTTGTTTTAGACCAAAACTTGGTGTCTGGACCTCTTGGGGACCTGTTAGCCACCCCCCAAGGTTGTCGGCCAGTAATGGTCGGTCCGCTATCAGGGGTGGCCGACAGCCACCAGTCTCTTTTGCCAGATATTTATTGATAGATGTGCCAGCTGTTGTTAACTGAGCTACATCTTCATACACGTGTATGGTAGGATGTATCTAAGCTCAAGGGGTGTTTTTCTATAAATAGGGGGGTTCCTCCCCCATTTTTAAGGGTTAGCATTTTTAGAACAAAAATATCTCTCTTTCTCTAGAATTTTCTCTCTCTCTCTCTCTCTCTCTTGATATTTTGTGCATATTTGCTTACAAGTCCTCACCACACTAACCCTTAACCAAATACTCTCACCTTTGGGCTGAAATAACTTGGGACCTAATTTGAGCTCTAGAAGGAGGTTTGGGCTTGAATTTGTGGCTGTTTAGTGCTTTGCTTCAAAGTTATAGAACTTACTTTGCTTATAGTTGTTTTGTATACTTATTTTGCCATCCTTTTTAACTGTTTTGGGGCTGGTTTTGACATGTAAAATGTTCTTTTTTTGAGGCCCAAAAGTGGTGGTTTGATCCCTTTTGAGTTAGGGGGTTATCCATCCCTTTTGCTTCTTGGCTTGTTAAGCCTTTGTGCCATCTTTTCATCACTTTCAAAACAACTTTTTTGGGCCTTTTCACCACTGAATCTCAAAGCTTTCTCAGTGGTAAAAACCTTGTTTTGAAGTCCAAAATTGGAGGGGTTAGCCTCCCCTCCTTGTGTCTTGTTTGCATGCCTAGTTAGCTTCATGAGTTAGCATGTTTTTCTAGCTTCCCTCAGCTTTAGTCCAGCATGTTTTTGCCACTGTTTTGGCCTGTTTTGGCTCTATTTTGGGCTGGTTAATTCATTTGAGGCTTGTTTTGTATAGTTGTAGTGTAATCTCCTTCACTAGCTTGGTGTTTTAATGCTTTAATCATCATTGCTTTTGAGTTAATAGCATGCTTTAGTGTTATTTTTCACTTCATTTTAGCACTTAAAATCTCTGCAACCACCCTCTATTCTTCACTCTTTTGTTTGCTTTGAAAGTGGTTTCAAACCACTTGTTTGCCTAAGTGTGAAATTGAGGTGCTGCACCTAATGGTTTAATCCCTTAAGGGGTTCATTGCCAACAGTGTAATGCCTCTTTCATGCCTAAAGCTACTTGAGGTTTGAGCCATCTTTCCATTAGAGGATATTCACTTTTGGACTTAATCGATTAAAGAATGAATCGATAATGTAAAATGAGTAAACAAAATTGGACAAGTAAAAGAGGCAAGATAAGCATCTTTCGTGTTGCATTGCATGTGTTTGAGTTAGACATTAATTCGAACACGAGGAAAATGGGACATTTCATACTCAAAAGTGATGAAATGTGCCACTTTCCTTGGTCACCATCACCTTTGATCATGCATGATAGGGTGCTGGTCTTTTTGAGTCTTGTTTTACACTCATTAACTTGTACAAACTTGGTTCTTTGGCCATCATGCATGGAAATTGCTTGATTGATGCTTTGAGAGCCAAGAGTTTCACTCCTTTAAGCTTGTTTGATGATAAGGAGTGTAAACAGTACACACAAACCTGTGAGAATACTCTATTTTGCTCTGTCTGCTCCCTGTTGCAGCAAATAGAGGAGTTCATGTCATTAGTGGCCGACCGGCCACCAGTGGTAGCCAACCGGCCATCATTGGTAGCCAATATGCCCCCTGTCGGCCACCAATGAAAATTGCACTGTGCGTTGGTAAGTTGAAGTGGAGGTGTTCTAGAAGTGGGCAACCTTTCTAGTGTTCAAATATGCAAACAGAGGCTCACAGCAGCAAAGTAGTGGCTTTTCTGGTGGAGGAACCGAGCATGCATGCATCCCTCGTTTCCCGAGGCCGTTTAGTTAACTTATCTAGTTAATTAGTTGATTAATTCGTGTTGTAATTAATTAACTTAATTGTTTTGTAATTAGTTAGTTATGTATTGGAATATTTAATTAGCTTAGAGTAGTTAGTTAGATATTGTGTTGTAAAGTTAGCTTGATTAGCGTAGCTAGCCAGCTTATTCATTCGTACCATCATTTACGAGGGCGTAATGTTGTAATAAGTGTGTGTGCGTGTGTATATGTCTTCCAACCCCACGTCTTTCTCCCTTTTATTTAATCTCTTTTGATGGTTAGATTAGAGACATATTTCGGGTAGCATATCACATGCTTACATCCATTCATTCGTATTGCATGCACCGAGGCTCGGCGCATCATTCAAACTGTATTGTCTTTTCAATAGCTTCTTTGAATACGTGTTTAATCGCATGTTGTTCAAATTCATTCATATACCATATTAGTAGCCGAGCCTATTAATTGCATTCATTGCATGCTTTGCGTTAGACGTCTTGTATAGTTAGGATCATACATTTTTCTAACTAGTCTCTGTTTTGGCTTGGAGCACTCGGTGAGTTTTTATGCTTTAGCATACTTGCATGAGTGTGATTTCCATATTGCCATGATTAGCATGCTTGTCATGAGGCTATGTGCTTACTTGCTAAACTGCATGAATGCTAGTGGATGAAGGCTTGTTGTTTGAATTAGAACGATTCAACGAATGTAAGTTTTAAGCCCACTTTGTTATGGCAAAATCATGTTTTAAGCCTACTATGTTTGGTGGCAAAATCTACATCTTTAAGCCCACTTGAGGGTGGCAAATTCAAACCATTTTCGCAAATAAACATGACTTGAAATGTTTCATATCTTGCGATGTAGTCGATACTTGTATGCGTGTGCATCACATAGTCAGGTTAGATTAATAACCGGAATAAGGACACATAATATTTATAAAACATCATATCATGATTAGTAGAGGTCGATATTTGATCAGGCGAGCGGGGGTGCTCATTTCAGGACCTTCCCCTCTCGTACCTAAGTTCCCAAGATGAGACAACTTTGGTGATGACGGACATGTGGCCTTTGGCACGAGTCAGGGTTTCCTAAATTTTCCCAAAAACAAAATATTTAGGTGGCAACTCTATATCCGGCAAAGCAGTTCAATTTTGGCATTATTTGATTTAAAATTGATTTTCCAAAAAGGTTTGCCGAATTTGGACTCCTTAGAGATTATCAGTTTCACATTACACTTGTAAGACTAGATTCAGAACGGCGGGAGTCCGAACTGTGAGGCCTTCTTTTCAAACCCTATCCAAAAGGTGGGCCGAGAGAAAAAGGCGAGTCCACAGTCTCTGGCAACTCTGCTAGGGATTTAGAGAATTTGACTCGAACTCATGATATGTTGTTTTACTTACACTTATGTGTTTCTTTGCATTTGTATTTGCATCAGTGTGCCTAAGTCATAGTATTTGCCATATGCTATTCTTGAACGGTTTGCCGGAGGCTTGCTTGGAAAAGCTTGCCAAAAGGCTGACCGGTTGCGGGCTCTGGCACAATGGCAACACAACCCTTAGATCTGGACTACCATCATATCGCTTGATCCTCCTTTCACTTCTCGGTATTAGGTGTGAGAGGTATATTAGGTGGTCTTGCTAAGGTACCCTTTTTGACCAATCGACCTAGTTGCATATAAGAAGCCATGGAGACTGTTCCAAACTAGGACAGGTTGCTCACTCGAATACAGGAATTGTTTGAAATCGCTTGTTTGCGTAATGAACCCCTAGCTCCTGACGAAATTAGGACAGGGTAACCCTACCCCATCATAAGGGTGTTTTGGCTCTCACTTGCTTGATACGTGCTTTTAAGGTGAAACTCTACAAGAATGTATGTATCAACTGCAAGTCTGGGTATCAGTTTTGGGGCAGAAATCAATGTTTGAGTACAGTTGTCCAGCTTATGATTTGCGTGTTGTTTCTATCTGAGCCGAGGTGCTGTGCGGTTTCTGATTTTTGTTTCTTTTTGCTTTATTTCTTTTTTTTTTTTTTACAAGGTAGTCTTTCACCGTTGCTTCAGACGATTCTGTTACCCTCCAGGCACTCTGGACCCGAATTAGAAGGATTTGTAGATCTGGGGATCTAGTTAGGGGACAGCGAATGTTTGTTTCACTCCCGCCGGTTACTAGACAGAGGAGGATTCGGCAGAATTCGCCAATTCAGCAGTCACCATTTACCTCACCTGTGCCCAGTCAGGCCTAATCATCTACTTCCACTCCAAATAGAGAGTACTCGTCAATTCCGATAGTTCAAAGTCCTCCAGCCAACATGGAAGATATGCTTCGACAACTCCAACAAACTATTGAGGCCATGCAGCTAGATGCTGCCCGCCAAGCGAAAGTCACCGCCTGCCAAGCTGAAATTGTAGCCTAACAGGCTGAGTTGATCGCTAGGCTACAGCAACAATAGCCGCAACAGGCAGCGGCCTCTGCGTTCCATCCATCTACTGTAAACCTTCCAGTACCCGGAGCTACTACTCCCACAGCTAATGTCCAGGAAAATACGGGCATCCCAGTGGATCCGATTCCACCTCAGACCTCCAAAGCAACAGTATACCAGAAGGAGGCCCCCTTTGAGTTTGAGGTCAACCCTACTGCACTGAAAGTGAGCAAGCTGGAAAAGCTCTTGAAATGGGCACAAGGCATGAATTCGATCCCTGATATTGAGGATGGCTATACAGAGTTGGCAGTGACATTGCTAGAAAGATTCAAGATGTTGCATATAGATCGGTTTGACGGTTCCGGGGATCTTATGGTCCATCTACGACTATTCTCTGACATCCTACGACCCATGGGTCTCACCAGATTACAGAAGCTGTTACTCTTCGGCCGGACCCAGTTGGGTATAGCGGCCATCTGTATGCCAAGCTTGAAGACTCTGTGAAGAGAAATTAGGAGAAAATGGCCAAGGCCTTCATAGCACAATACTCTTATAATACTCAAATCGAGGTCACTACTCGTGATCTCGGAAGCAACTCGCCAAGAACCAAAGGAGGGCTTCTCCGATTTTGTGACTCGGTGGAGGGCCAAGGCCCTCATGATGACCATCCGACCAGCTGAAAAGGACCAAATCAGAATGGTGGTCTATACTTTGCAACCAAAACTATTACAGAAGATGATAGTCTTACCTTTTGTCTACATTTGCTAACCTCCACGAAATAGGGGTGCAAATAGAAGATGCAATGAAGCAAGGTCTGATAGACCACGAGAAGGGGCAGCCCAAGAGGGCTTTCCATATGTAGTTCCAATGCAACTGCTAGCGATAGTGCAGCTGCAAGGCTTTCAGATGTGAGTATGGTTGCCACCACACCCAAGACTGCTAACCCATTTGTTGGCACATCCAATACAACCTCACAAACCTCGAGCCACCAACGCCAAGGCCAGAGGGTTTTCACCCCACTCTACATGTCTCTATCTACAGCCCTGAGGGTCCTGATTAGAAAAGGGCATCTGAAACCGTTAGAAACAACGCCATTGCCCGATCCTCTCCCTCCTAAACACAACCCGGCCAAATACTGCGCTTTCCATCAACAGCATGGTCACGACACTAATCTACGCTTCAAATTGCGTCATGAGATTCAAGATCTCATTGACAATAAGGTGATAACACCTCTTGAAAAACCCAATGTCACTACAAATCCTCTCCCACCACATAACCAAGCCCCTCCTCCCTGACAAATAAACCTCATCCATACACTAGTTGTCCCTTACGACCCCAGTATATACATCACCCTCCTCCCTGCATAAGCCGACGCTGTTCATCTCGGAAAGCATAAATGTACATGATGAATGCGTCCACATTCCAACCTGAACCCATGGTGGTAACGATGGTAGAGGAAGGTAGGTTAGCCTTGATGGAGAATGGGAATGTCAGTACAGTACCTGAGGGCTTCGTGGATTTATCTAAGAAGGAATACAACCTATGCTATTATATTATGCCAACCAATCAGGCCAAACCAAAGCTGGAGTTGCCAACAAGAACGGAGGTCAGTGTGGTCCAGAAAGATGGGCCAAGCCAGGGATTAGATGACCTAGCCTACCTGGAGGAAGACATCAACAAGCTACAGTTCTACGATGAACAAGATCTGGGAAATGTACAGATTGACTGGTTCGATCTGAACGAGTTGACAGACAATTCGGGGTGGCTCAATCATGAGCCTGATATAGATGAGAAACTTGAACCAAAGCTGGAAAAGTAGGAAGCGGGAACCGCTGCAAATGCTGGAATAGCCTATAGAAAGGGTAAGCTGTCGGAAGATGCCGGTCTGAAACAAGTGGCTTAGGAATTGAGCATTGTTAGTACTGCTGATACAGAGCAAGAAGCCGCACTGAAGCGGTTTGAACAGGAAATGGATGAGAATAGCCAGAAAGCTGGAAAAGCCAAACACCCTGCTAGAAATGATTGTGATGTAAGAGTAATTAGGATGGAACCGGACAATTGCCTGTTGGTTACTGGAGGAATATGGTGGGAAGATGATGATCTGCATCTCGCCCACACTGATGAGGATTGGGATCAAGACCTACCAGACAACACTTGGTACTCTAGGGAGGTGGATCATATGACTAGAAACGGGCGGTACTTCAAGCCCCCACACCTGGACCAACCTAAAGCATCCGAAAAGGACAAGGAGGCTGAAAAGCAGAGGGAAAAACTGTTAGAGGAAGATGTTGTGTTGAAACAGTTAAAGAAAATTCACGCAGACATGTCTATCTGGGGGTTGCTTATGGCTTCGCGCGTGCACCGGCAAGTTGTCCTGCCAGCGATGGAAAAGACCAAGCTGTCTATCGACACAACTCCAAAACAATTAGTGGGACTTGTCTTCCCGGGAGGTGCTTCGCCTACTTTGACCTTCTCAGATAAAGAATTGCCGCCGGAAGGCTCTGTACACAATAAGTCTTTGTACATCTTAGTAGAGTGCTGGAAGAAATGGGTGCTGGTTGCATTTGTTGACACCGGGTCTGCAATCAATGTTCGTCCATGCCGCACAACCTATGCTATTACCTTGAAGCCAACGGACTTTGTACCTACAGCCCAGGTGATCCGGGCATACGACAACACGAGCAGAGAAGTGATGGGAACAGTGCAAGTTAGAGTACAAGTTGGCCCGACACAATAGGATATTGAGTTTCACGTCCTGGATGTTCTAGCCACTTTCAACTTACTCCTTGGACAGCCGTGGCTGCACCAAGTGAAAGTTTTTTCTTCCACTCTTCATCAGATGTTGGAGTACCCCCATGGGAAGGGGGTGGCCATTGTGTTTGGAAATTCATCTATACATCCTCCAACTGAGGTCACTACACCAGTACTAGAAATTGTACATGGTGATGAGGATGTTTTCCTGTCTGGGTTTACCTTGGCTGAAGCCCGGGTGGTGCAAATATCTTGGCTATGGATGAGGGGTTGTACATCAGTGCTCAATCAGTCTACCTTATGAACAAGCTACAACATATACCCGGGATGGAATTAGGAAGGAGCGGTCGGAAGGGTGTTACTGCACTGGCTGAAGTGCCATATAACCCTGATGCCTTTGGTCTCGGCTACACGTCTACCAAAGAGGACTGGGTGAGAAAAGGGAAGGAAATGGTAGGAAGAGCCAAAGCAAAGCAAAGTGGGAAGCACTGTGAGCTTGTGCATAAGCCAATTCAGGGAACTCTGAACGGCCACTTTGTCTGAAAGGGTGAAGACTTCCCATTTTGCAGCTTTCCTGATCCATAGTTGAACTCCGAGAAGCGGCGTCTACCCGGCTTCAAGATTTTCTTTGACTTGCAGCTGCAAGAGGGTGAAGCCATAGAGGAACAAACTGAATTAACTGCTAAGGTTGAACAGAGTAAAGAAGGTGAGTCCAACAGCAGTAAACTTGAGATAGGAGCAGCATTGGCATGTCTCCTTTCGGATCCTCTGATCGATCTAAAGAGCTTAGGGGATGACCTAATCGTTTCCATAATTGGAGACCAATCAGGTGTGGACCCTTCCGGTGGTATTCTGTATGCATCTAACGCACCATCCCTCACTTGGTAGCTGTAGAAGGGTTTTCTGTCCAGTAGTTCTGAATCAGGTAGTGAGCCAGAATCTGATTCCACTCAGTCTGTGGAGTCAAAATCAGATTCCAGTCCTTCTGAGTCAGAGTCCAGTATTCCTGGGGTTGATAACCCGGATGCCGTAGTTTTGTCCAGGTCGTCTTTTTCCTTTTCTTTTGAGTCGGTTGTAACCGAGGAATTCGATGAGCTGAATCTTTTGAATGTGAATACCACTGCAGCTTCTGAGTACTTCTCTGTCCCATTTGTATATTGCATTGATCATGACTTTCAAAATTTTGATAAAAACGACGAGGAAGGAATTCATCTGGTTTTCAAACATTTGATTGATCGAGAGGAGGAGAGGTTTGTAAAACCCTTGTTGATGGCATCATTTCAATTAATGTGGGTACTGAGAAGGATCCGCGTTTGGTCCAGATCAGGTCCACATTGTCTTCGGAGGAACACGAGCGCTTAGTCACTTTATTAAATGATTTCAAAGATATTTTCGCATGGTCCTACAAAGACATGCCTAGAATCGATCCTGAGATTGTACAGCATCGGATCCCTCTTAACCCCGAGGCCCGATCCGTCAAGCAGAAACTATGAAGAATACGCTCAAATTGGGCTTTAAAGATTAAGGAAGAGGTTACCAAGCAGATAGATGCAGGGTTTTTGCTAGTATCTGAGTACCCGACTTGGTTGGCCAACATTATTCCGGTGCTGAAAAAAGATGGCAGAATTCGGGTGTGTGTGGACTTTAGAGATCTGAACAAAGCTAGTCCGAAGGACGACTTTCCTCTACCGCACATCGATGAATTGGTGGATTTCACCGCAGGTCATGCGTTGCTCTCCTTTATGGATGGATTTTCCGGGTATAACTAGATCTTGATGGCACCCGAGGATAAGGAGAAGACTGCCTTCACCACGCCGTAGGGAACCTATTGCTACAGGGTGATGTCGTTTAGTCTGAAAAATGCTGGGGCTACTTATCAACGAGCTACAACCACTGTCTTACATGATATGATCCACAAAGAGGTTGAGGTGTATATGGACGACATGATTGTCAAGTCCAAGGAAAGAGAGGGCCACTACACCGCCTTGAAGAAATTCTTTCAATGGATCAAAGAATATTGGTTGAGGCTGAATCCACAGAAATGCACTTTTGGTGTCACAGCAGGGAAAATGCTGGGTTTCTTGATCACACAAAGGGGCATCGAGGTTGATCCTTCCAAAATCAAGCCCATCCTAGAAATGCCACCACCAAGGACTGAAAAGGAGATGCGAGGCTTTCTGGGTAAAGTGCAATTCATAAAATGATTTATTGCAAAATTAACCTTGACTTGTGAACCACTATTTGGTCTCTTGAAGAAAGGAAAGAAATTCTAATGGGATGACCGATGCCAGTTCACTTTTGAGCAGATCAAGCAGTACCTTCAGAACCCACCTGTGTTGTCGCCGCCAGAGCCGGGGAAGCGGTTGATTCTGTATCTGTAAGTGACGAACACGACTATGGGCTGCATGCTTGCGTAGGAATCTGAGGATAGAGTGGAGAAAGCCATCTATTACCTGAGCAAGAAGATGCTGGACTATAAGACCCGCTACACCCCGCTGGAGAAAGCTTGCTTGGCCTTGGTATGGGCTAGCAAGAAGTTGAGGCACTACCTGTTAGCTCACTTTGTAATTTTGGTTTCGAGATTAGATCCCATCAAATATCTCTTCGAGAAACCGGCACTTACGGGTAGGCTAGCTCGTTGGTTGCTTCTTCTCTCCGAATTTGATTTGAAGTATGTGACTCACAAGTCAGTTAAAAGGAAGGTTGTAGCAGAGTTCCTGGCAGATCACCAGCGGAAGGGAGCCAAGCGGTAGAATACCTATTCCCAGATGAGGCTATTCTACAAGTCGAGGAAGAGATTTGGACAATGTACTTTGACGGAGCGTCTAACTAGTACGGTTATGGGATAAGAGTGTTGCTGATAGAACCCGATAATTCCCATATACCTTTAGCCTTCAAACTCTGATTCAAGGTATCTAACAACGAAGCAGAATACGAAGCGTGTATCGCTGGCTTGGAAGCCGCCCTGGAACTAGGGGCAAAAGGGTTGGACGTCATCGGGGACTCGAACTTGGTTGTCTCTCAAGCAAAAGGAGACTGGAAGGTTAAAGAAGAAAGGATGAAAATCTATCACCAAACCCTGGATATTCTAATTCCTAGGTTTAAAAAGCTAACCTTCACACATCTGTTAAGAGAGAACAATAGGTTCACTGACGCCTTATCAACTCTATCTTCCATGATAGACATCTCATTGGGAGTCTGGATGCGTCCGATCATTATTAAACAGAGGTATGTGCCAGCCTGCGAGTTGATCGCCGCAATAGATGAAGTGCAAGACCAAAACCCCTAGTGTTATGATATCTAGAACTTCTTGGATGAGGAGGTTTATTCACCAGGGGAAAACGCTAAAGATAAGAGGGCAATACGGCGAATGGCCATTCAATTTATCATCTGCGGGGATAAGTTGTATAAGAGAGGTCATCTGGGAATGCACAAGCTGTGTGTTGATGCGAAAAAAGTCAAAGTGCCTAATGGAGGCCATCCATGGGGGGGGGGGAGTGTAGAGCACACATGAGCGGAGTAATGCTAGCCTGAAAGATTCTCAGGCAGGGTTACTACTGGTCAACCATGGAGGAGAATTGTATCGGTTTTGTTCGACGATGCCATAAATGCTAAATTCATGCAAATCACATGAATATCCCGCCATCGAAGCTGTACAATATGACTTCATCATGGCCTTTTTCAGTCTGGGGAATTGATGTTATTGGGGCAATTACACCGAAAAGGTCAAATGGGCATGAGTATATCCTGGTGGCAATAGACTACTTTACAAAGTGGGTCGAAGCCCAATCCGATGTAGTGTTGAAAGTGTCGCATGTAGCCAAGTTCATCAAGAATAACATCATTTGTCGTTATGGGGTCCCGAATGAGATCATTTCAGACAATGGCTCCCATTTTATGAAAGAAGTGATTGACTTGTTGGAGAAGTACAATGTGGCTTTTCATAAGTCATCCACATACCGGCCACAAACCAACGGAGCTGTTGAGGCCGCCAACAAGAACATCAAGCACATTTTGCAGAAAATGGTTGAGACTTACAAGGACTGGCTAGACAAATTGCCATTTGCTCTCTGGGGCTATAGGACTTCAATTCGAACATCTACTGAGGCAACTCCGTATTCTCTGGTTTATGGGATGAAGGCTATTTTGTAGATCAAAATAGCGATTTCGTCGCTGTAGGTTATGGCTGAGTGCCAGATAGCAGAAGCGGATTGGCAGCAAAGCAGGTTTGAGGAATTGATGTTGTTCAACGAGAGGAGACTGAAATCACTGTACCATGTCTAAGGATATCAACACAGGATTGCCAAGGCTTTCAACAAGAAAGTTAAGTCTCAGAATCTTAAGGAAGGAGATTTGGTGCTGAAAGACAACCGAGCTCCCATCCATGACCCAAAGGGCAAGTTCAGACCCAATTAGACTGGTCCTTACATCATCAAAACTATCTGGTCGGGTGGAGCTGTTATTCTCATGGACCTGGATGGCCTAGAATTTTCCCAACCGATCAACATGGACAAGTTCAAGAAATACTACCCTTGAGTGGCTCGCTAGGCCGAAAACCCAGAAGGGCGATCTAGGCAAAAGTTAGTGCACAAAAAAGAAAAACTGAGCTCGCAAGGCTGAAAACCCGAAAATGGCAGCCTTCGAAAAAGTTAAAGCGCAAAAAGAGAGTGTTAATACCCGAGTGAACCCAAACCGAACTACGTAAGGCTTGATTCCCATCTTCGGGATACATAGGCAACTTCATTCTGAAGTTTAGCCGTAAACACTTCAAATTCAACTGTCCTGTCCATGAGATCGTTCAGGTCATCTTTGTCTTTTCTGTATCCGAGAGTTCAGTTGTGATCCTCACTATGAGAGCTGGTTACAGTATAGTGCAATGCTTTTCAGACAAGGGACAATTTTTCGTTTTCTAGATTTGGGGTTGTACATCTCGAGGATAGATTCCATGTGTGTCAAGTTGTGATCCTTATCGAAAATAGTTTTGAAAAGTTTTGATAAAAGTTGATTTTGTTCAAATTAATCTTTTTACAACTTAGACCATTTTTGGACCAAAAGAAAAATTTTCAGTGCCTACAACTTTAATTTCATTGATTTCAAATAAAAAGTTCCCCAACTCTTGATACACATCAAAGTGACTTTTTATTACATTCAAAAGGAAAACTTGAAAGTACAGATCAAAGTAATAAACTTGGGGCATGGGTGAATAAGGTGTTCCTGCGTCCCCTCCCAGAGCTTGTGGAAGCTTCAGATGCTAAAGTAGGCCCGGTTTGCGCCTCATCTTCAAGCGAAGCCAAGCATTCGCCAGAAAGGGCGCAACTGAAATTTGGAGCTAGAGCCAGAAGTTCTCTTGTCCTCCATGCAATGGGATATCGAGCTAATTGTGAGCCTCGGATGAAGAATGAAATCGGATACTCTACCCCCTCTTCTGGGCAAGTCTGGTCATGTCTAAACTGGCGCCTGAACCGAAATCGAAAGTAGAATACACAGTGTGCCAAGCCAATCAGCTGAATGCCTTGTTGTCAAGACATGCTGTAGCTCATCTTGGGCAGATCAAACCAGGGGCAACGCCAAGCAATGTCAACAGCAGACCTGCTGCACATCCAATGGCACCACCACCCCTCATTCGAGAAATCAACTAGTAGTCGGCGAAAGAAATAGCCTCGTGCTGAATATGCAGGGCAAGAGTCTACTACCGTCAACTTGTCCATGAGCCATATCTGGGGAGGGATGAAAAATAAGAGAGATTAAAAAATAGAGAGGTGTGCGCTGAGAGAAAAGTGAGAAAGGGTTTTGAGAGAAAAACAGAGCATGAGTTCCGAGTGATGTGAGAAACACATATGAGATAGGGTGGGAAATATTACCTGCAAAAGTAGTGGACTTCCTGCGAATTTGGTCGTCTCTCGCCGATGGAAGGCATCCAAGCCCATCAAAGTCTCGGCCAATGCTAGGCCAATGTAGCTCTTGCCCTCTTTTAAGCCTTGGGCCACTTCAATCAGTCGAATGCTAGACCTTCCGAAACTTGAGGCAAGTAGAAGATGAGCCAACATACACAAACAAAAGACATGCTGCTGAAAACTCTACCAAAGACGATCGCCGCGGTCACCGACGTCAGAAAATCGATGAATGAGACTGGGAATATCCAGCTCTCCGTTGTGAACCAAGGATCAAGCCTCGTGTGAAGTGAGCCCACACATCCTTCCTAGAGCTTGGATGTGACTAAAACGGGACTGGGGCAGATTTCCTCATCACGCTGGGATTCCATCAAAACTTGGAATTATTCAATTGTAGGGCATATCTCTTGCCCCCCGAAGCTAAACACGTGTGTAACCGGGTTCCAACACCTAGCTGCGGCATGTAGGAATGGAAAACAAAGCAGAGAACGACTTAGCGAGAATAGTGCATTTATCCCAAAACTCGGAAATTCACTTTTTCCGAGCCATCTACAGTTGCAATCCAATTTGAGAGTTCTTAGGTAAGAAATGGCTCCATTTGTGGCAAAAACAGAGCTGGAATGAAGAAACTACGAAGTCCCAACTTTTATAGCAGATAAGGCACTGTAGACGTGCCCGAGAACTCCCCGGCTCCGCGTTACGAGAGGCGCGAATTCTGTTTTGTTCTCTAGCTACTATAGTTCGGACTCAATGTCACGGTTCTGAATCTAATCTCACAAAGTGCAATGTGAAACTGATAAATCACCAAAGAGTCCAAATCCAGCAAATTGTTTTGGAAAACTGATTTTTATAAAGAAGTACCAAACATAGACTGCTTTGCCAGATACAGAGTCGCCACCTAAATATTTTATTTTGGGGGAATTTAGGAAACCCTAACTCGTGCCTAAGGTTACGTGTCCGTCATCACCAAAGTTGCCTCGGCTCGGGAACTTGGGTACGAGAGGGGAAGGTCATGCAATGAGCACCCCGCTCGCCCGATCAAAGATCGGCCTGTACTAAGCATGATATTTTGTTTTTGAAAACACATGTGTTCTTATTCCGGTTATTTAACCTAGAATTACTATGTGATGCGCGCAGCATACAAGTATAGACTAGATCGCCTAAGTTGGAACAAAACATTGCATGTTCATTTGTGACAATGGTTTGAAGTTTGCTACTCACAAGTAAGCTAAATCGAGGATTTCAATGAATTGTTCCAATTCAAGCATTCCAACCTTCACCCACAGGCACTCAGGCAATTAATCAACTAAGCAGTTAGCCTCATGGCAAGCATGCTATCATGGCAACATTAACACACATGCAGTATGCTAAAGCATAAACACTCACAGTGTACTCCGAGCCAAAACAGAGAACTAGTTAGAAATCATGCATGATCCTAGTTCATGTTAAGATGGCTAATGCAACACATGCAAAAATGTAGCTAAAATAGGCTCGGCTATTCTAGAATGACATGTGAAATGCAACTTGATACATGTATTCAACTTGGAATTGAAATACAATGCAGTTAGTATGGTGCGCCGAGCCTGGTGCATGCAATACAGATGAATGGATGCACGCATGTGAAGCATAAGTATGCTAATTGAAACATGCCCTAAAACTAACCATCGTAAGCGGTTAAGTAAAAGGGAGAAAGAAATGGGGGTTGGAAGACATGCATCACACACACGCACGCTTATTACAACATTTGGCCCTCTCGACGGAGGGTCCGAATAAGAAGCTAACTAGCTAATCTAAGCTAATTAAACTAATTATTACATCACAAAACTAATTAACTAACAAGCTAATTAATTAAGCTATTACAACACAAATTGAATAGTTAAACGCATTAAATAACTAACTAGGTAGAGAACCAAAGCATAAACTAGCTAAGAAAATTAGCTAAATAAAGCAATAAAGTAATGTCCTCAGAGGGAGAAGATTGCACGCATGCTCGGTCGCCTCGTTTGGAAATCTGTCGCGATGCCCCGACTTGCCTCTGTTTGCAATTGTTCTCAGAACCTTACACCAAGCTCCAGAAAGCTTCTAACTCACCTTGGGGACTTGTGGGAGCATGGCCGACCACCTAGGGGTGTTGCCAGCCACTGGCCGACCACTTTCTATTGCTGCAAACCAGAAAAAGTGGCGGCCAGCTAGTTGTTCCGGTCGGCCAACCAGTTTTGCTACACTTCTCCACTTTGCTGCAACAGAGAGCAAGAAAGGGCATGGCAATGTATTTGCAACATATGTCTGCACAACCACCCTCCCTATCATTTTATAGCTGAAGGGAGTGTGGTTCTCGACCCTCGGGCCACCAATCACGCATCTCGATGCATGATGGCCGAGGAGCCAAATTGCACAATTCAATGTAAAATGAATGCACACATAAACACATAAAGCCTAGAACTCTATCATGATAGATCAAGAGCGTCGGCGACCGAGAATTGAGGCACGTTTCATCACTTCAAGTATAAAATGTCCCTCTTTTCTCGTGTTTGGACTAACACCTAATCCAAACAAATGCAATGCGACTCAAGCATGCAAACATGCAATGCAACTACATGGCATACACAATGCAATGTGACATAAGCATACACAATTCGAAGAACATGGCATACAAAATGTGATGAACAACATGGTCGGCGACCGAGAATTGAGGCACGTTTCATCACTTCAAGTATGAAACGTCCCTCTTTTCTCGTGTTTGGACTAACACCTAATCCAAACAAATGCAATGCGACTCAAGCATGCAAACATGCAATGCAACTACATGGCATACACAATGCAATGTGACATAAGCATACACAATGCGAAGAACATGGCATACACAATGCGATGAACAACATGGCATACTCAATGCGAAGAACAACATGGCATACTCAATGCAATATAACATGGCATACACAATGCAAGTAACATGTAAACAAACGTGCTCAATGGACTTAAACTGAAATGGACAGACCTCAATCATGCCCAAATCAGTGACCATAATAATGAAACAAAGGCATGAAATGCAAAACAAAACATGCACATGCATTGGCCCATCAACTAGGCCTGAGAGCACAACTCTCAAGAGTGCTCAAGAAGTGATAAACATGGAAGTGTGACAACACTAAAGACACTGAAATAAGGTATGAAATGATTCCAAATCACTCAAACAATACAAGTATAGCATGCAAAGGTCCTTAAAGCATGAAGCTAGTAAAGAGTACTACAAAGGAGACATGCAATACATGGCACAAAGGCATGAACCAGCCATGGACAGAGCTTAATTAGGTCTAAACAAAGACCATATCATGCTAAGATGGGGGCTCAAGGACCTAGGCAAGATGGCATACATGCTAGGCCACAAACAAGGCAACAATGCACAACACTCAAAGGCACTTAAAGAGTGAATGAAGTGAGAACATGGCAATGCTACATGCTCTAAAATGTCATGTTAAGTGATGCCAAATCATGTACACAACACAAATGAAACATGCTATGAAGCTCAAAGCTTGAAACTATCATAGACATTTACACTATAGCTATGCAAAACATGAAGCATATGGCAAGGGCAACCCAAAATAGTCCTAGAACATGTCAAAATGAGTCTAAAACATATATGGAAAGAAGCCAAAATATGCTAGCATGAAGGGCATAAGGCATGGAATATGCAAGGCAAATAAGGTGGATTACACTACACCTACCAAGACCAAGCATGAGATGGCTTCGCCAACAAAAATCAGAGTTATATCATGGCAAAATAACCCCAAAAACAAACTGAAATGATAGCTCGCAAGCTTAGGCACGAAGGCATACGCAATGACTCATGTTTAAGGAATAAAGGGCAAACCCTCCAACGCATTGAATGAGTGAAAGATGCAAGTGCATGACCATGAAACATGGACTGAAATCACATATGAAATGATGTCAAATCATTCAAATAGGCTAAGCAATGCATGCTAGTGGACTTGATACACAAAGCTAACAAGCTAGAATGCATTATAGCTATACAAAGCATGGCACGCATGACCAAGACAACACAAATCAAAGCTTAAGCATGCTAAAACATGGACAAAATCTTCTTGAAGTTAAGCCAAAATCATGCTAGAATGACAGTCTAAAGCATGATACACATTAGGCTAATTCATGGAATTGCATTACAAGTGCATGGAGCATGCAAGGGGCTATCAAACCAACCCAAAACAGATCTAAGGCATGGAAAAACAGCACCAAAAACCTACTAAAATGGGCTCAAAACATGCTAGAAAGACAAGCTCAAACATGAGGCATACAAAGCTAGTTTATGAGAAATACACTACAAGTGTATAAGGCATGCATGAGATGACAAAACCAAGTAAAAACAATGGTATGCCATGCTGAAATAAGCCCAAATACATGCTAAGATATGGCCAGCATAAGCTTAACAAACATGCTCAAACAAGAGGCTAATATGGCAAGTATTCAAAACACCAGGAGAGGGGATGACCCTCTCCTATTTAGGGCCCCAAAACCACCTTTCCATCACCAAAAATCCTCTGAATTTTAGTGGTAGAAAGGTCATGCAAAGGCTAGAACAAGAGCCAAAAGGGATGGCTCAAAACAAGGCCCAACAAGACCTAAAAGGGGGTAGACCACCCCCAACAAAAAAGTGACCTTAAACAAACATATTAAGGACTGAAAATCAAAACTTTTTGTAGTAGGAAGTTAAGTCTAAAACACCATGTAAATAGGTCTAAAAGCTTAAGCAAAACAAAGGATTAAAGGGCTAGTTGACTCACCCTTGTAGAACACCTTCAAAACCACAACTCCAGCAGCTTTTTTGAACTTAAACCAACCCAAAAACTCCAAAACAAACCTCAAGAAGCCTCAGCAACAAAAGGATGGTGTTTGAGTGTGTGTTTGTGTGTTAAAGTGTGGTAAAACTACACTTTTAAGGCATAAAATGAAGAACAAGAGCAAGATAGAGACAAAAGTGTATCTATATCTTCCAAGCCCAAAAAAACTAACCCTAGAGGAGGAGGGGGGAGGTTTTCTCTTATAGAGAACCAATGCTCAAGTTTGTTAGATAAGCTTAGGGTTCAAGGCCATCCCTCCATACACGTGTATGGACGATGGCTTTAGTGCCTTCCAACTGTGCCAGCTGACTGAAAATATCTCCAAAAAGCTGATGAAAAGCAGCCAACCACTTGAAATGGTCGGCCAGCTACTTAAAGTGGTCGGCTGACCACCACAAGTGGTCTCCCAAGATGAAAACTGGTCGGCCATGGGTAGGAGAAGTCTACATACTGAAAGCAAGCCAATGGTGTGGTGGCCGACCAGAAAAGGTGGCCCAAAGACCAAGAAAACCAGTTTCCCGACCAGAAAACTGGCTGGCGGGAAGAAAAGTGGTCTCCAAGGGGACGAACTGGTCTCCTACCCTTGTACCACCTTCCAAACAAGGAAAACAAGGTTTGTGCCAAAAACAAACCAAAACGGATGCAAGACGAAAGTTCGGAAGGCAAGGCGCGCGGCCGGAAGCCTTGAAAACTAGTCTACCGCACTAAAAGTGGCCTGCGACCACAAAAGTGGTCTCTCGGACCACAGTGTCCCTCTAGGCAGAGGTAACAAGGTGTGGTTCAAAAACCACGCCAAACGGAGAACATTAAGCTGTCCCGAGTCAAGGCACGCGACCGAAGGCTCCGAAAATTGAAAACTGGTCTCCAAACGAGAAAAGTAGTCTACGACCATGAAAAGTGGTCTACAACCACAAAGAGGTGGTCTACAAGACCTCTCCCTCCCTCCAGGGAAGAGAAACAAGGTTCGGTCCACAAACCGAGCCAAAGCACAAAGAGTTCAGAGGCCTGGAGGCAAGGCTCTCAGCCAAAACTCTGAAACCTCGAAATGACCACGACAAGCACTATCACCAAGCACTCAATCAATGACGTCTGAGTCTTAAGGTCGGTCAAAAATGAGGTGTATACAGGCACTGAGTGGAAGACAAGTGGCAACAATCTGGAGGTCCTTCACACTGATGGTCGACTGGCCAGTGTTGATGGCCGACAGCCACCTTTTGTAGCCGACCGGCCACCAGTAGTGGCCGACAGCCTCTGTTGATGGTCGACAGCATTCTTGTGGTCTTTTTGTGAGTTGAGAGTGCTAAGAACCTATGTTTTGTTCTGCTCTTGGTGCATTCTGCTGTTTTGTTTTAGTAGTTTTGTTGAGTCGCTTTTAAGTTGTTTAAATTTGTTTATCGAGTAGTTTCAATTTGTTTATCAAGTTGTTGTGTTGCTTATCGAGTTGTATTTGTTTTGTTTTTGCTTGTCGAGTTGTTGCTTATCGAGTTGTTGCATTGTTTATCGAGTTGTTATTGTTAGTTGTTTATCGAGTTGTCTTATTTTGTTTGCTAAGTGTTGGTCAGTTCATTACCTGATTAAGAAAGTGCCAATACAATGTGCAATTATCAATCTCGTTTTATGCTATGTGATGTTATGCAAAATACAACACTTTTTTATCAAAAAGACTAGTTTTCATTCCGATCTTGGTTACTTTTTACAAAAGAGTACAAGTTTTTAAAGCAAATAAGACATGTCTAAAGCTGTACGAAGTGCTAACACTACTAGCAAAAAGAAACTAAGCAAAAATACAAAGAATCAGCTCCAGCTATCTCAGTCTCAAGAGGCCCTCTTCGTCCTCCTCCTCGGCAGAGCCTCAGAGCTGTCTCTATCAGCGCCACTGTCTGCATCTCCCTCTGAACCAAAATCAGAATTGTCGCTGCCATATGCCTCGGAGCCTAACACAGCATCATCTCCACTAGTAGAACCTAAGCCAATGTCATCATCTCCGCTCTCAGATGACTCAGCGTGCTGACTCGCTGCCTCCTCAGCCTCGTTGGTCTTAGCCTCGTCATCACTCAGAATGGGCTCGGAAGGGCCACTCCCATCTCTGGTGTCCCTGGCTCTACCTCGGCTTCGTGCCAGAGCTTGTCTCTCTCTCCTTCCTGCCGCCAGAAGGGGTACTGATGGTCCTGCTGCAGCCGCCACTGGTGCTGTAGGTATAGGTGGGACCCGAAAAGGTGGTTGTCATATGTCAACCACAGTATGTGTATCAGATGCAAGTATGATATGCAGAATGAGAGTATTTAGGAGTTAGATACAAAGTATGAGTGCGGTCTAGAAGTGCAGTATGTCAGATGCAGTGTATCAGTGCAATGTGGAAAATGTTCAGTTGAAGTGTCAATTTCATGTGTCAGCAGAAATTTGATAACTGGAATATAAGAAAACTGAAGAAACTACCTGAATACCGTGGAAGCCGAGCAGTGCCTCCCTCCTCAGTATCATGCCCTTGAATGAGGCTAATAGCTCCAGCAGATCCTCGGTGTATCTTAGGGGTGCTTGCAAATGTATTTGCGAATGATCAATGTAACGCCCTCAAAATATAACATAAAACCCAACAATATAAACATGCATTGATATACAAAAGCCCAACATTCTTCTATTCATCAGAGTACTTGGTTACAAAAGGTATTACATGTTAACAACAAAAGCAAATGCCCTACGGGCTTACAGCTTTCCAAGTTAACACTTGGTTACAACAAAAGAGTGCTAACTCATTTACACATTAAGCCCTTGGCTTGAATATACACGTAATACATCAAAAGAAACTAAATAACAAAAGTCTGCCCGCCTCTAGCCTCCCAAGCTATGTCCTTGGAGGTGGCATGCTACCTGTACCTGAAAATGATATTCCCATATAGGGTGAGCCACAGCCCAGTAGAAATACACTAAGCCAACCATGAACAATGACTAAAAGATTAGCAATTGATAGATGGCCAACACTGATACACTTTCATTTTTCATTTTCTTACAAATTCCCAATTCATAACCATGGCTCAGAACCTGGCCAAACTACTTATATGAGACAGTAACTCATATTAAACATTTTCTCATTTCAATAAAAGATAAGCATACTAGCTATATCAATACTTCTGTAGACATGCATAAGAGCAATATCACACTTCCAAAGACAAGCATATGAGCTGTGTCAACACATCACTAGATAAGCATATGAGCTGTATCTATGGAGTCCATCCCCTATCTCCTCCCAAACAACATCCGGTTTAGAGGTCCATCCCCTATCATCCCCTAAACCGTGGAGTACATCCCCTATCTCCTCCAACACAACACACAATGCATATAAACAATTATTATACACATCAATCAATACATAAATTTAATGTATCCCTTCAACTGTCACACTCAATGACACATTTCAATGATCAGTTTTAGTTTGCCTAATCATCATGCATTATCTACAACAATCAAGACTATCCTCCACCGATAGCCCAAAGCAGTTATTTCTATACAGAATATAAATGCAACAAATGGATATATAATCAACATTTCAATTCGGTGAGTGATAAGTAATTCAACTACACCCTTTAACCCCATACACTTCCAATCCCAACATTTCCATTTCATTTCCTCACTTCTCACAATTAATTATACCAATTAATTAATCAATATAATTAGGGCATTTTCCATAATTAACATTCCAACCCTTAGGTTCCATTTTCATCAATATTCCAACATTTATTCCATTTCTCCATGCCAAACATGCATCTAGGTTTATTATAAACAAAACCCCAACTCATGTAAAATTACACAAAAGCCCCAAACTTTCGCCAAATTACCCAACCAACCCCAACATCTCAAAATACTAAAATTTAAAGACAAAATTCATAGAGGAGTAGGATATCCCTACCTCAAAAGATGAGCTCCAACGGAGATGAAGACCAAAATCAAAATGCTCCAAATCCCGAAATTTTCAGATTAAAAGATAGCCCTCGACGATCAACAACTTTTTTTGTAAAGGCCAAAGGTGAGCAAACCACTCCTACTAGATCAATACCTAGAGAGAAGGTAGGGTTCTAGAGTGAGAAAGCTCAACAATGGTGTTTTTGGAAAAGTAGGAGAGAGAAGAGAAAGTGAAAAAGTGATTTAAAATGCCTAGCCACTCTCAGTTATACGACAGGTCCGCTCGAGCGTAGAACACACCACTCGAGCGTAAAGACACAGAAAACAAGGTCAGCTCGAGCGCAGTAAGTCCCGCTCGAGCGCTAAGACACAAGAATAAAGTTCGCCCGCTCGAGCGTAAAATCCAGTCCGCTCGAGCGTGAATCTCCCCCTCCCAGAACTTTTACCAGAAATGTACCGTCCGCTCGAGCGCTAACAATCCCGCTCGAGCGCTACCCCGCTCGAGCGCAAAAAACCCGCTCGAGCGCAGAAATCACACCTGCAGAAGTTTTGCAGGGGCACGAGATACTGGAAGCATGCAATCTCCGCTCGAGCGCTCAAAGGCCCGCTCGAGCGGAAAGACCAAAATACTAATAAAAGGGAATTTAAACCAAGGCTCAATCCACCCACTCGAGACAAGTCCAACACATCCTAAAATTCAAACAAATGACATTAAAGGATGACAACAAGGTAGACACAACTACCAACTCCACGGAACCGAGTCCGGAATACAACTGTACAGTAAAGGGAATACCGGGATCGCTATAATCAATGTCCAGAAGGAATGAACATCTGAGAGAGAATGGAAAAAATTATGGTACATACTGGGGGTGAGTCATGAGCTCTGACGTATCTGTGCCCAGCTGCGGCAGGCTTGATCGAAATCTGATATGCCTCCCCAGTATACTGCCAACAAGTGAGTGCGGTAGGCAGCTCCGGCCAGCCGATCCTCTGCCTCGGCTGAGAAGCCCCTCTGCCATAGGCCCTGGCTACCCTGGTCACTCTAGGCCCCATCCTCACAACAGGAGCTCTCGCTCCCTCGCCTCCGCAAACACCGGTCAAAGGTGGCATAAGATGTGTCTGAATGAAGACTGTATAATCACCCTCAACTCGGAAGTATTCCACCTCCAAGTCCACCATGAACTGGATAACTTTATCAACAGATAGGCTATCCACTGATCTCATGGACTCTAATGGCGTCATCGGTATGAACTGTGCAGGCATGCCCAGAGACTGGCGTACTACTCTCTCGCCAAGGTACTAGGCTCCACAAACTGGACCCTCAAGTAAAATGCGATAACGAGACATGCCCCAAGATGCATTATACCGGCCTCCAACTCCTCTCAGTATCATGGCCCATAGCTACCATGAGATCTACAAATGAAAGTTGTATAGATTGTCAATTGCTGTCAATGGCTATAATGTGAATCAGAACAATATGAAAGCAAATGATGGCTGTGTTGTAGGTTACCTCGTGAGCAACTACAGTGTCAAAGTAACGCCTGAAGAAAGAAAAGGGCTCGTGAGTCCTGCGGCGAAGTTGACCATCGCACACCCGTGAATAGAAGACCGTCAATGGAACCTCCACCTCTAGCTCCGGGGCAAAAGTCGGGAAGTATGCGTATACCTATAGCTGCAGGGAGAATGCAGAGGTATGTAGTCAACACAATATTTGAATAGATGCAGGAAATGCAAAGTAGAAAGTATACAGTGTTTGAAAAGATATAGAAAGTACAAAGTAGAAAGTGCATGTGTTGAACAGATGTAAAGCAAGAAATGCTGAACATAAAATGCAAGTGTAAAAAGGGAATTGAGATATGTACCTCCCAGGCTCACTAGTAGCCTTCGATCAAGAGTCCAATCCCGCGGGAGGTCGAGCTCATATAGCCGTACAGGGTGGCGAGACCGACCCCGCCCCAATCGTAGAAACTCACTCGGGGAAGGACCACCAGTGTGCTCAGCAAATATAGCCTTACGGTGTTTGCCCTATTCGTAAACAGGGTGGTACCAAAAAGGAACATCAGAAAACCTCGAGTGTAGTGCTCTATCTCCTCTACTGTCTCTGGCACGGTCCCCCGGAACCGCTCCTTGAACCAGGTGTATCTGACCTGGGCTGTCCGGAACAAAGGCGAGCGCGCCCCCAGAAGCTCAATCCAAGCAGCCTCCCACTCCCCCATATTAGGATCAAGGGGAACCAGATCACCCCCTACGCCCAGGCCTGTGATCATGGTGAAGTCGTAAGGGGTCATCGTCATCTCTCTGATAGTGGAAAGATGGAAAGAGTTGGTAGTGTCCCACTATCTCTCCACTAGTGCTCCAAGAAGTGGGCTGCTCGCTATGACTCGCGGCAATCCAAAGCAAAACAGGCCGAAGTCTGCCTCGTCAAGGATAGTTCGTACTCCGGTAGGGAGCTCGTCAAACCAATCTCTGGCCGTCGTAGCCCCATAGCCCCTATATGCACAGGCGTCACCCAGTGACAGAGGACAGGTGAATCAGTGTAAATACAGCGCAAGAGTGTGATTAGTGCAAGAAATGCAAGTAAAGAACATTGGATGTACAAGTGTATAGTGTTTGTACCTCAACGGTAACGGCTGAAATATGGGAGTCTGACTCCCTCAATAAGAGATCCGCTGGTGCATCAGTGAAATCAATAAAGTGCCTAACGCCACTAACAGGCAGAATGTGCGTCTGGGGATGATACCTCGCCGCATCAAAAGGCCTCACTCCCAGTGATAAGGGTTCCGGCACAGCATCGACATCGAACTCTGCCTCGAACTCTGTCTCTAGAGGAGCCCTATCATGTGAAAAGTCATCTGCCATCTCGAATATAGATGAAGAGTCGATGAAAAGTGGAGAAAATGGGGAAAATAGGTGGAAAATACCGAAAGTCAACTCAAGTCAAACCCTATCAGAGAGAAAATGGAAGAAAAAGTCAAAGCCCGGGAAAATATGCCAAACCCAAGAGAAACTCGAGGGGAACAAGCCTCAAGTGGTGAAAATGAAGAAAAAAGCACCGAAATCAGTTTTTAATCAGTTCAAAACGAAGGAAATCAAGAGGTTTTAGTGAATCAACTTCGCGCGGGGCGTTGGAAAACGCGTGTAAAGCTCGGATCTGAAGAAAAGAAAGGTCTAGAGTGAGAGAAGAAAGGATTTTGGGCATGGGGTATGGAGGAAATAAGACCCCATGCCCTATACTTAAAGATCCGAATGTGAAAAGACCAAAAAGGGCCAACCTGCCATCGATGGCCGGTCAGCCACCACACCACTGGTGGCTGACAACCCTTAGGGGTGGCCGACAAGTGGCTGACACCCCTCCCTGGTGGCCGTCAGGCTTCCAGTGCTCCTCCTTTGTGTTTTGTTGTTGTTTTGTGTCCTCAGTTCTCAAGAAAGTGTAAGAAAAGTTCACTTTTTAGCTCAAATTGCCTCTACGGAAGCTCCAAACCATGTCTTCAATGCATGATGATTCATCACTAATCAACATCAATGAGGTGTATCCTTTTTAACTTGTTGCAACTCTTCTGAGAGGTAAATCGGAAGTTGCGACTGAGTCGGTTTTATCGTGCATCTCTTTATCGTTGCATGGAACGTGCATTTTACATGTGATCTTGCATCACTTTTCACATTTACATAAAGCATGCTTCAATTTCCGATCTTGCATAGAACATGCATTTGTTAATCTTGCATAGAATATGCATTTTGTGCTATTGGTCATGCATAGAACATGCATTTGCTAATCTTGCATAGAATATGCATTTTGTGCTATTGATCGTGCATAGAACATGCATTTTGTACTGTTGCATTGAATATGCATTCCGATGCTGCATAGAACATGCTCCGGCTCTCATTGCATAGAATATGCTTCCGTTTTGTTTCTCGCATGTTTTGCATAAAACATGTCTCTCACATTATGTCATGGTTATTCATCTTACATAAGAACATGCACCTTTACTATGTTATGCTTGTTGAGTTTCTTTCTTATGCAGGCACGATATTGTATATACGGTTCATTCAGAGGAGTTCTAAATGAGATCATTCCTGTCCTTCGATTTATCCCTATTTTTGTTAAAAACATTTGGATATGTTCCGATGTTTATCACCACTCCCTATTTTCGTTAAAAGCATTTGGATGTGTTCCAATGTTTATAATCGCTCCCTGTTTTGGTTAAAAGCATTTGGACGTGTTTCGATGTTTATCACCACTCCCTATTTTGGTTAAAAATATTTGGATGTGTTCCGATGTTTATCACCACTCCTTGTTTTGGTTACAAACATTTGGATGCATTCCGGTGTTTATCACCATTCCCTTTGGTTAAGAACAGTTAGGTACGTCCCGGTGTTCACACCATCCCTTCTCTCCTTCCACGTGCAACGCGTTGGGATCATGTTCGACACCTTGGGTGCATCTGATGGTTGTGTTATTCTTTGCCTTTCCTGCGTGATGCGTAGTTAAGTTTGCATAATTTTCTTACATCCTTTCTGCATGAAATGTGGTTTAGTTCATGTTTACTTACTTTCGTGTGCGAGTTTACTATACCTTGTTTCGGTTTGTATGAATGTAGCATTTCTTTGCATAACATTTGCATCTAGATGTTTCATTACAGCCTCATTGCATGATCATAAGTTATGTTTTTGCATCGTGCATATCATTTGTATCTTGCCCCAGAACTATGCTGTTTTGATTCCTTGCAAAGGAATATGTAGGCAGCCTGCAGGCACAACCATTTGCTTTGTCTTGCTTGTCTGTTTGTTCAAGTCTTTAGCCATGTCAAAAATGGGTCGTCTCTAGGCTTTGACATTCACTCCTGTCATTTCATGACTCCCGAGTTCTAGTCAAAGAGGGGAAGCTGTAAACACCCCATTTTTGACCGACCTCAAGACTTAGACATCATCGTTTGCGCACTCGATGATTGTGTGTTTGTGTTCGTTTTGAGTGCCCGAAGTCCTGGCAGAATGCCCTGTCTTTGAGCCTTTGAACCTTGTTCTTTTTGTGCCTTGTTTTGGACCAAAACTTGGTGTCTGGACCTCTTGGTGACCTGTCGGCCACCCCCCAAGGTTGTCGGCCATGGATGTGGCCGGTCGGCTATCAGTGGTGGCCGATGGCCACCAATCTCTTTTCCCAAATATTTATTCACAATTGTGCTAGCTGTTGCTCACTGAGCTGCATCTTCATACACGTGTATGGTAGGATGTATCTAAGCTCAAGAGGTGTTTTTCTATAAATAGGGGGGTTCCTCCCCCATTCTTGAGGGTTAGCATTTTTAGAACAAAAATATCTCTCTCTCTCTCTAGAATTCTCTCTCTCTCTCTTGATATTTTGTGCATATTTGCTTACAAGTCCTTAGCTTTTGCACACTAACCGTTAACCAAATACTCTCACCTTTGGGCTGAGATAACTTGGGACCTAATTTGAGCTCTAGAAGGACGTTTGAGCTTGAATTTGTGGCTGTTTAGTGCTTTGCTTCAAAGGTATAGAACTTACCTTGCTTATACTTGTTTTGTATACTTATTTTGCCATCCTTTTTAACTATTTTGGGGCTGGTTTTGACATGTAAAAAGTTCTGTTTTTTAGGCCCAAAAGTGGTGGTTTGAACCCTTTTGAGTTAGGGGGTTATCCATCATTTTTGTTTCTTAGCTTGTTAAGCCTTTGTGCCATCTTTTCATCAGTGGTAAAAACCTTATTTTGAAGTCCAAAATTGGAGGGGTTAGCCTCCTGTAATAACCCTCATCACTGCTTACCGATAAACTACTGATTACTGCTAAACTGAGACTGATTATAACTGATAATTGAACTGACTGACTGAAACTTGGAACTGGATTGATTGAGTATATCTGTTTAAATGCATTTTCTATCTGTTTGAATTGCATTTCTATCTGTTACCTGTTTGATTGTTAATTGATCTGTTCATGTCATTGTGTCTAAACTGCTAATTGAAGGCCTTATCGGTGGCCGAATCAGGAATTGATTGATGTTTTTACGATCATTAGAATTTATATGATTTTATGGCATATTTATCTAAAATGTGATTTGGTATGATGAAATTGTATCAATATTGATAAATTGCATAATTGGCTTTAATTACAACTTTGCCACTTTAGTGGCCCACTACCTAGACACATGTGAGCCTTAGCATTCATTCAACAAAACACTTTCATCAGCCAAATTCTTGTGTTCAAACCGATATAGAGAGAGAGAGTAGGAGACTAGAGTGATTTCATCTTGTAATGCTTGGAAATTGAGAGGATTGGAAGAGTTCTTGATCAATTGAGCTTCTATTCTTGTGTTTGGAGACTTAAGGTAGAATCTACACCTTCTTGTTCATGGATTCAAGTTAGTTTGTGCATGGATCATGGTAGTTTATAGAGTTAAGTCAAGAATTGGTTCAATAATGTTGAATTATAGCTCATTCCATGCATGCATGTTTGAATTGTTGAGTTGTGAGTTGATTTCATGGTAAATGTTACATACATGCTCATATCTATGTTTAAGACCATCATTTCATCTTGTTTTGAAAGGAATTGGCTCATTAGGGCATGTTTTGAAGCTTTGAATTGATTTAAAGTCATGCATGTCATGTTTGGACCAAATTCTTGAAAATTGGTTTGAAATTGGATTTAATTAACTCACCCTTGGGCTTTGATTTCTCAAATTGAGCTTTGAAACTTGTTGTATATTGAGTTTAGATGTGTTTTCCAGGAATTGGGCCCAAGAGGTCGAGTTTTGAGCTAAGGAATGCTTGGTTTGAGCTTGGGAGGCAAATCTGGAAATTCCAGAATTTGGCTTCTTCGCTCGAGCGAAGGATTCCACGCTCGAGCGACCATCGTTTATTCTGAGCTCCGCTCGAGCATAAATTGCAAGCTCTCAAATTCTTGGTGCACGCAGACGCACGCTCGAGCGAGAGAACCTACGCTCGAGCGAGGACTGTGTCTTACGCTCGAGCGGGCATCGAGCGAGCATCGAGCGGAGATTTCCAACATCCAGCACTTTTTGCATTTTTGCAGACCGCTCGAGCGAAGAAGTCCACGCTCGAGCAACCCCACTGTTTTGACAAGCTCGCTCGAGCGAAGAAAGCCACGCTCGAGCGAGACCCCTATTTTCTGAAAATTCTGAAAAATGCTTTTAAAGTGCATTTTTGCATCCTCATCCCATCCTAGGCATTCTTAGGCCTAGTTTTAGACATCTTAATGAGGATATAGATGTAGAACACACCGAGGAAAATTAGGGATTAAGTTATTATCTTTCCCAACTGTGTAGCTTAGTGTGTGTTCAATCTGTAAATTGTGTAGGGTTGGCTTTCCGAGGAGACACTCTAGCTTACCGTAGCCCAGAACTCTGTGAGTAACAATTATGTAAAGATATGTTCAACTGTGAATATTTCTGACTGTTTAACTGAACTGAAACTGTTAATTGAATGAATGTATGTCCTATATTCTGAACTGTATTGTGGCATCCTTAGCAACTACTGTTACTGACTGTTACTGTTACAGAGATCTCTGTCGGTTCCCTTGTTGGAACCACTACTATTTACTGATTGATGGCCATCATTTACTGTTCGGTCTTTAAGACCTACTGTTTACTGTACTGTTATGCTAACGGATGTACCACATATGACTATTATGACTGAATGACTGATATACTGAATCAATTGACTGTTTTCAATACTAAAAGGACATTCATTCTTAACCTCTTTACGCATTATGTTATTCACTGGGCTTTAGCTCACTGCTCATATATATATGTAGGTGTACATGCACCAAACCGCGGCTAGAAGCATCGGGGTAAACTCCAGTTTTGTCAAGCCAACCTATGTGCCTCACTGCGAGGTTCCGAGCCTGTCAAGTTATGCCTTAGGGGCGTTTTCATTCCCCCGTCTATCTCTGTATCTGTTTTTGTAATGACTGTTTAGACTAATAGTATTGTACTGTACTGCGTAATAGGGATTAAGTCCCTGCTCTGATCGATTGTAAATATTGTGCATACTGTTCTGCCACTGACTGTATATATGTATGAAAAGTCTTTTTGCATACAAACTGTCACAGCTCATTGGACATTGTTTATTTACTGTTTTGGCTTCCGCCAGCCCCTGTACTCTGTTTTACTGTCTTACTGTTAAGCAGGCCTTCGGTAATCTCGGATTACTGGCCGGTTACGGTGCTAAACCCATAGGGGCGGGTTTGGGTCGTGACACCTCCCCTCCTTGTGCCTTGTTTGCATGCCTAGTTAGCTTCATGAGTTAGCATGTTTTTCTAGCTTCCCTTAGCTTTAGTCCAGCATGTTTTTGCCACTGTTTTGACCTGTTTTGGCTCTATTTTGGGCTGGTTAATTCATTTGAGGCTTGTTTTGTATAGTTGTAGTGTAATCTCCTTTACTAGCTTGGTGTTTTAATGCTTTAATCATCATTGCTTTTGAGTTAATAGCATGCTTTAGTGTTATTTTTCACTTCATTTTAGCACTTAAAATCTCTGCAACCACCCTCTATTCTTCACTCTTTTGTTTGCTTTGAAAGTGGTTTCAAACCACTTGTTTGCCTAGGTGTGAAATTGAGGTGTTGCACCTAATGGTTTAATCCCTTAAGGGGTTCATTACCAACAGTGTAATACATCTTTCATGCCCAAAGCTACTTGAGGTTTGAGCCATCTTTCCATTAGAGGACATTCACTTTTGGACTTAATCGATTAACAAATGAATCGGTAATGTAAAATGAGTAAACAAAATTAGACAAGTAAAAGAGGCAAGATAAGCATCTTTCGTGTTGCATTGCATGTGTTCGAGTTAGACATTAATTCAAACACGAGGAAAATGGGACATTTCATACTCAAAAGTGATGAAATGTGCCACTTTCCTTGGTCACCATCACCCTTGATCATGCAAGATAGGGTGATGGTCTTTTTGAGTCTTGTTTTGCACTCATTAACTTGTACAAACTTGGTTCTTTGGCCATCATGCATGGAAATTGCTTGATTGATGGTTTGAGAGCCCAGAGTTACACTCCTTTGAGCTTGTTTGATAATAAGGAGTGTAAACAGTACACACAAACCTGTGAGAATACACTGTTTTGCTCTATCTGCTCTCTATTGCAGCAAAAAAAAGAGTTCATGTCATCAGTGGCCGACTGGCCACCACCAATAGCCGACCGGCCACCAGTGGTAGCTGACCGGCCACCATTGGTAGCCGACATGCCCATTGTCGGCCACCAATGAAAATTGCACAATGTGTTGATAAGTTGAAGTGGAGGTGTTCTGGAAGTGGGCAGCCTTTTTGGTGTTCAAATATACAAACAGAGGCTCGCAGCAACAAAACGGTGACTTTTCGAGTGGAGGAACCGAGCATGCATGCATCCCTCGTTTCCCGAGGCCATTTAGTTAACTTGTCTAGTTAATTAGTTGATTAATTCGTGTTGTAATTAATTAACTTCATTGCTTTGTAATTAGTTAGTTAAGGATTGTGATATTTAATTAGCTTAGAGTAGTTAGTTAAATATTATGTTGTAAAGTTAGCTTGATTAGAGTAGCTAATTAGCTTATTCATTCGGACCCTCCTTCACGAGGGCGTAATGTTGTAATAAGTGTGTGTGTGTGTATGTCTTCCAACCCCACGTCTTTCTCCCTTTTATTTAATCACTTTTGATGGTTAGATTAGGGACATATTTCGATTAGCATATCGCATGCTTACATCCATTCATTCGTATTGTATGCACCAAGGCTCGACGCATCATTCAAATTGCATTGTCTTTTCAATATCTTCTTTGAACACGTGTTTAATCGCATGTTGTTCAAATTGATTCATATGCCATATTAGTAGTCGAGCCTATTAATTGCATGCGTTGTATTAGACATGTTGTATAGTTAGGATCATGCATTTTTCTTACTGCTTTCTGTTTTGGCTAAGAGTACTCGGTGAGTTTTTATGCTTTAGCATACTTGCATGAGTATGATTGCCATATTAACATAATTAGCATGCTTGCCATGAGGCTATGTGTCATGACCCGAATCTGCCCCCAAGGGTTAAGGACATAACCGGCCAGTAATCATGAGATTACCTACGGCCTCAAACCAAACCGGACATAACTCGTCAGAGTAAAGGGGCCAAACGGAAGCAAAATTTAAAACTTTGTCCATAGAGCTGTGCTTACATGGCACGTCATAACAAACCATACACATACATGTTAATAACTCACTTCAGAAAATATAGTAGCATAAGATTCTGTACAGACAGGATCATTTGAGTCTAAGTCAACCCATGAAAACTATATACAATAGATTTCAAAGTCTTCACCAACATGACAAAATATAAATACATGACAAAAGGGCGAAGACGAGTCTCGTGTGTGAGACACAAGGGCTGACTCTTCAAAACCTTAGTTGTTCCACACAAACTTCACTGAGGCTGGGTCTGGACCTCTCTTGGCTCACCTACAAACACATAAATGAGCGTGAGCGAAAGCCCAGTGAATAATATCAATTGAAGAAGATGCATTGGAACAATATACATCGGACGGCCTTAGGCCCAATTCATATTTCTATCTAGTATATATATATAGCTATAGATCAAGTGACTTCAGTCCCAAACACTTCGGATGGCCTCGGGCCCAATCCATTCATGTCAAACTGGCCTTTGGCCCATTTGTCTTTCATTCATGTCAGACTGGCCTCTGGCCCATTCATTCTTTCATTCAGATCATACTGGCCTTTGGCCCATTCATTCTATCATTCAGATCGTACTGGCCTCTGGCCTATTTATTCTATCGTTCAAATTATACTAGCCTCTGGCCCATTCATTCATTTATGTCAGACTGGCCTTCGGCCCATTCATTCATTCATTCGTGTCAAACTGGCCTTTGGCCCATTCATACTTTCATGTCAAACTGGCCTTTGGCCCATTCATTTGGCGTAGCAAACATTATCCACCAATCAAATTAACAAACTTATAAACTTACATAAAAGTAAACAATTGGACAACAACATATTTCAGATATCTTTGTCAAGATATTACTCACAGTGATCGGTTGGTTGATTTGCCCTGGAGTTTGACCCTACACATCACATAACACATACGGGTCTCAAATGATTTAATCCGTTCTTTAATTCACATATTCCTCTTTAGGCTTTATTCTTATCCCTTTAATTCATTTACAATGCTTAATGGATACCTAAGAGTACTTAGAAGTGAAAGAGAATGGAAAACGAAACACAGAATGCACTTTCAAAATTTTCAGAAACAGGGTCCCCACTCGAGCGTGGACTTCCCTGCTTGAGTGGACCCATGAGGTCTGCAAAAGTGCTAGTTACATCAAATTTACGCTCGAGCTCGCACTCGGACGCTCTAGCGCGAACTCGGTCTACATAGCTCCCCGCTCGAGCGTGAACTTCCCCGCTCCAGCGGACGTCAAGGCTGCAGAAAATACTGGGAGCTCGTATTTCCCGCTCGAGCGGCGGTTCCCCCGCTCGAGCGGACATCAAAATTTCTGGGTTTTCCAGCAATGTTCTTAAGCTCAAATTCAACCTTCAAATCAACACATCTTGCATTTTATGGCTCAATCTTCACATAAACATGTACTAACATGGTACAAACACCAAATAACAACATTATGAAGCTCAATTCCATGAATTACTTACATGTATGCCCCAAATTACACCAAACTCATCACCAACATGCTAAATTCAAACATTCAAGACTCAGACCTCCATGATTTGCACATGCATGTGGGAGATACTCATTATTCTTAACTTAGATGATAAAGAGATGGTCAAAAACATGAGCTTCCACTAAAAACTTACATGGATCATACATTTTGTGCTCAAACATGCAAATTCAAAGCAATTACACACATGCATGCATACATTGTCCTTCAATTCAACATGATCTACTCAATTTCATTTCAATTCTTACTCTTGATTACCCAACTAGCTTGAATACACAATTTACAAACTTATACTCTTGAATTCATGCTCACTTGCTTACCTAGAGGTTCAATTCTTCCAATCTAAAGCAAATTCTTGAGTAATCTTCAAGATTTCCAAGCTTTTTGAGCAAACCCTCAATTCCCTACACTCTCTCCCTCTAATTCGGCTCTCTCTCACACTCAAGAGCCCAAAATCAGCCAAAATGAATCAAAGGAGAGAGATTGAGTGTATATGGCCCTTTATATGGCCCCACTAAGTCAATTTATAATTATTAAATAATTGGGCACTTAATTAATCGTTCTGAATCTAATTATTCTGATCTGAATCAATTTTCAATTAAATTTCACCGTAGGCTCTAAAAATTATGCCAATCACAATGGCGTAATCAATTTTGGTTTCTGTGGCCGATAAGGCCTTCAATTTAATTTCCAAAGCAAATAATTCAACAGATATTCCTACGGTGAACAAATAGAAATTCAAAACCACATATTTTCACATAATGGCACACAAAATCATATCAAACACATAATCACATTCATAATAAGGACCAATTAACATAATACGGAACAAGGTTATCACACTATGTGCTTACTTGCTAAATTGCATGAATGCCTGTGGATGAAGCCTTATTGTTTGAATTGGAATGATTCAACGAATGTAAGTTTTAAGCCCGTTTTGTTGTGGCAAAATCATGTTTTAAGGCCACTATGTTTGGTGGCAAAATCCGCATCTTTAAGCCCACTTAAGGGTGGAAAATTCAAACTATTTTCACAAACAAACATGACTTGAAATGTTCCAATTCTTACGATGTAGTCTATACTTGTATGCGTGCGCATCACATAGTAAGGTTAGATTAATAACCGGAATAAGAACACATAATATTTATAAAACATCATATCATGATTAGTAGAGGGTGATCTTTGATCGGGCAAGCGGGGGTGCTCATTTCAAGACCTTCCCCTCTCGTACCTAAGTTCTCAAGCCGAGGCAACTTTGGTGATGATGGACAAGTGGCCTTTGGCACGAGTCAGGGTTTCCTAAATTTCTCCAAAAACAAAATATTTCAGTGGCAACTATATATCTGGCAAAGCAGTCCAATTTTAGCATTATTTGATTTAAAATCAAATTTCCAAAAAGGTTTGCCGGATTTGGACTCTTTGGTAATTGCCAGTTTCACATTGCACTTGTGAGACTAGATTCAGAACTGTAGGAGTCCAAACTGTGAGGCCTTTTTTTCAAACCCTTTCTGAAAGGCGGGGAGCGAGAAAAAGGCGAGTCCACACTTAGCCAACTCCCATATTAATTAAAGCATTTTACATCATAAAACTAACGTCAAAGCCATAAACTAGGGGCATAGTCAAGTCAAGTCTAGTCCGTGGCCCTCTCCCCACAGCATCAAAAAATTCCACTACCAAGGATGCGCCCACCTGTGCCTCCTTCTCAAGCCAAAGCATGCACTCACTGGGAAGGTTATAACGGTTCTGATTAGACCCGACCCATTTCATGCTCTTAGATCTAGGATTTTATGTCTTTAATTATTGTTTATACTCTTTTCATATTGTTAGTGATTGGGTTGAGTGTTGGTCATGTTTGAAACAGGTTGGGAGTTAATTTTTTCAAAAGAGTTGTTGTCTAGTTTTCTGCTTGTTCGCTCAAGTGGTGTTTTAGTCGCTCGAACTGTCTTTGCGATCTCCCAGTATTTTACTGGTCTGTAAAACTTCTAGAAGTAGAGTATCTTCGCTCGAACGGTGTTTCTTGCACTCGAGTGGTCTTTTGCAGGTATGAACTTCTAGAGGAAGTCATTGTACACTCAAGCTATGTTTTTAGTCACTCGAACGGTGTCACTTATTCTATCTAACGCTCGAGCGGTGTTTTGGTCGCTAGAGTGGTCTACACATATATCAGTTCAAAAAAAGGGGTTTTAAATCACTTTTCATTTGCTCTCTCTCTCTCTCTATAAAACATTTCAAAACCCTAGTTTCTCTCTCTCTCTCTCTCTCTCTCTCTCTCTCTAGTTCTTGCTTAAAACCTCAAATACATCCTCACCCATTGATTTCTCCACCATAGCTCTTTGGAGAAAAAAGTAGAGCTCGTCTAAAGCTTCGTTTTAATTGGAGGAGACACTGCTCTGTCTTTTCTTCTAATCTTGAGGTAGGGATTTCTTCAACCTTCGGTATGATTTTTACCTTAGCTATTTGTTCATTGAAAGAATTTAGTGATTTGGAGATTTTGGGTTAAACCTAGGGTTTGATTTTGAAATGTAAGAGAGGGGTTTTCAAATAAGTTCTTGAAAAAAGTTGTGGGGATGTGTTTATGATCGAGATACAGTCAAATGGTGGATTTCTATACTTAAATTTGATTTTGAAAGTAAATGAGGTTTTTGTTCTAATATCATGGATATTTGGTTTGTGGAAAGAAAAGGGAAAATATGTTGGTTTTTAAAATGACAAAACGAATGTGTATGCTAATGATGATGGTGAAGTTGGATATGTAATATCACTCCCATTTGAAAATGATGAGATTATAGCTTTTATTAGAAATTATCTGTTGAATAGAAATATCTGTTTTGGACTATCGATGGAGGATAGATTTGATTGTTGTAGAAATTGAAACTAATTTCTCATACATCTTGTATTGAGCATTGTCTCATACTTCAACATTAAAAATGTATTATTTTGAGAAAAAATGGTGAATACCTTAGTAAATCTAGTTAGGGAGTGTGGTTGTGGTTATTATGTTGGCCTTTGTATCCTTGTTGAAAGTCTAGAAATCCTCACAATTAAGTGCTTATCCTTTCGGTTAGTACCGGTAAAATGGCTTTGGTAGTGCTTATATAGCCTATTGGCAGACACGTACCTAGAGATTCCCAGTGTTTTGTATTCACTGCCTTGTTTTCTAATATATAAAAGGTTATTTTCATGAATTGATATATAATCCGGCATTGTATTGTTTTGAGATGGAAATGTGAAACATTTGACAAATGGCGCACATATGCATTCACTTCATGACTTCGTTAAGATTCATATATTGTGTTAAAGTA
Organism: Camellia granthamiana; assembly: GCA_036172215.1. NCBI lineage: Eukaryota > Viridiplantae > Streptophyta > Magnoliopsida > Ericales > Theaceae > Camellia > Camellia granthamiana. The sequence continues at coordinate 108,719,544 of CM069907.1, forward strand.
TCTCTACTAGGCTTTAGCTTACCCTATATAGAAAATAACTTTCAGGTGCTGATGATATGCCCTACCAAGGACATAGCTTGGGAGGAGTTGGAGCCAAGGACTTCATTTTGTTTATTTGATGTAATTATTTTTGTATAAGCCTTTATTGAGTTGAACTCGTTTTGTTGTACCCAATCATTAACTTGGAAAGATGTAGCCATTAAGGCATAAAATTACTTAATTCTCCTTTTATTTCAATTCATGTACACATGTCATATGCTATAGATTCAAGATCTAAGATTTATGAATGTATATATGCATATGTCATCTTTTGTATGATCAAGGATTATGAATGGAATATTAAATATGATGTTATTGATCAATTGCAAGGAATATTATGAGATGGGTTATTGTTATTATTTCAAGGCGTTACGAAGGTTGTAACTGAAGTCATCAGCAGAAGCCAGGAGCTACCTCATCCTCCAGGTAGTTGTATACCAAGAGAGGTGCCTAGCCCGGAGCAAAAATGTAGATGGATACTTAACCCCATTAGCAGGACAAGTCTGATTATGTCCAAACTAGCACCTGAATCGGAAAGGGAAGTAGAAGACGCAGTGTGTCAAGCCGATCAATTGCACACCTCGCTAATGGAGCAAGTTATATGTCATTGGAGGCAAGTCTAACTAGGGGCAATGCCAAGCGATGCCCATTACAGACCTGCTATACATCCAGTCACACCACAAGCCCTCAGAAGAAAAGTCTACAATCCGAGCTCAGAAGTAGTTCCTAGCTGAGTACCGAGCATAGAGAACCACTACTTTTAGCTTATTCATCAACCATACCTAGGGAGAGATGAATAACAGTAGAGATTAAATAATAGAGAAATGTACGTTGAGCAAGAAAAGTAAGAAAGGGGTTTAAGGAAAAAAAAATCAAGTAAAGAGGACCAAAGTGACGTAAAAAACATAAAATAAAGAAATGTGGGAAACAATACCTAAAGCTGTGGTGGATTTCCTACAAATTAGGAGGTCTCTTGTCTATGGAATGCATCTAAGCCCATCAAAGTTTCAACTAACATTAAACCCATGCAACTCTAACGTTCCCGGAGTCGTTGGGCCATCTTGGCGATCCTAATGCTCGCCCTATTACCATTAGTTTCACGACCCAAACCCGCCCTTATAGGTTTACCATCGTAACTGGCCAGTAATCTTGGGATTACAAAAGGCCTCTAACCTGAATATCATATAACATAAGGAACAGCGGAAGCAAGTATACAAAATTCAACATCCATTGAGCTGTGCAGACATACATGAGACTGATAATTTAAACTTTACATAAATATATGCATATATGATGTCATAACCACATAAGTCATGCAACACCGTACAAATATTAACAAAAGGGACTTAGTCTAGTGTACGGATAAACAAAAACAAAACAAAACGTAACATCCTTAACATGATTCACAAAACTTGAATTCTTCCAACAGGAACCTCCCTGGGAGGCACGGTGGCTGGCTGACCCAAAACTCTCCAAGTAGCAGATTAGGCCAGGTTACATACCTGCTCACCTACATACATAGTGAGCGAAAGCCCAGTGAATAATAACAAAGTAAAGGGTTTAATGAATGGTGTCCCATATCAAATTCAGAAAGCAGAAACATATTCATATTCTTATTCAGAGTTCAGAACCATATACTTATTCAGTTTCACAAAGGATCATATGCGGTACACCTATTAGCGCTAACAGATTATATACAGAGCATTAAGGGTCATACTTGACCAGTTCCATAAAGAACCTCTGGTACCGGGACCATATAACCTACTTGAGCCATGGTATTGTTACTCCCAGGCGAGGGCAATGAGACAATGGTATTATTACCCTCGAGCAAGGACCATGTGCTCATAGACCATGATATTGTTACCCTCAGGCTAGGGCCTTGTGCTAAGGATGCGATGAGTACTTATCAGAAATTGGACAATCATTCATTGTACAGAATATAACATTTCATTAAACAGATCTTATTTCATCATACAGAAAAGAAATAAAGTTGAACATAGCTTTACTAAGTTATTACTCATAGATGGCTCCACTTGCAGAATAGATTAAGCAGAAAAATCAAATAGCTTACGGCGCGTGACCTACACAAACATAACAGATACACATATTGAAATACACACTTAGATAGTACTTAACTTGTTTCATTTCATTCTTAGGGTGTTTCTAAGTCTTATCCTCATTATTATGTCTTAATTAGGGATTAAGAAAGCCTAAGATGAGGATGTCAAAATGTGATTCAAAACACTTAGTCAAATTTGCTAAAAATAGGGTCTTCACTCAAGCATAGCTTCCTTCACTCGAGCAGAGGTTTAAACATAAGGGTGGTCACTCGAGCGCAACTTCCATCGCTCGAGAGGTCTGTAAACTCTGTAAAAGTACTGGTTTCTTGATTTTTCCACTTGATGCACGCTCGACAGTCGCTCGAGCATGAGACTAAGGTCTTCGCTCAAGCGCAACTTTGGTCGCTCGAGTGATCTACAAAACTTATAAACTTCTGGGAGCATACATTTTACACTTGAGCCAACTTTTGGTCGCTCAAGCGGGAGTGCAAAACAAATAGTGGTCACTCGAGCGCAGGTTCTGTCGCTCGAGCGGATAAGCAAAATTCTGAAATTTTCAAATTTGCTCCCAAACTCAAAACTCAAATTCAAAGCCTTAAAGTGCAACCTTTGGGCCCCAAAACTTGAGAAAACACTTATAATCTTGTAAAACATTATGAATTCAAAACTATTTTGTAAAATCAAAGCCCAAAACAATCAAAATTGTGCAAGATCAAACTCAAAACTCATGATACAAACATGCAATTAATTTCCTTGAACTTAAACCCTTCAAATCACGCTTAAACAAAGGAAATTGATGAAAAACATGATGAAATCGCATAATTAAGTTGAAAACATGACATACATAGAGGAATTGCTGGAATCAACTTCATACATACCATGAAATGCACATGCATGCTCTACTCTTCTTTTTTCCTACTACCTTAGTTCATTCCATGCACTAATCTTTCATTTTCCTTTGAATTCACAAATTGAATATGTTAACTACATAATTAAGAGTTGAATTTCTTACCTACAAGTCACAATTCTTGAGCTTTTGAGTGATTCTTTCCAATGTCTCAAATTCTAGCTAAGTTCAAGCCAATTCCTTTCAATTCCCTAGCAATCTCCCTAGTTGAGCTTGGTTTCCTCTCTCTCTCTCTCTCTCTCTCTCTCTCTCTCTCTCTCTTTCCACGTTTGATTCTCTCAAGATGACAAAATGAGAGTGAGTGTTGTAACCAAAGAGCCTTATATAGGCTTGGATTAATTAAGCTTAATTAAACTTGATTAGGCCTAGTTAGTTCTATCTATTTTATTCTAATTAATTCGTTCCGAATCAAATTTCAATTGAACCTACCATAAATTCCCTAAAATTCTGAATAACACATAAACCAAGTCAATTTCGTGGTCAGATGCCGATAAGGCCTTCAATTCACAAAACAAACAGAAACACAAACAGATATTTCTACAATAAAAAAATAGAAACACAAATAATGCAACACACATGCAATTAATTCAGAATTTCATCTTAATTACTTATTAGGTATCCTTAATCATAGTTTAGCAGTTAATCATAGGTCGGGGTTGTTACAACTAGGGGCAAGCAAGTAGTGTGAGAGTAAGCATAGACAAAGTTCATGTTTACGATGTCCTCGCCAATGGGATCACTCATATCTCCAATGATGGAAAATCGGCGAATTAATCTGAATAAGTTAAGATCCTCATCATGAGCCAAGGACTGAGCCTCGTTCAGAGTTAGACCACACATCCGGGCTAAGGCTTGAGTGTGACCAAAATTGTGTTGAGACATGGCTTCTTCATCACGAGAAAGTTCCATCAATGCCTGAAATTCCTCAATGGTTGGATAGAGCTCTTGCACACCAAAGTGGAACACATGGGTGATCAGATCCTAATAACTTTCGCCTGGAGGAAACAAAGATGGAGCGAGGACCGACTTAGAGTAAAAAGATCATTTAGGCCAAATCCTGTGAAATTTACCTTATCGATGTCCGTCCAAAGAGGTTATCCAACCTTGGAGCCTAGCTATAGTTGGAGCCTCCATTTGTAGAAGAAATTCCTTGGTTGTTCTGCTCCTAGGTGAAGAAACAATCACAAGCCATCATATAAAGAGATAAGGTTGCATGCGTGCTTGACAACAGTATCCCACTTACTGGCCGAAACCTTCAACCGGCCGGCCACGTTTGGCTCGACCGGACAAATTTATAGTCGGCCGACCCCCCTATATTGTAGAAATAGTATGGTCTTGCAGTGTAGCATATAGATTTTGGTTTAGGTCTTATTTTGAGTCTTTTTTTCATTCCAATAGGTGTATTTAGGTTGTTTTTGTTGTGTTATGCATTTATCGATTTGTATTTTGTGTTTTGGTCAGTCATAGGCTCGATATCAAATTCAGAACTCATCCAAATACAATTATTCTCGATTTCAAAATCAAAATAAAACTGTTATGTGCTCGAGTGCGATGCCATGCATGTTTAGACATTCAAGATGGTCCAAAAACAAAAAGTATTTCATTTCTTCCCAGTCAAAAGTGTTACAAAAGTTTTTACAAAAACCCTATCTGAAACTATACATGATTTTCCTAAACTACAAAGCAAAAGAAATGTACAAATGGAGAAATGCAAAAGAAAAAGAATCTGGGTCTACTTGCCCTCTTCGTCCTCTTCACCGGCGAGACCCTAATGTTATCCCCATCAGCACCGCTACCCTCAGCCTCGACAACCGCCTTGCCACCAACCTTATCTCCACCATCTTCATTAGAGCCATTGTCGCTCTCACTGCCACTAGCATCATCTCCAGAGCCATCCTCATCAGAGCCACTGCCATCTTCATCGCCATTGGCATCACTGCCCTCCGAGTACTCAATATCGATGCTCGTATCCCCCTCACTATCCTCAGAGGTCTTATCAGTAGCGAGATCCTCCTCTCTAAAAGTAGTGAGAGTCATCACTGAAGAGGAAGAGCTCTCCACTACCTAGTCGCCTCGGCCTCTGCCTCTGTTGGGGGCACCTCTGCCACAACCTCTGTCAGTACCTCTCCTCCGAGCTGGAGGTTTACAGACCGCTTGAGCAAAGGAAGTTATGCTTGAGCGACCACTCACATGTTTGGACGTCTGCTCGAGCGAAGGAAGTTACGCTCGAGCGAGGCCCCTATTTTCAGTATATTTGACTAAGTGTTTCCAAGTGCATTTTAGCTTCCTCATTGCATCCTCGGCATTCCTAGGCCAAGATTAAGACATAATAATGAGGCTAAGACTTAGAAACACAAGAAGAATGAAATGAAGTAAGTTAAGTACGATCCGAGTAGGTGTTTCAATATGTGTATCTGTTATGTTTGTGTAGGTCACGCGTCGTAAGCTATCGATCCGTTGGTTGCTATCAAGCTATCTGTGCAACTATCTGTGAGTAATAACTTTGTAAAGCTATGTTCACATTTAAGTATTTTTCTATCTGATATAACAAGAAATGATTTGTTTTCTGAAATGTTATATTCTGTATCAATGGATGATTGTCCATATATTGAAAAGTATTCGTGGTATCCATAGCACAAGGCCCTAGCCCGGGGGTAACAATACCGTGGTCTATGAGCACAAAGCCCTTGCCTAGGGCTAATAATACCGTGGTTTCATGGCCCTTGCCCAAGGGTAAGAATACCGTGGTCTCATGGCCCTCGCCCAGGGGTAAGAATACCGTGGCTCAAGTATGTTACAAGTTCCCGATACCAGAGGTTCCTTATTGGAACTGGCAAGCACGACCCTTTATGCTCTGTATTTGATTTGTCAACGCTAATGGATGTACCATGTATGATTAAGCATGAACTCTGATTTCTGTATAAGATTTGAATGAGAATATGATTATGAATCTATTTCTGTTATGAAGTTTGTTTCCTAAATCTGAGATGGGACATCATTCGTTTAACCCCTTTACTCTGTTATTTTTCACTGGGCTTCCGCTCACTATTTATACTATGTATGTAAGTGATCAAGCACGTGACCCGGCCATGAGTTGATGGCCGAGAGTTGAGTTTTGTGAGCCAGCCTTTTGTGCCTCCCAAGGAGGTTCCCGTTGGAAGACGTCCAATTTTGTGGCTTATGTTAAGGATGTTTTGGTCTTTATTTGTTTTTGTTTTGGGATATATGTACATAGGGCTAAGTCCCTTATGATGCTATCTGTATGGTGATGCTTGACGTATGGAAGTTTGAAAACATATATATTATATAAGTTTTAAATTTTCTATCCTAATGTATATCTACACAGCTCTATGAACATTGTATTTTGTACATTTGCTTCCGCAGCCCCTTACATTTTGTGATATTCAGATCAGAGGCCTTTAGTAATCCAAGGATTACTGGCCGGTTATAATGCTAAACCTATAGGGGCGAGTTTGGGTCGTGACAATGAGGATTTAAATTTCTTTCATTTACTTTCTTCTACAACCCCACATAAATACGATCCGAAAATAACAAACAAGTAAGTTTACATATCATTAAATAAATCTGGGTATTTCTCATGAATTTCAGCTTCTCGTTCCCAAGTAGCTTCTTCCACCCCGTGGTGGTGCCATAACACTTTGACTAAAGGAATAAATTTAACCCTTCAAACTTGTTCTTGGATGTTCAAGACTTTCATCGGTCTCTCTTCATATGAAGCATTCCCATCCACCTCTAAATTTGTCTAGTCTAAGCATGAGAAGGACCGAGCTCATACTTGCGGAGCATGGAGACATGAAACACATCGTGTACGCTGGAGAATTGTGGTGGCAATACAAGGCGATAAGCTACCTCCCCCACCCGTTCTATAGTATCAAAAGGGCCAATGAATCTAGGTGACAATTTCCCACTTTGCCCAAATCTCATCAAACCTTTTCTAGACGATATCTTTAGAATACATGATCACCCACATCAAATGATAGAGGTCTCCTCCCCCGGTCGACATAACCCTTTTGTCGACTTTGAGTTGTAATTAACCTTTTCCGAATGAGAGCTATTTTCTCGGTGGTCTCACGAACCAATTTCAGTCCAACCATAGGTGAATCCCCCACCTCAGTCTAACACACCGGTGATCTACACGGGCACCCATACAAGGCTTCCAAAAGTGTCATCCCAATGCTCGCTTGGAAACTATTATTGTAGATAAACTCCGCCTAAGGGTAGATGTCTCTCCTAATAACCTTTAAAGTCTAGTACACAAGCTCTCAACATATTTTGTAAGATTTGGATAGTGCGATCAGATTGTCCATCGGTTTGAGGGTGTGTCATGGCCCAAACCCACCCCTAAAAGTTTGGCATCGTAACCGGCCAGTAATCCTTGGATTACCAAAGGCCTTCCTGTACAATAAAAATAATCGGAGCTTACGGAAGCAATATACAAAAATACACCAATAGTCCAATGAGCTGTGCATCTACATGAGCAAACATTAATCATGCAAAAACATTACTTTACCCACATTCAGTACATAACTTGTAACTCAACATTTAATACACAACATATGCACATAACGAAAGTTTACTTCACGATCAAAAGCTTGACAACGGCCTTCCAGGCCTAGCCCCAACTCAGAGGCACACAAAACAACTCAGTAGGCTTCAAAATGGTGACTCAGCTATAGACCCCTTCTAGGCTTGCCCTCCAAAATGCTCATCTATACATATATATAAAAACAGTGAGCTAAAGCCCAGTAAATAACATTTAAGTAAAGGGGTTAGTGAACAAATTCTAAATCATATCATACATAGAAAACCGATCGTACATATCTATCATATCAGTCTCATAATAGAACGTAATAATGGTACGTCCAAACGAACATATCACATATCGTCTTTCGACTAAAGTAATCGGTTCCGGATACCGATTAAACACATAACACCACAATGACGTGGCTAACGAGATCTCGTATCACATATATGTCATGGACCTGCACTAAAGTACCGTCCCCCATGACTTTGGACTATCCTTGGATACCACACTAGATTTGCAAACCAGATATTCATTCACAAAATCAAAATCACATTTCAGAAACATATCATATCATATAGCATTTCGTATAACATTTCGATATAGTGCGTATAAACATATCTTTACAGAAATGTTACTGGCCTTCCAATACCCGTTGTTCGGTCTTCCAGCCTTGACCTACAAACACAACTATTCATAGCACAATTTCTCAATATACATTTGTAGACACCCCATTTTTTTGACCGACCTTAAGACTCAGACATCACCAATTGAGCGATTGGTGATGTTGCATATTGTGCTCGTTCTGAGGTTGCGGAGTCACAGTTGCGAGCCTTGCCTCCGGACTTCCGGACTCTTTTGTGCTTTGCCTCAGTTTGCGAACCGGGTCCCGTTTTCTCCGTTTTCTCATCCCAAAGGGAGGGAGAGGTCTCGTAGATCATCTCTCAGTGGCCGTGGGCTACGTTTTGTGGTCGTAGGCCATTTTTTTTCCCGTTTGGAGCTCGGTTCCCGGTTTTCGGAGCCGTCGGCCGTGTGCCGCCGTTCGGGACCGCTTAACCACCTCCGTTTGCTCCGGTTTTTGGCATACACCTTGTTTCCTCCCTTTTGAGGGGCACTGTGGCCCGAGAGACCAACTTCGTGGTCGAACGCCACCTCTGGTGCTTAATAGTTAGTTTTTGGGCCCCCGGACCGCGCATTTTGGCCCCCGAACCTTCGTTTTGCATCGGTTTTGGTTCATTTTTGGCGGAGACCTTATTTTCATTGTTAGAGAGGTTGTAGGAAGGTGGGAGGCCAGCAATTGTTCTGAAAACCAGCTTTATTCCTTCATCGCTCTTCATCGCCCGTTTTCTTCACTATAAAGCTGACTTTTTCCATTTTCGAGCCACTTTTTCTGACTTTCCACCACACCATTGTGTTGTACACACCTGGGAGGCCACCAATATGGATAGGCCGGCCATCAATTGTTCTTGACCCTTTTGAACCCCTCTAAAAAGTTGGTTTTTCTCTCTTCTGGGTTACATTTTCTGGGTTTTGACCATACAGCTGTGTTGTACACCCATGGGAGGCCACCTTTTTGGGGTGGCCGGCCAGCAACTTTGTTGACCCTTTTGACCCCTAGCCGACCGGCCAGGGGAGGTGGCCGGCCAGCCACCTGAACCTTCTGAACCTGGCCGGCCAAAATTGTCTCTCCTGGTGCATGCCAGCTGTGTCAGCTGTTTTGCACCAGACCCCTGCCCGAGGGTCTGCCCTTTTGGGGGGGAAATTTGAATTTGTTTTTTTCCCCTTTTCTTCACTCCTCTCCCTCTATATAACTAGCACCCCTCCTCCATTTCTAAGGGTTAGAAGAACCAGCCAGGGCATATACACATACTCTCCCTATATCTATACTTCAACCCTCCAAACCCTAAGATTCTTGCACCATTTCCACTACAACCCATAGCACCACACCACCATCATCCATTCCAGCCCCTTGGAAGTCATTTGCAGAGGTTGAAAGCTCATTTCCTTAGACCAAAGGCTGCTAGAAAGTTAGGCTACAAGGGTAAGCTCCTATTCTCCCCATTTTTGCACTATTTTGTTCTATATCTTAGGCCCTTTTGCTTACATTTTTGGGCTCCGACCTGAACTGGAAACAGTCTTATTTTGAGCTCATCTTCATGTTTGATTCAGGAATTTTTTCTGTTTTAGGCCATCTGCTGCCCCTTTCCCTTTATCTCTCTTTTAGGGCTATTTCTTGCATGATATATTAGCCTTTCTTGTGAGCATTTCTGGGCTTCGAGCCAAATTGTAAAGTGACTTATTTTGAGCCTCTCTTCAACTTTGTTGAAGGCTCTCCACTTTTTGAGGCCAGCTACTGCCTCTTGCTCTCTATCTCTCTTTTGGGACTATTTTTGCATCAAATTTTGGCCTTACTTGTGAGCATATTTGAGATTTTCCATAAATTGTAAAGTGTCTTTTTTTTAGCCCCTCGTCAACTTTGTTGAAGGGTTCTTTGCTGTTTGAGACCTTTTTCTACCATGTTTGTTCAATCTCTCTTTTAGGGTTGTTTTTGCATGGTACATTAGCCTTATTTGTGAGCCTTTTTGGACCTCGACCTAAACTGAAAAAAGTCTTGTTTTGGCATCATATTCTTGTTTGATTAAGGTCCATTTTCTGTTTGGAGTCATCTTCCCCTATGCATGCTTCATCTCTTCATGATTAGGGCTATGCATTAGAATACTTGCATTGGCTATGGTTCAGCCTCTTAGCCACTGAAATCCAGTGGATTTTTAGTGGCTTAGGTGTGTTCTTGAAGGCCAAAATCAGAGGGGGGTGACCCCTCTCTCCTTGTTTTGCTTAATGGTCTTTTTGGCCTTCCAAAGAGGCCCTATCTTGCATGCTTTGTTGACTGATTTCAAGACCAATTTGATGAGTTTTAGGGCTATCATATTTGATTTTCAGAGTTGATTTGGCTATGCTAAGTGTCTTTGATGCATGTGCTTAATAACCCCTTTGTATGCCCTCTAAAAGAATCCATCATTTGTGCATGTGTTGGCTGCATTTCAGAGCTTATTTGGGCATGTTTTGGCATGTTTTATTCACTGATTTTTTCTGGTTTGATGAGTTCTCACCTGCTTCATATACATGCCATGTAACCATGTTTGCTACTTAAAGTTGCATGCTATTTTAGTCTATCTTGCTAGCATCTTTTGGCCATGCTTTGAACTAGAAATGTTCATGTTTTGGGACTACCTTGGTTCTGTCTTCATGCTTCATGATCAAATAATGCATTCTTTGTATAGCTATAGGTCAATGCATGTGCCTAGTTTTGTGTTTCGGGACCATTCCATGCATCGGGTGCCATGTTTCCATGTTTCGGGATCATTTTGCATCACATTTCAGTGCTGGAACTTGCATGTTTGTATGCCATATTCCATGCCTTGCCATGCCTTGTTAGAGTGGCCTTTGTGCCTTAAGATCGGTCCTCGGTTTGCGTGCATGGGTGCGCGCATCTCGAGTGTCTCATTTTCATCTCATGGCCACTGATGTGAGTGTGGCTGAGGTCCACTCATATTGGTGTAAGTCCATCATGCATTGTGTATACCATTTCAATTCATAGCATTGCGTATACTAGGTTGCATGATAGAGCATCGTGTATGCCATGTCACATCGTGCATTGTGTATGCCATTTCATAGCATTGTGTATGCTAGGATGTATATTAGTCGCATTCATGCATGTCATGCATATTGCATTGTGTTTTGGATAGGAGTTAGCCCGAGCACGGGAAACGAGGTACGTTTCGTACTCCGAGTGACGGAACGTGTCTCAATTCCCGATCACCGACACTCCGGATTATCCATGATGGAGTCTCGGTCCTGTTGTGTTTATATGTGCATTCATTTCATATTGAGTCGTGCAATTCGACTCCTCGGCCATCATGCATCGAGATGCGTGATTGACGGCACAAGGATCGAGGTATGCATACATATGCGAAAATACATTGCCATGCCCCTTTCTTGCTCTCTGTTGCAGCAAATCAGAAACTGGCACTCTTTTGGAGCTTCGTGCAATATTCCAGGTTTAATTGTAAACAGAGGCTAATCGGGGCATCGCAATGGATTTCCGCGCAAAATAACTCAACCATGCATCATTCATCATCCGGAGCAGAGTTGAGGCAGTCCATGGGCTTGCATGATAATTTACTGCTTTCCTAGATTAATTGGTTAATTAATTAGGGTTTTGTACTTATTCGGACTGTATTATTTATTTGGGATTGTATTATTTATTCGGACCCTCCGAGTGAGGGTAATGTTGTAATAAGTGTGCGTGCGTGTGATGTATGTCTTCCAACCCCACGTCTTTCTCCCTTTTATTTACCAGCTTATGATGGTTAGATTAGGGCATGTTTCAATTAGCATACAGTATGATAGCATGTTTGCATTCATTCATCTGTCTTGCATGCACCGGGCTCGGCGCATCATATTAACTGCATTGTATTTCAATTCCAAGTTGAATACTTGTTAGTTGTAGCATTTCACATGCCATCTTTAGAATAGCCGAGCCTATCTTAGTTGCATTTTGCATGTGTTGCATTCTGTACAGTTAGGATCATGCATTGATTTCTAATCAGTTTCTTTCTTTGGCTTGGAGTACTCGGTAAGTGGTTATGCTTTAGCATCCTTGCATGCGTGTGAGTGACTGCCATGATAGCATGCTTACCATGAGGCTATGTGCTTATGTGATATAACTGCCTGAATGCTTGTGGGTGAAGGTTGGGTTATTTGGATTGGAACAATTCATCATGTTTTCTAAGCCCACCCGAGGGTGGAAAAATCCGCATTTTAAGCCTACTTGCGAGTAGCAAACCACTTTCAAAAATAAACAGGAAATGTTTTGTTCCAATTCAGGCGACTCAGTCTATACTTATATGCTGTGTGCATCACATAGTAAATCTAGGCTAATAACCGGAATAAGAACGTATAATATTTTCAAAACTAGATATCATGGTTAGTAGAGGCCGACCTTTGATCGAGCGAGCGGGGGTGCTCACGAAGTGACCTTCCCCAATCGTACCCAAGTTCCCGAGCCGAGGTAACTTTGGTGATGACGGACACGTGGCTTTAGGCAACGAGTCAGGGTTTCCTAATTTCCCAAAATAAAATATTTAGGTGGCGACTCTGTATCTGGCAAAGCAGTCCACGTTTGGCACTTCTTTCTAAAAATCTGTTTTCTCAAAACGATTTGCCAGATTTGGACTCTTTGGTTCAGATTGAGAACCGTGACAATTTGAGTCCGAGCTGTAGTGAGCCCAAAATGAACAGAACGGGACTCATCCTCCCGGGGCGTTTGGGGACGTCTACAGTTTCTGGTGACTCCACTGGGGATTTAGAGAGCTTGACTCGAACTCATGATATCTTGTTTTGATTACACTTATGTGTTTCTTTGCATTGCATGTGCATTGGTGCGCCTAGGACACCGTGTTTGCCATCTGCTATTCCTGAGCTGTTTGCCAGAGGCTGCGTGCCATAAGGCTTACTAGTTACGGGCTCTGCCAGTATGGGAACACAAACCCCGGATTTACCGGGGCACCCTTTTGACCATTCGACCTAGTGCATATTCGGATCCGTAGTGACCATTCCAAACTAGGACAGGTTGCTTACCCGATATAGGTTGTTTGAAACCGCTGTGTGCGTAGTGAAACCCTAGCTCCTGACAAAATAGGACAGGGAAACCCTACCCCAACGTAGGGGTGTTTTGGCTCTCACTTATCTGCTATGTGCTTTTAGAGTGCGTCTCTACAGGGAAATGCATGTATCAGTTTATAAGTTTGGGCATCAGGCCTACGGGCATCAGTCAATGTTCGAGAATCAGTTATCTACGGGTACCAGATTCAGTTTTCAGGGACAGTGATTCAGGGATAATGATCAATGTTTGAGGACAGTGTGTATTCAGCTTATCGACCGTGTGTTGTTATGCCCAGCTGTGTGTTGTGTATTTATTTTCAGCTGTTATGCTGTTCGTTTATCTGGTTATTTATTTCTTTATTGCTTTATTTATCTTTTTGCTAGGACATTTTTAGCACAATTGCTTCCGACCCAGCAGATATTCCCCAAGCACTTTGGACAAGAGGTCATCGGCTCAATCGATCTGAGGATCTGGTTGACGGACAGCCAGTGTTTCATTCTCTACCCCTGGTTGTCAGACGGAGGCCAAGAAAGCGCAGTGTGTCTGAGCAGAGGTTACCAGAGCGGTGGTCTACCCTAGCAGTGAACAGTCGGACTGAGGTCTCAGTTTCTGCCATAGAGATACACATACCAGTCAGTCAGCAAGATCAGCAGAATATTGCCAGGATGGAAGAAATGATGCGCCAGCTCCAAGAGAGCATGAAACAAATGCAGGAGGACGCTGTCCACCAAGCAAAGTTCTCTAAACAGCAAGCCACAATCATGCCCCAGCAGGCTGGGCTCATCACTAGACTCCAGCAGCAAGCCGGAACATCAACCTCACACCCAGTTCCTCCCCCACCAGGGGTCCCGTTACCCAAGCAAACACCAACTATCCAGAATGTCCTACCAAACATCCAAAACACCTTGCCAAATGTCTAGAACATCCAGGAGGACACAGACCTTCTAACGGCGCCAGTTCCGCCCCCGCTTCCACCCCAACTGTCCAAGGCACATACGCCGATCAACCACCCGGACTCTCTCTTCGAGTTCGAAATAGACCCAACAGCATTGAAATTGAGCAAGCTCGAGAAGCTGTTCAAAAAGTCTCAAGGGGTAAAGGCTATTCCGGATATCGAGGATGGATATACCGATGTGGCTCTGACGCTGCCGGATAGATTCAAGATGCCGCAAATCGATCGCTTCGACGGATCTGGGGATCCCATGGTCCACCTCTGACTCTTCTCAGATATACTACGGCCAATAGGCCTCACCAGACCGCAGAAGCTTTCACTGTTCGGCCGGACCCTGTCGGGTGTGGCCGCTATCTGGTACGCGAAGTTAGAGGATGACGTCAAGCGGAGTTGGGATGAGATGGCCGAGGCCTTTGTTGCGCAATACTCTTACAATACCCAAATCGAGATTACAACCCGAAATCTCAAAACAACAAGGCAGGAGCCTAAAGAGAGCTTCTCAGATTTTGTAACCCGATGGAGGGCGAAGGCCTCGATGATGACTCTAAGGCCCACTAATAAGGACCAGATTCGGATGATTGTGCGCAATCTCCAGCCAAAACTGATGTAAAAAATGATTGTGCTCCCCTTCCCCACTTTTTCAGATCTGCACGAGATGGGGTTACAAATTGAAGATGCAATGAAACAGGGTCTGATCGACCAAGATAGGGAGCAACCAAGGAGGACTTTCAACTGCAACAACAACGCAGGCAAAAGCAGTGCTGCGAATACAAGAGCTTCGGAGGTGAACATGGTCACCACCATTCCCCCTCCCCTTCCAAGACCCATGGCAGCCACGCCTTTCTCCGGTGCATCCGGAAGCAATACGCAGACCACCAAATACCAACCCAGAGGCCAAAGAACCTTCACACCCTTATATATGCCCCTGTCCAAAGCCCTGGGGGTATTAATCAGGAAAAAGCATTTGAAGCCCCTAGTGCCGAGGCCACTACCAAATCCACTCCCTCCCTCTCATGACCCAGCAAAATACTGCGCGTATCAGCAACAACATGGTCACGACACTGACCGTTGTTTCAGATTGCGTCACGAGATTCAGGATCTCATTGACAAGCAGGTGATTGCGCCCCCCGAAAAACCCAATGTCACGACAAATCCTCTCCTACCGCATAACCAAGCACCCCCTTCCAACAGAATCAACTTTATCCAAACTAGGGTCGTGTCTTACGATCCTAGTATCTATATCACCCCATCCCACCCACCTAAGTCGGAGGTGCTCCTTCCTGACTGCACCGACTCTTTGTGCATGTTGGACATCTCCACAACCCAACCAGAGCCAACGGTGGTGACCATCGAAGATGGGACAGGGTAGACCTCAGAGGAGAGTGGAATTGTTGAGTCTGGGATTGAGCAGTCTGGGAATTTTGCTGAGGAAGCCTATGATCCAAGTGAGTACATCTTGTTAGCAGGCCAGGCTGGGCCAAGTATAGAATTGCCAGAGAAGGCAGAGCTGTGTGTGATTCGGGGGGATGGATTTGAGCAAGGGGCAAATGATTTGACGGCTGTGGAAGAGGACTTTGCCAACCTCTAGTTTTTCAATGACCAGGATCCAGGGGACACGTGTCACGACCCCAACCCGCCCCTAGTAGGATGGTGCCGTGATGGCCAGTAACCCGAGGTTACCGAAGGCCAACTTTCAAGGATCACACACAAACAGAGTATACATAGGGGCTTACAATTGCGGAAGCAATAATTAAAAGTACAAGTGGTCCATGAGAGCTGTGCATAGATCAAATGAGATAACATATACAATATGGTTTTACAACCAGTCTATAAATAACAAAATACAAATTACATCTTGATCAAAAGGCTTCTCAGCCGACATGTACAAAATACGAGAATTACAAGCCAAGAAGCATGATTTTCAAGATTTGCCGACGTAAAAATAGCAATGCCGACGTGAATACAAAACGGCCGACGTGAGTACAAATTTGCCGACGTAAAACAAGTCAAACCAAATGTCAAGAATCCAAAACAAGCTTTGCAAAACACATCTAGGCGTCGCCGCCGTCCTACTCATCACCTACATATATATAGGGAGGGTGAGTTTGGATACTCAGTGAATGGTACTAGTAATAAAGGTTTTGCATGAATATAGCCGACGTCCTTTCAAAACAAAATCATATGAATATTAATCGAGATCCTTATATAGCAAAACACGTCAAAGCTTTATCAAATCAAGAGATGAACCGTATTCATCTATCAAGTCTTACAAGTCTCAAGGGATGCTTACTGACATCGGCGAAACACAAATCAAGCTTTCCGAACAAACAAATCCACGCGGTAAACCGTCAGTGGTAAAACAAAGACTGCATGATCCGTAACCGATCGGTCAAAGGTACTGCGAAAGTTTATAGTCCTCCAGCACAAGGGACTTGTGTTACTTAAGCCCGTAGCTCTTTTTAACACGATGGTCTTGTGGTACTTAGGCCCGTAGCCCGCTTTACCACGATAGTCTTTTCAAGGAAGGACCGTATCCTTTTATATTTAGTGCTGCGAAAGTTTATAGTCCTCCAGCCAAGGGACTTTCATACTTGGTACTGCGAAAGTTTATAGTCCTCCAGTACAAGGGACTTTTACACTTAGTGCTGCGAAAGTTTAGAGTCCTCCAGCCAAGGGACTTTTACACTTAGTGCTGCGAAAGTTTAGAGTCCTCCAGCCAGGGGACTTTTCAAAGATGACATCAAAACAAAGCTTATACTTGATACATCAAAATAGAGCTAATCATTCATGCTTAACAAATACTTTCATCAAAACGAGCAAAGCAAGATTTATCAAAACAGTATAACATAGCTTTATTAAGAATACCACTCACATAGTTCTTCTCGGGTGTAGGCTCAAAGCGAAGATCAAAGACCTACAATCACATGGCAATCACATTCTCAAAACAAGCCTTACAGGCATGCAAATGATCTCGGCATTTGCCACCAAATCTAAGTCAATAACAAAGCAAAGCATGCTGGGAGTTAAGACACTGTTTTCTCGTCTCACGAAAACACACTGGGCACCATCCAGGTCTAGCCGAGGTCCCACACCTCCTTGCCGAGGTGTGGTCCCGAGGGCCACGTTCAAAACGAAATCGGGAAAACCTGGGTTTCCCCCTTGAAGAATGCAAAGAACAAGATCATCAAGAATACCAAGGACATGCATGCTTAAAATCATAACTCGTTTATTCAAAAACTGAGATTTCATGCTAAGAGTTCAAAAACATGGACCTGGGTACCCATACAAGAAGATCATGCAAGAACAAACACGAAAACATGATTCTTGTTCCAAACTTTCGGATCAAAACGAGACTTTTCTTCAAGAATACATGAACATTATTTTCTCTTTCAAAAACCAACTCCAAATCAATGCATGGCATGCAAACAAATGCGATCATGCAATGCAGCTCGGTAATCAATAAGAACAATCAGAGTAGAGCAAGAATCTAACCTCAAAACTCAAATCCAACGGTTCGATCCTCAAAGATCAAGCTCGGAACTCTATCTCTCTCTCTAAGAACTCTTTCTTCTTCCTCTAGAGCTTCTCTCTCCAAAACAAAGATTTGAGACAAAAATGAAATGTTTTTAGACCTGTCGGCTGACTTAGCCTTCAGCTCGGACACGTGGCGCTACAGGGTTGGTTCAACTCAAAAAGGTGACTAATTGATAAGACAAGTCTATTACAAAGCGTATGCAACAAGCTAAGGCAAGACACATCGGCGAGTAAGGACATCGGCTAAAGTCAAAGCTTCGGCAACAAGATAACAAAGACATCGGCTAGGGAGAACAACACTTGACTAAGCTGTGCCACGCCTTGGCCTGGGTGTGCCACACCTCGGTCTAGGTCATACCTGCCCAAGGACAAAGATCACTAAGTGCAAAACATCTCGGCCTTGGTTCCGAACACCTCGGCCCAGACAGTGACATCTCGGCAAACATGCCGGGGTGAAGATGGAGGTCAACCAAGGGGTTCCAAAAAAAATAGTTCTAAGTACAAAGGTTCAAAGGTGAACTAAGCTCAAGATGACCTCGGCTACACACCAAGCAAGGAACAAAATCATGCAAGTAACACTTAAACTAAACAAGACAAGGCAAGACTAGCAAAACAACATAGCAAAGCAAGATCATACATGAATGTGTGCAAATATGACTAAGTCAAAATGAGGGTTGTTACATCCTACCCCCCTTAAAGAAGTTTGGTCCCCAAACTTAAGGTACCTTGTTCCAAGAACAATTCTGGATGCCGACTTCTCATCTCTTCTTCCATTTCCCATGTGGCATCCTTGCCGTAATGCTCTTTCCATTCCACCTTTACCATTGGTATCGATTTGTTTCTCAACTGCCTGACTTGTCTGTCGATAATACACATCGGCTTCTCTTCATAGCCTAAATTCTCATTAACTTCGATTCCAGAATAGTCAATCACATGCAGTGGATCCCGAATATACTTTCTCAACATCGAAATGTGAAACACATTATGGACTTGGCTCAATTCTGGCAGCAAAGCAAGTCTGTAGGCAACGGTGTTAACCTTGTCAAGAATTTCGAATGGCCCAATATAACGAGGTGCTAATTTACCTTTCTTCCCAAATCTGGAAACTCCTTTCATTGGTGAAACTTTCAGGAATACATGATCCCCAACTTCGAATTCTAACTCATTCCTTCTCTGGTCGGCGTAGCTCTTTTGTCGACTCTGGGTAGTTTTAATCCTCTGTTGGATAAGTTTAATCTTTTCTGTTGTCACTTGAATCAACTTGGGACCAAGCAGAGCTCTGTCTCCAACTTCGGTCCAACATATCGATGATCTGCACTTTCTTCCATACAAGGCTTCATATGGTGCCATGCCAATGCTAGCTTGATAACTGTTGTTGTAAGCGAATTCCACCAAGGGCAAGTGCACTCCCCAACTTCCTAGGAAGTCCAATACACAAAGTCTAAGCATATCCTCAAGTGTCTGGATTGTTCTCTCTGTTTGCCCATCCGTCTGGGGATGAAAAGCTGTGCTGAACCTCAACTCGGCTCCAAAAGCTCTTTGTAGGCTCTGCCAAAATCTTGAAACAAATTTCGGATCTCGGTCTGACACAATGGACATCGGCACTCCATGAAGTCTAACAATCTCGTTCACATACAACAAGGCAAGTTGATCGGCGTTGAAGGTAGTCTTAACGGGCAAAAAGTGTGCTGACTTGGTTAGTCTATCAACGATGACCCAAATCGAATCCATACCTTTCTGTGTTCTTGGCAAACCAATCACAAAATCCATGGAGATGTGTTCCCATTTCCACTCAGGGATCGGCAAAGGTTGAAGAAGTCCTGCTGGTCTCTAATGTTCTGCCTTTACTTGCTGACAATGCAAACACTGGGACACGAATTCGGCTATCTCTCTTTTCATATTCGGCCACCAAAAAGTCTGTTTCACATCTTGATACATTTTGGTATTTCCGGGATGAACAGCAAATTTGGAACCATGTGCTTCCTGCAAAATCTTCCTCTTTAACTCTGGGACGTCGGCCACACACAACCTTCCTTCAAACTTGAGCACTTGGTCCTCAATGGTGTACCCTGATCTCGGCTTTGTGATAATCTCCTCGGCTACTTTTCTGAAGAACTCATCCTCCATTTGTCTTGTCTTTACTTCATCCACAATAGTTGGCTCCACTGCTATCATGGTAAAACATGCCAAATTTCCATCTGACTTTCTGCTCAAAGCGTCGGCTACGCTGTTAGCTTTACCTGGATGGTATTGAATTTGCATATCGTAGTCCTTCAACAACTCAAGCCATCTTCTCTACCTCAAATTCAATTCTTTCTGAGTGAACAGGTACTTTAAACTCTTATGATCTGTAAAAACCTGACAAGAAGCTCCATACAAGTAATGACGCCAAATCTTTAAAGCAAATACCACAGCTGCTAGCTCCAAATCATGGGTAGGATAGTTCCTTTCATGTGGCTTCAACTGGCGAGATGCATATGCTATGACTTTACCCTTTTGCATTAATACACAACCCAAACCCTTATGCGATGCATCACTATAAATATGGAACTCTTCATTACCTGATGGAAGTACAAGTACTGGAGCTGTGATTAACCTCGTCTTCAGTTCCTGGAAGGCTGACTCCCGATCTTCAGTCCATTCATACGGTGCTCCCTTCTTAGTCAATTGCGTCAAGGGGATTGCAATCCTGGAGAAATCCTCCACAAACTTCCTGTAATAACCTGCCAAACCCAGAAAACTACGAACCTCGGACACATTAGTCGGCCTCGGCCAATTCACTACAGCTTCAATTTTACTAGGATCAACCGAGACGCCCTCTTCATTAATCACGTGACCCAAGAATGAGATAGTAGAAAGCCAAAATTCGCACTTGTTAAACTTAGCATACAATTTCCGGTCCCTCAAAATCTGTAAGGCAAGTCTCAAATGATTCTCATGTTCGGCTTTACTCTTGGAATAGATCAATATATCATCAATGAAGACAGCTACAAACTCATCTAAGTATGGCTTGAAGACTCTGTTCATTAAATCCATAAATGCAGCAGGGGCATTGGTTACTCCAAAAGGCATCACTAAAAATTCGTAGTGGCCGTATCTTGTCCGGAAGGCCGTCTTCTCAACGTCCTCGGCTTTAACCTTAAGCTGATGGTAACCCGACCTAAGGTCAATCTTAGAAAAGACTCGTGCTCCTTGTAGTTGGTCAAGCAAGTCATCAATCCTAGGTAATGGGTACTTGTTTTTAATGGTGACCTTATTAAGTTCTCTGTAATCAATGCAAAGGCGGAGTGTGCCATCCTTTTTCTTAACAAATAAAACAGGTGCTCCCCAAGGTGAAGTGCTTGGCCTAATAAATCCCTTATCCAACAGTTCTTGTAATTGCAGTTTCAATTCCCTAAGTTCAGCTGGGGCCATTCTATAGGGTGTTTTGGAGATCGGCTCTATTCCCGATAGGATATCAACAGTAAACTCTATTTCCCTATCAACTAAGTGGCCAGGCAAATCATTTGGAAAGACGTCGGCGAATTCATTGACAACTGGAATGTCGGCCAAGTTAACATTTCCATTCTGATCACTCAGTATACTACACAAGTAGCCTCGACACCCTTTCTGAATTAACTTATAGGCCTTAATGGACGAAATCAAATAAGGTGGGGGCACTACCCCTTTACCCTGGAACATAACTTCGGCTAAGTTTGGGGGTTTCAGTGTGACACTCTTCGAAACACAATTAATAGATGCATGATTCGCGACTAACCAATCCATTCCCAGTATGACATCAAAATGAGTTATGTCCAATGGCATTAAATCTACTATCAATTCAACGTTCTCAATCACAACAACACATGCTCTATAAATGGATGCAACAATCGTAGATCTCCCAGATGGAGTAGACACAGATAACACATAATCAAGGGGTTCTAGTTTCCTATCAAGCCTCTCCGCAAACTTAGCAGACACAAACGAATGCGTAGAACCCGAATCAATCAATACATAAGCATCTTGAGAGCAAATTGGAAGTATACCTGACACTACTGTCTCAGCATTCTGAGTATCTCCTGGCATCAGTGCAAACACTCTGCCCTGCCTCATCTGTCCCTTCCCAGCATTACCCTTCTGAACGGAACCCGAGGTATTCTCACCTTTCTTGCTGTCAGCAGCCTTTGTCTTAGGACAATCCTTCACATAATGCCCCATTTCACCGCATTCATAACAAGCTCCAGTCGCCCGACGACAGACCCCGAAATGTGGTTTCCCACAACTGGAACATGTCGGCTTAGCACCACCTTCCTGCCTTAGGTTGCTCGAACTGCCGGCATTCACTTTCTTCTTGGTGCCAGACTGTGCTCGGCGACTGTCGTAATTCTGCCTCTTTCTCTGGTTCTCTTCCGAACTCTGGTATCTGTTCAAGTTAGCTTCGGCCAGAATGGCTTTGTCCAACACTGCGGCGTAAGTCGGCATATCGTGCAAGTTGACCCGGTCTTGAATCGGTCCGCGAAGCCCACTCTCGAACTTCCTAGCCTTCATGTATTCATCGTTGGCCATGTGGGGTGCGAACCTCGCCAATTCAGTAAAAGCGCGGTCGTATTCCGCCACTGTTCGGTTGCCCTGCGTCAAAGTCTGAAATTCGGTAGCCTTGCGGTTTCGAACACTTAGGGGAAAGTGTTTGTTGTAAAACAGTTCCAAAAATCTTGCCCAAGTTAAACCAGGATTAGTTTCTCTAATCATCATCCACCATCTTCGAGCGTCGTCGTCCAAAGTAAATGCAGCCAATGTCACCTTCTGAACGTCGGTGCTGGGGAAGATCTCAAACAGTTTCTCCATTTCCAAAACCCACGCCTCAGCCTTCATCGGCTCTATACACCCAGAGATTCTCGGTGGTTTCATCTTCTTGAACTCCCTGATCAAAGCTATCGTGCCATCCCCATATAAGGCTGGCGGCGGAGGAACTTGCGACACTGGAGGAGGTGGAGGCGGAACTACATTTCGGCCGTTGGTCTGCTCGGCCTGAGTCGACGTAGCACTAGCGTACTGCTGTCTTGTTTGCCTCAACTCGCGGGCCAAACCTTCAACTAATCTTTCCAATCTGTCTTCGGGCTGATCTCGGCCAACTGGAGGTCTACCTCTCCTCATGATGCTATGAGTATGCAAAGTGTGACTTTAAAACGAAATAAGCAAATAACCACGTAGGCAAGTAACAAATAGGCATGTCAAGACAATGCACACCTTGTTCAGATAGCGAGTACTATGATGCAATCCTAACATCTTTCTAAGGGAAATCCTATGCTCTTTAGGACTCAAAGTGTGTGAATAACGTATACTGAGGAACTTGTGCTCTGATACCATTCTGTCACGACCCCAACCCGCCCCTAGTAGGATGGTGCCGTGATGGCCAGTAACCCGAGGTTACCGAAGGCCAACTTTCAAGGATCACACACAAACAGAGTATACATAGGGGCTTACAATTGCGGAAGCAATAATTAAAAGTACAAGTGGTCCATGAGAGCTGTGCATAGATCAAATGAGATAACATATACAATATGGTTTTACAACCAGTCTATAAATAACAAAATACAAATTACATCTTGATCAAAAGGCTTCTCAGCCGACATGTACAAAATACGAGAATTACAAGCCAAGAAGCATGATTTTCAAGATTTGCCGACGTAAAAATAGCAATGCCGACGTGAATACAAAACGGCCGACGTGAGTACAAATTTGCCGACGTAAAACAAGTCAAACCAAATGTCAAGAATCCAAAACAAGCTTTGCAAAACACATCTAGGCGTCGCCGCCGTCCTACTCATCACCTACATATATATAGGGAGGGTGAGTTTGGATACTCAGTGAATGGTACTAGTAATAAAGGTTTTGCATGAATATAGCCGACGTCCTTTCAAAACAAAATCATATGAATATTAATCGAGATCCTTATATAGCAAAACACGTCAAAGCTTTATCAAATCAAGAGATGAACCGTATTCATCTATCAAGTCTTACAAGTCTCAAGGGATGCTTACTGACATCGGCGAAACACAAATCAAGCTTTCCGAACAAACAAATCCACGCGGTAAACCGTCAGTGGCAAAACAAAGACTGCATGATCCGTAATCGATCGGTTAAAGGTACTGCGAAAGTTTATAGTCCTCCAGCACAAGGGACTTGTGTTACTTAAGCCCGTAGCTCTTTTTAACACGATGGTCTTGTGGTACTTAGGCCCGTAGCCCGCTTTACCACGATAGTCTTTTCAAGGAAGGACCGTATCCTTTTATACTTAGTGCTGCGAAAGTTTATAGTCCTCCAGCCAAGGGACTTTCATACTTGGTATTGCGAAAGTTTATAGTCCTCCAGTACAAGGGACTTTTACACTTAGTGCTACGAAAGTTTAGAGTCCTCCAGCCAAGGGACTTTTACACTTAGTGCTGCGAAAGTTTAGAGTCCTCCAGCCAGGGGACTTTTCAAAGATGACATCAAAACAAAGCTTATACTTGATACATCAAAATAGAGCTAATCATTCATGCTTAACAAATACTTTCATCAAAACGAGCAAAGCAAGATTTATCAAAACAGTATAACATAGCTTTATTAAGAATACCACTCACATAGTTCTTCTCGGGTGTGGGCTCAAAGCGAAGATCAAAGACCTACAATCACATGGCAATCACATTCTCAAAACAAGCCTTACAGGCATGCAAATGATCTCGGCATTTGCCACCAAATCTAAGTCAATAACAAAGCAAAGCATGCTGGGAGTTAAGACACTGTTTTCTCGTCTCACGAAAACACACTGGGCACCATCCAGGTCTAGCCGAGGTCCCACACCTCCTTGCCGAGGTGTGGTCCCGAGGGCCACGTTCAAAACGAAATCGGGAAAACCTGGGCTTCCCCCTTGAAGAATGCAAAGAACAAGATCATCAAGAATACCAAGGACATGCATGCTTAAAATCATAACTCGTTTATTCAAAAACTGAGATTTCATGCTAAGAGTTCAAAAACATGGACCTAGGTACCCATACAAGAAGATCATGCAAGAACAAACACGAAAACATGATTCTTGTTCCAAACTTTCGGATCAAAACGAGACTTTTCTTCAAGAATACATGAACATTATTTTCTCTTTCAAAAACCAACTCCAAATCAATGCATGGCATGCAAACAAATGCGATCATGCAATGCAGCTCGGTAATCAATAAAAACAATCAGAGTAGAGCAAGAATCTAACCTCAAAACTCAAATCCAACGGTTCGATCCTCAAAGATCAAGCTTGGAACTCTATCTCTCTCTCTAAGAACTCTTTCTTCTTCCTCTAGAGCTTCTCTCTCCAAAACAAAGATTTGAGACAAAAATGAAATGTTTTTAGACCTGTCAGCTAACTTAGCCTTCAGCTCGAACACGTGGCGCTACCGGGTTGGTTCAACTCAAAAAGGTGACTGATTGATAAGACAAGTCTATGACAAAGCGTATGCAACAAGCTAAGGCAAGACACATCGGCGAGTAAGGACATCGGCTAAAGTCAAAGCTTCGGCAACAAGATAACAAAGACATCGGCTAGGGAGGACGACACTTGACTAAGCTGTGCCACGCCTTGGCCTGGGTGTGCCACACCTCGGTCTAGGTCATACCTGCCCAAGGACAAAGATCACTAAGTGCAAAACATCTCGGCCTTGGTTCCAAACACCTCGGCGCAGACAGTGACATCTCGGCAAACATGCCGGGGTGAAAATGGAGGTCAACCAAGGGGTTCCAAAAAAAATAGTTCTAAGTACAAAGGTTCAAAGGTGAACTAAGCTCAAGATGACCTCGGCTACACACCAAGCAAGGAACAAAATCATGCAAGTAACACTTAAACTAAACAAGACAAGGCAAGACTAGCAAAACAACATAGCAAAGCAAGATCATACATGAATGTATGCAAATATGACTAAGTCAAAATGAGGGTTGTTACAACACGGCAGTCAACTGGTTTGATTATGAGGAATCGGCAGAGGCTACTGGATGGCTGGATGATCAACCAGATGTTGTGGAAGAGTTCCAACCAGAACATAGCCCGGCAGGGGCGAGAATATCAGTGGTGGCCGGAAGGGCTAGAAGTTAGATTACATTGCCGGAGAGCGCCGGTACTAAGAATTTCGCTCGGGATTTGGGCATTGTGAATACAGGGGGAGCTGAACAACAACTTGCACCAACACAGGTGGAATAGGAAGGGTTTTGGGATTCCGAGAGAATCAGGAAAGCCAAGGCCCCCGAGGAGACTGGAAGTGTTGTGTGCACGGGAACAGAATATGCTGCGAGCATGTTGGCTAAAGGTACTGTGAGTATAATCATACCGGAGCCGGATAGGTGTCTGTCAGCTGCCGATAGAATGTGGTGGGAGGACGATGATTTACGTCTTGCCCACACAGATGAAGATTGGGGAAACCATCAGCCAGACGACACCTGGTATATTGGTGAGGTCGATCATATGACGAGAAGCGGGCGGTATTTCAAGCCCCCGCACCTGGACCAACCAGAGGCATCTGGGAAGGATAAGGAAACTGAAAAGCAGAAAGAGAAGCAGATCGAAGAAGAAGCTGTACTGAAGCAGCTGAAGAAGATACAAGCAGACATCTCCATCTGGGGACTGCTTATGGCATCACGAGTGCACAGACAGGCTGTGCTATCTACTATGGACAAGGCCAAACTCTCCATAGATACCACACCAGAGTAGCTAGTTGGACTAGTCTTTCCGAGAGGAGCTACCCCGATGATGACTTTCTCTGATAAGGAACTACCACCCGAGGGTGCAAACCATAATAGGCCACTCTACATCTCTGTGGAGTGTAGAAATAAATAGATACCTGTGGTACTCGTTGACATAGGGTCCGTAATCAACGTCTGCCCGGCAAGGACAGCCTATGCCATCGGTTTAAAGAACGCCGACTTTGTACCAACAGCCCAGGTGATTTGGACGTATGACAACACCAGCCGGGAAGTAATGGGGACAGTAAAGATCCAGACCAAGGTTAGGCCAGGACCACATGAGATAGACTTCCACGTCTTAGAATTCCGACAACCTTCAATCTGCTTCTGGGGCGGCCGTGGTTGCACCAGGTGAAGGCCGTCTTATCCACTCTGCATCAGATGGTGAAATACCCCTATGGAAAGGGAGTAGCCATTATTTTCGGGAATTCATCGATCCATCCACCTCCGGAGGTATCTACACCAGTCCTAGAAATTGAGCACGGCATGGAGGACATGTTTATGTCGGGTTTTACCTTAGCTGAGGCTCGGTTTGTGCAGAACATCATGGCTGTTAATGAGGGAGTGTACGTCAGTGCTCAGTCTGTATACCTCATGAACAAGCTTCAACACATCCCTGGGATGGGATTGGGAAAGAGTGGCGGGAAGGACGTCGCAGCATTGGCCGAAGTGCCACACAACCCCCATACCTTTGGTTTGGGTTATCAGCCCACCAAAGAAGATTGGATAAGGAAGGGGAAGGAAATGGCTGGGAGAGCCAGAGCAAAGCAGGCTGGAAAGCCTTTTGAGCTGATGCATAGGCCCATTCAGGGCACCCTAAACGGACGCTTCGTCCGGGAGGGGGAGGACTTTCCGTTTTGTGGCTTTCCAGAGCCGTGGCTAAACGCGGAGAGGAAGCGCGTACCAGGTTTTGAGATCTTCTTTGATCTGCAGTTATCCGAGGAGGATGTTACCGAAGAGCAGACGAACCCATTGGCTGAGGCTGAGTAGAGCAAGAAAGTGCAGTCTGAGGACACCGAACTTGAGATGGGGGTAGCACTGGCATGTCTACTTTCAGATCCTCCGATCGACCAGAAGTACTTAGGGGATAACTTCTCGGTATGCATGATCGGGAATGGAACGGCTGCGGGCCTACCAGCAACTATTTTGAATGCATCTATCGCACCCTCTCTCATTTGGCAATATGAAGAAGGATTTTTGTCCAGCAGCACCGGGTCAGGTAGTGAGCCGGAATCTGATTCCACCGAGTCTTGTGAGTCGGAATCAGGTTCCAGCTCGACTGAGTCTGAGTCTGGTAATCCTGGAGATGATAACCCGGATGCCACAGTCTTGTCCAGGTCGTCTTTTTCTTTCTCTTTTGAGTCTATTGTAACCGAGGAATCTGACGACGTGGATGTGCTTAATGAGAATCAAGTAGCTGTGGTTTATGAGTACTTTTATGTGCCCTTGATTTATTGCATTAACTCAGACTTTCAAAATTTTGATGAAAACGATGAGGACGAAATTCATCCGGTTTTGCAACGCTTAATTGAACAAGAGCAAGAAAGATTTGTTAAACCGTTAGTTGATGAAATCACTACCGTAAATGTTGGTACTGAGGAGGACCCACGGCTGGTCCAGATCGGGTCCACGTTGTCTGCGGAGGAACGCGAGCGCTTAGTCGCTTTATTAAAAGATTTCAAAGATGTTTTCGCGTGGTCCTACGAAGACATGCCTGGAATCAATCCTGAGATTGTACAGCACCGGATCCCTCTTGACCCCGAGGCCCGACCCGTTAAATAGAAACTCAGGAGGATTCACCCGGACTAGGCTCTCAAGATTAAGGAAGAGGTCACCAAGCAAATCGACGCAGGCTTCCTGCTGGTATCCGAATACCCAACTTGGTTGGCCAACATCGTTCCGGTGCCAAAGAAGGATGGCAGGATCCGAGTATACGTAGATTTCAGGGATTTGAACAGAGCTAGTCCGAAGGACAACTTTCCCTTACCGCATATTGATGAGTTAGTAGACTTCACAGCAGGGCATGCTTTGCTTTCATTCATGGATGGCTTCTCTGGCTACAATCAGATAGTAATGGCACCTGAAGATCGGGAAAAGACTGTATTCACCACCCTGTGGGGGACATACTGCTATAGAGTCATGCCGTTTGGGCTGAAGAATGCTGGAGCTACTTATCAACGGGCCGCGACCGTAATATTGCATGACATGATCCACAAAGAGGTTGAGGTGTACGTGGACGACATGATTGTCAAGTCCAAAGATAGAGAGGGCCACTACACCACCTTGCAAAAGTTCTTTTAAAGGATCAGAGAGTTTCGGTTGCGGCTAAATCCTCAGAAGTGTACGTTCGGTGTTACAGGGGGAAAAATGCTGGGATTTCTTATTACACAGAGAGGTATCGAAGTCGACCCTTCCAAAATCAAGGCCATCTTAGAAATGCCACCACCAAGGACTGAAAAGGAGGTGCAAGGCTTTCTGGGTAAAGTGCAATTCATAAGACGGTTTATCTCAAAATTAACCTTGACTTGTGAACCACTTTTTGGCCTTCTGAAGAAAGGCAAGAAATTCCAATGGGATGGCCGATGCCAAGCTGCTTTTGAACAGATCAAGGAATACTTACAGAACCCACCCTTGTTGTCACCGCCAGAGCCGGGGAGACCGTTGATATTGTACCTTTCAGTGACTGAGACTACAATGGGCTACATGCTCGCGCAAGAATCAGAGGACAAAGTGGAGAGAGCCATCTACTATCTAAGCAAGAAGATGCTGGAGTATGAGACTCGCTACACACCGTTGGAGAAGGCTTACTTAACTTTGGTATGGGCTACTAGGAAGCTGCGGCACTACCTGTTAGCTCACTCCGTAATGTTGGTTTCACGACTCGATCCCATCAAATATCTTTTCGAGAAACCAGCACTTACGGGTAGGCTAGCTCGTTGGTTGTTGTTGCTCTCCGAATTCGATTTGAAATATGTGACACGCAACTCAGTCAAGGGAAGAGCAGTAGCAGAATTCTTAGCCGATCATCCAGTGGAAGGGGGTGAAGCAGTTGAATACTTATTCCCAGATGAGGCCATTTTGCATATCGACGACGAATTTTGGACGATGTACTTTGACGGAGCGTCAAACCAGTATGGGTATGGGATAGGAGTGTTACTGATAGCACCTGACAAGTCCCGTATCCCTCTAGCCTTCAAACTCCGATTCAAAGTCTCGAACAATGAAGCAGAATATGAGGCATGCATTGCCGGTCTAGAAGCAGCCCTGGAACTAGGGGCAAGACGGTTGGACGTCATCGGGGACTCGAACCTTGTTGTGTCTCAAGCAAAAGGGAACTGGAAAGTCAAAGAAGAAAAGATGATGATGTATCACCAGACCTTGGACTTGTTAATTCCTCGGTTTGAGAAGCTAAACTTTGCTCATCTACTAAGAGAGAACAACAGGTTCGCAGATTCTTTAGCAACTCTATCTTCCATGATAGACATCCCGTTCAGAGTCTGGATGCGTCCAGTCATCATTGACCAGAAATTTACGCCAGCCTACGAGTCGATTGCTGCTATAGATGAGGTTCAGGACGAAAACCCCTGGTACCACGATATTTGGAATTTCCTGGAGAAGGAAGCATACCCGCCGGGGGTAAATGCCAAGGATAAAAGGGCAATCAGAAGAATGGCCGTTCAGCTCATCATCTGTGGGGGTAAGCTGTATAAGAGAGGTCATCTGGGAATGCATAAGCTGTGTGTCGATGCCGAAGAGTCGAAGCATCTAATGGAAGCCATCCATGGAGGGAAATGCGGTGCGCACATGAATGGAGTAATGCTAGCGCGGAAGATCCTCAGACAGGGTTACTACTGGTCCACCATGGAGGAGGATTGTATCGGTTTTGTCCGGCGATGCCACAAGTGTCAAATTCATGTAAATCGCATGAACATCCCGCCGTCGAAGCTGTACAACATGACTTCGCCATGGCCGTTTTCAGTCTGGGGAATTGATGTGATCAGGGCTGTCACTCCGAAGAGGTCAAATGGGCATGAGTTCATCCTGGTCGCGATAGATTATTTCACGAAGTGGGTCGAGGCCCAATCCTATGCGGTGTTGAAGGCTTCACATGTTGCGAAGTTTATCAGAAACAACATCATCTATCACTATGGAGTCCCAAACGAGATAATTTCAGATAACGGTTCCCACTTCAAGAAGGAAGTGATTGACTTGTTGGAAAAATACAACGTGGCTTTTCATAAGTCATCTACCTATCGACCGCAAACCAATGGAGCGGTTGAGGCCGCCAACAAGAATATCAAACACATATTGCAGAAGATGGTGGAAACCTACCGAGACTGGCCAGATAAGCTGCCGTTTGCTCTGTGGGGCTACCGGACTTCAATCAGAACTTCTACTGGGGCGACTCCATATTCATTGGTTTATGGGATGGAGGCCGTTCTACCTATCGAAATTGAGGTTCCGTCTTTGCGAGTATTGGCTAAGTGTCAAATAGCCGAGGCAGATTGGCAGCAGAGCAGATTTAAGGAACTCATGCTCTTTGATGAGAGAAGACTGAAAGCACTGTACCATGTTCAAGGTTATCAGCGCAGGATTGCCCGGGCTTTTAACAAGAAAGTTAAGTCCAGGAATCTAAAGGAAGGAGATTTGGTGCTCAAGGACAACCGAGCTCCCATTCACGACCCAAGGGGCAAGTTCAGACCCAATTGGACTGGTCCCTACATCATTAAGTCTATCTGGTCAGGTGGAGCTGTGGTTCTGATGGATCTAGATGGCCTAGAGTTCTCACAACCGATCAATATGGGCAAGTTGAAGAAATATTACCCTTAAGAGGCTCGCTAGGTCGAAGACCTGAAAGGGCGACCTAGGCAAAACTCAGAGCACAGAAAATTTGAAATTATAAAAACTAAGTTCGCAAGGTTGAAAACCCGCAAAGGGCAGCCTTGGCAAAAGTTAGAGCGTAAAAGGAGAGTAAAAATACCCGAGTGAACCTGAGACTAAACTACGTAAGGCTTGATTCCCATCTTTGGGATACGTAGGCAACTTCATCCTGAAGTTCAGCCATAAACATTTTCCCCGATCAACTTTGTTCATTTGATCATCTTGGCCATCTTTGTCTATTCAGCATTCAAAGAGTTCGGTTAAGATCTCCGGTGCAGTGCTTTTCAGACTAGGGGCAACTTTCTAGTTGCAGGGGTCCAGGGTTATACATCTCAGTGACAAATCTCAGGCGTGTCCAGTTCTGATCCATATCGAAAACGGTTTTGAAAAGTTTTAATAAAAGTTGACTTTGTTCAAATTGATCTTTTTACAACTTAGACCATTTTTGGACCAAAGTGGAAAATTTTCAATACCCACAACCTTCAATTTCATTGATTTCAAAAACAGAGTTCTCCTGTTCTTGCATACAAATTGAAGTTGCTTTTTATTACATTCATAAAGAAAACTTGAAAGTACTAGTAAAGCAATAAATCCGGGGCATAGATAAGTCAGGTGTCCCTGCGCCCCCTCCCAGAGCTGGTCAAAGCCTCTGATGCCAAGCTGGGCCCAATCTGTGCCTCTTCATTGAGCCAATCCAAGCACTCGTCAGACAAAGTGCAACTGAAAGTGGGAGCGGGGGCCAGGAGCTCTCTAGTCCTCCAGGCTGTGGCATGTCGGGCAAGCTGTGCGCCTCGAACCGGGAATGTGACAGGATACTCTATCCCCTCTGGCGGGCAAGCCTGATCATGACCGAACTGGCGTTGGAACCGGAACGGAAAGTAGAACACACAGTGAGTCAGACCAATCAACTGGATCCCGGTCTGCCGGGACATGCTATAGCTCATTGCCGGGAGATTGAGCCAAGGGCAGCGCCAAGCAATACGATCTGCAGACAAATTGCACATCCAGTCAAACCACCACTCCTCATCAGGGGCATCGACTAGGCGTTATCGAAAGAAGTAGCCGCGAGCTGAGTAGGCTGGGCAAAAGTCCACAACCTGCAATTTATCCATCAACCATACCTGGGGTGGGATGAAAAATGAGAGAATAAAAAATAGAGAGATGTACGATGAGAGAAAAGTAAGGAAAGGGTTTTGTGAGAAAAACCGAGCCTGAGGGCCGAGTGACGTGAGCAATATATATGTGAGATTGGGTGGGAAACATTACCTGCAGCAGAAGTGGACTCCCCGCAAATCTGGTCGTCTCCCGGCGATAGAAAGCATCTAAGCCCATCAGTGTCTCGGCCAATGTCATAGCGATGCAACTCTTTCCTTCCTTCAAGCCTTGAGCAACTTCGATCAGACGAATGCTAGATCCACTAAAACCTGGGGCAAGCAAAAAGTGAGATACCATGCACAAGCAAAGGGCGTGTTGCCGAAAACCTTGCCAATGATGGTTGCTGCGGTCACCGGCATCAGAAAAGCGATAAATCAAGCCGAGGATGTCCAGTTCCCCGCTGCAGATCAAAGACCGAGCGTCATGCATGGTGAGTCCACACATCCGCCCTAAAGCTTGGGCGTGGCCGAAGCGAAACTGAGGCAAAATTTCTTCATAACGTTCAGATTCCATCAGAAGTTGAAAATCTTCGAAAGTTGGACATACCTCTTGCCCGCCGAAGCTAAACACATGTGTCACCGGGTTCCAAAACCTCGCCGCGGCATGGAGGAAGGGAAGGTGCAGCGGAGTACGGCTCAGTGTGAATAGTGCATTCAAGCCAAAGCCCCGGAAGTTCAACTTTTCCGAGCCATCTAGAGAAGCGATCCAAGTTGTGAGATTTTCGACGAGAAACGCCTCCATTTTGGTGCAAAACTGAGATGAAATGAATCAACCACGAGGCTACGACTTTTAAAGAGGATAAGACACTGTTCGGGGGACACGTGTCGAAAAACTGGTGGTTGCTGAGCTAAATGGCCGGCCGGCCACCTTTTCTGGTAGGCCGGCCACCCCTCTGCCCTCCAATGCAAAAAGCTGGTCGGCCAGCTCCCAAAAATGGCCGGCCATGCTGAAGTTTGTGTCTTGGGTCCTGTTCTACCCTCTAGAAGGAAGTTCCTAACATTTCCATGAATCGGGAGCGTCGAAGGCCTCCATTTCCCTCTGATTCGGATGCGTTCCGACACCTAGATCGTCCGAAATACACTTTGTTTATGGAGTTGTTGTTAAGTTTTGCTTATCGAGTTGTTGTTTTGCTTATCGAGTTGTTGCTTTGTGTGTCGAGCTGTTTTGTTTATCGAGTCTTGTTTATCATAGTTGTCGAGTTTTGTATTTTGAGTTGTTATTCTTTGTTTAAATCAACATTGTTGTGTCTTGCTTATCGAGTTGTAAACTTGCTAAGATTCTGTTATTTCTTGGTGAGTTAAGTTGTTTAGTTTGTTGTGTCGGTTCACTACCTGACTTGGTAAATACACAATGCACATTTCCATTCAATCTCATTTTTGTGCAAAATGATGCGATGCGATGCTGAGAACATAAAATACAACACTTTTTCAAAAGCTGTTTCATTCCATCATGCTTCCTTTGTTACAACACTTTTTTACAATAAGGGTACAAGTTTTATAGAAAATAAAACTGCCTACCAATGTACAATGTGCTACAACTACTAGTAAAAAGGTAAATAAAGCAGGAAACAACTGCATCGATGCTCTCAAGAGCAGGAATAAGAGGCCCTCTTCGTCCTCTTCTGTGGAACAGCCTCTGCGCCATCATCACCATCATCATCGTCTGAGTCGGAACCGCCATCCTCGGAACCCTCCTCGGTCTCACCTCCACTCCCGGAACCAGGGTCGGAGCCAGCCTCTCTGTCAGCAGATGTCTCTGACTGGGGATCTGTAGCCTCCTCCTCCTCGCTGGACTCCTCCTCTATGATGTGCACCCTGCGTCCGCCTCGTCCGCGAGACGACTCCCCTCTCCCAGCTCCTCGAACAGGCCTAGATGGCCCAGCTCCTCGGGGAGGCCTGGATGGCCCGGCCTGTGACTGATCATACACCGAAGGCATCTGAAAATAAAGAGCACAGTTTGAGTACATCAGCTAAAATATGTATACCAGATACAGATGCAAGCAAACTACACAGAGTGGATGTGTGCAGATATAGTACATAAATGTGGTGTGTGTCAGATGTGCTCCACACAGGCAGCCTATCAATGCAGTAAGATGTTCGGGACCAACATGTCATCAGAAGTATGATAAAGACAAGAAAACTAAAGAGTACCTGGAAACCCATGATGGACAACTGCGCCTCTCTCCGCAGGACCATGCCCTCAAGTGAGGCTACCAACCCGAGCATCTCGCCCATGTACTCCCTGGGTGGCTGCAGATACGAGCTCAAGTCATCAATGAATAAACAAATGCCAAAGTATCTGTGTGATAAATGGAAAACAGTGGAACATACCAGTGGTGAGTCAGGGTCACTGACATATCGATGACCAGGCACCGGAGGCTCTATCGGGATCGGGTAGGAAGTCCCATATCTCCATCCCATCAACTTGGTCGGGATCTCTGGCCATCCAGCATGAAAATGAGTCGGAGGAATCGGGGGAACCAATCCACCCCCACCTCTAGATGTACCAGCCCTGTTGGTGGAGGGGATATCTACAGTCCGAGCCCGACTCGATGAAGGCATACCAGCAGACCTCCTCGTCGGAGTACGGACTCCCGTCAATGGAGGCATCAAATACATGTGACGATAAGTAGTGTAATCCCCCTCCTCGAGATGAAGAAATGCATCAGTACCCAACCTGGCATCGATAACACCTTAGAGAGGGAGCCTATCAACGGTCCACATATCGCCTGGGGGTGCTGAGGGAAGGTCCTGAGTAGTGTAGCCCCATACCTGACGCAAAAAGCGATCCCCCAAAAACCAGGCCCTACCAACTGGCCCCTCGAACAGGATCCTATATCGGGAGGCACCCCATGCTCCGGCAAACTGGAACCGGAGGTCTCTACCTAAAGGCACCCAGGGCTGCCATGTGATCTGCGGATAACCAATGCATAAGCTGATCAGAAATTGCGAATGTGCAAGATAAATCAAAGATTGGAAACATAAAGAACTGAGAGTTCTGAAATACCTCTGACATCCGCACTATATCGAAGTATTGCCGCAGGTAGAGGAAAGACTCCCGAGGTCTCGGCCGATACTGGCCCTCGAATACAAGTGAATATGGGGTCGTGAGGGGCACCTCCACCTCAAGCTCTGGGGCTAGCGTCGGGAAGTATGCGTAAACCCATAGCTGTGGAAAACAGAGCAATAGCCATCAGAATACAGAATGCTGAGTGCAGAATGTAAATACAAAATGCTGAGAGCAAAGTGCAAGATACAGAATGTAAAGTGCGCCGGGTGTGCAATGTACAAATAATGAAAAGCAGAAATGTAAATCAAGAGGACAGAAGGTACCTCCAAGGCCCTCCAATAGCCGCCAACCATGTTCCCCCGTCCGCGGGAGGTCGCGCTCATATAGCAATAGAGAGTGGCCAAGCCAGCGCCACCCCAATCATAGCGGCTGACCTGTGATAGGTCCACTAGAGCACTCAACAGGTAAAGCCCGACAGTGTTTCCCCTATCGGCGAACAGAGTGGTCCCGAAGAGGAACATCAGAAATCCACGAGTGTACTGGGCTACCTCCTCAGGAGTCTCAGGCTCCATCTCTACCCTCCTGAAATGGGAAGAAAACCAGGTATATCGGACTCTGCCCGAAGACCTGTCAATTAGCGGGCGAGCTCCCAATAAGTATATCCAGGTTGCCTCCCACTGGCCCATGTCCTCGTCGTATGGGATCACCCAACCTCCCAAATCATGGCCAGTCAATACGGCGAAGTAAAATGGGGTCATAGTCATGTCCCCAGTGGCAGAGAAGTGGAAGGAGTTGGTGGTGTCCCACCATCTCTCTACCAAAGCACCCATCAGCGTCCTGCTAGCAGGACAGCGGGATATCCCGGTGCAAAAGGGCCCAAACCCTGCCACGTCAACCAGATCCTGGACAGCCTCCGGGAGCTCGGCGTACCACTCTCTCACCGCAATGGAGCCATATCCTCGCGCAGTACGAGAAGTCAACTGCATTCAGGATGAACACATGTATTCAGTTTCAGAATGAAATGTATAAGCTGCGTGCAAATGAAATGAATAAGCTGCGTGCAAATGAAATATATGAGCTGTGTGCAAAATCAAATCAGATACAGAATCTGGGCTGTGTGTTCAGAAAATTCAAAGTATGAGCCGTGTGTTCAGAATTAAGGTATATGGGCTGCGTGCTCAACTCTCAACAAGTGTGTGCTATGTGTTCACAATCAATATCTGGGCTGTGTGTTCAGAAAATTCAAAGTATGAGCCGTCTGTTCAGAATTCAAGTGTTTGGGCTGCGTGTTCAACCTTCTACAAAGTGTGTGCCATGTGTTCACCTCAAAGTTCGAGCTGTGCGTTCAACATCAAGTATTTGAGCTGTGTGTTCAGATTTCAAAGTATGGGCTGTGTGTTCATCTCAAAGTTTGGGCTGCGTGTTCAATTCTCAACAAGTGTGTGCTGTGTGTTCACAATCAATATCTGGGCTGTGTGTTCAGAAAATTCAAAGTATGAGCCGTGTGTTCAGAATTCAAGTGTTTGGGCTGCGTGTTCAACCTTCTACAAAGTGTGTGCCGTGTGTTCACCTAAACAACGAGCTGTGTGTTCAACAATCAAGTGTTTGGGCTACGTGTTCAACTCTCAATCAGTGTGTGCCGTGTGTTCACCTCAACAACGAGCTGTGTGTTCAACAATCAAGTGTTTGGGCTGCGTGTTCAACTCTCAATCAGTGTGTTCTGTGTGTTCACCTCAACAACGAGCTGTGTGTTCAACATCAAGTGTTTCGGCTGTGCGTTCAACTCTCAATCAGTCTGTGCTGTGTGTTCAGATTTCAAAGTGCGGGCTGCGTGTTCACCTCAAAGTTTGAGCTGTGTGTTCAGATTTCAAAGTATGGGCTGTGTGTTCATCTCAAAGTTTGGGCTGTGTGTTCAATTCTCAACAAGTGTGTGATGTGTGTTCACAATCAACATACGGGCTGTGTTTTAGAAAGTCAGAGTATTTGAACTGTGTGTTCAAGATGCAAACGGAATACGGTGTTACAGACTAAACATTCAAAACAAGCTGTGTGCTTGAGTAAGCAAATAAACATAGCAAAAGCACGAAATACACAGAAAATGCAGAATACATCGTAGAAAATGTAAAGTGAAGTAAATACCTCTCGTGCCTGATGAGAGAGGTGAGACTCCGACTCTCGCAAAAGCAAATCCCCAGGCGCTCGATCATCGAAATCAGTGAAATGATAAAAAACTGCCTGTGGGAGGACGTGTGTCCGAGGAGCGTACCTCTCGGGAATAAATGGCCGAACCCTCAGAGGTAAAGACATGATGTCCGGCTCACCTCCGGCACCTAGAGAACCTCCACCATGGGGAAAATGACCCGCCATTTTGAAAAATCTGCAAAAAGGAGCAAAAATGAGCAAAATGAGCCAAAATTGGAAAAGGTCAAAAAAGTCAACTCTCGGGAAATGGAAAAGTCAACAAAAGTCAACTCCTGAGAAAATCTTCCAAATATTGAGACAAACTTGCCTCAAGTGGTGAAAATGAGAAAAGGAGCACTGAAATCAAAATTTAATCGGTTCAAAGTGAAGAGAATTGAAAGTTTTCACGAAACAACTTGGCGTAAGATGTTGGAAAACACGTATGGAGCGCAAATCTGAGAGGGAAAATGCTCTAGGAAGGTAGAGAAACTAATTTCGGAGCTGGGGTTGTGAGGAAAAGTGCTTTGGATAAGCACATTTAAAGAAACAAGAGCAAAAAGACCAAACTGCCCCGGATTTGGGCTAGGTGGCCGGCCGGCCACCTTTTCTGGCAGGCCGGCCATCCCCTTGCCTCACCCCTGGCCGGCAGCCTCCCCCTTGAACCATACCTGGCCGGTGGTGTTCCCAACATGGTCTCCAAGGTCCCTGCAAATTTTGGTGATGATTGGAGTCCCAGGCACCCGAGAAAGTACAAGGAAAGTGCACTTTTCGTCGCGAAATCCCTCCACGGGAACTTCAACTCCAACTTTCGATGCGTGTCCCATTGTTACTCGTCAAAAGCAAGGTGTACCCTTTTTGAATACGTTGTGACCTTTCTGGGAGGTAAACCGGAGGTCGCGATTGAGCCATCTTCGTCGAAACTTGCATTGCTTTGCTCGTTGTTTCGTATCAAAATGTGCATTCAAGTTTACACTTATCCTGCATTGTTGTGCACGATTACTTGC
Source organism: Camellia granthamiana (assembly GCA_036172215.1). Taxonomy (NCBI): domain Eukaryota; kingdom Viridiplantae; phylum Streptophyta; class Magnoliopsida; order Ericales; family Theaceae; genus Camellia; species Camellia granthamiana. The sequence continues at coordinate 108,758,213 of CM069907.1, forward strand.
ATGCTCATGCATACCACTTGCATTGTTGTGCACGTTTCACGGGTATTGTCATGCCCTCACGATTAACTTGTGTTGTTACGCGCGTGCTTCTCGCATTGCGATGCACTTTCCCATCGGCACCGCCTTTGTCTGCATTCGATATCACATTGAACATATGTTGCTAATATGTTGTGCTTGTTGAGTTTCTTCCTTTTTTAGGCACGATATTGTATGTACGGTTCATTTGAGGCTAGTGCGACCAGACGTGGCACACAGGTATTGTATCTTCTCCGTGTGAGACGTGGTGAGAACTCAATGATTCTCCGCATTCTTCAACTGCATGAAATGTAGTATTACTTTGCATTCTTGCTTAAAACTGTTGCATCTATTGTGAATACTTGCTTCATTACAGCTTGCTGCTTCGCATGATCATTGAGTTACATCCGGCTTTGTGCATATCGCTTTGCATTTTGCCCCCTGCCTGCGGGCATGCCTGTGGGCCCATCTTTCTGTTCGTCTCGCCTGTTTGTCTAAGTCTTCGGCCTTGTCAAAAATGGGTCATCTCTGGGCTTTGACATTCACTCCCGTCACTCCTTGACTTCCGAGTTCTGTCAAAGAGGGGCAACTGTAGACACCCCATTTTTTTGACCGACCTTAAGACTCAAACGTCACCGATTGAGCGCTTGGTGATGTTGCATATTGCGCTCGTTCTAAGGTTGCGGAGTCACGGTTGCGAGCCTTGCCTCCGGACTTCCGAACTCTTTTGTGCTTTGCCTCGGTTTGTGAACCGGGTCCCATTTTCTCCGTTTTCTCTTCCCAAAGGGAGGGAGAGGTCTCGTAGATCATCTCTCAGTGGCCGTGGGCTACGTTTCGTGGTCGTAGGCCATTTTTTTTCCCGTTTGGAGCCCGGTTCCCGGTTTTCGAAGCCGTCGGCCGTGTGCCTCGGTTCGGGACCGCTTAACCACCTCTGTTTGCTCCAGTTTTTGGCATACACCTTGTTTCCTCCCTTTTGAGGGACACTATGGCCCGAGAGACCAACTTCGTGGTCGAACGCCACCTCTGGTGCTTAATAGTCAGTTTTCGGGCCCCCGAACCTTCGTTTTGCATCGGTTTGGGTTCATTTTTGGCGGAGACCTTATTTTCATTGTTAGAGAGGTTGTCGGAAGGTGGGAGGCCAGCAATTGTTCTGAAAACCAGCTTTATTCCTTCATCGCTCTTCATCGCCCGTTTTCTTCACTAGAACGCTGACTTTTTCCATTCCCAGGCCACTTTTTCTGACTTTCCACCACACCATTGTGTTGTACACACCTGGGAGGCCACCAATATGGATAGGCCGGCCATCAATTGTTCTTGACCCTTTTGAACCCCTCTAAAAAGTTGGTTTTTCTCTCTCCTGGGTTACATTTTCTGGGTTTTGACCATACAACTGTGTTGTACACACATGGGAGGCCACCTTTCTGGGGTGGTCGGCCAGCAACTTTGTTGACCCTTTTGACCCCTGGCCGGCCCGCCAGGGAAGGTGGCCGGCCGGCCACCTGAACCTTTGAACCTGGCCGGCCAAAATTGTCTCTCCTAGTGCATGCCAGTTGTGCCAACTGTTTTGCACCAGACCCCTGCGCGAGGGTCTACCCTTTTGGGGGGGGAAATTTGAATTTGTTTTTCCCCCCTTTTCTTCACTCCTCTCCCTCTATATAACTAGCACCCCTCCTCCATTTCTAAGGGTTAGAAGAACCAGCTAGGGCATATACACATACTCTCCCTATATCTATACTTCAACCCTCCAAACCCTAAGATTCTTGCACCATTTCCACTACAACCCATAGCACCACACCACCATCATCCATTCCAGCCCCTTGGAAGTCATTTGCAGAGGTTGAAAGCTCATTTCCTTGGACCAAAGGCTGCTGGAAAGTTAGGCTACAAGGGTAAGCTCTTATTCTCCCCATTTTTGCACTATTTTGTTCTATATCTTAGCCCCTTTTTCTTACATTTTTGGGCTCCGACCCAAACTGAAAACAGTCTTATTTTGAGCTCATCTTCATGTTTGATTGAGGAATTTTTTCTGTTTGAGGTCATCTGCTACCCCTTTCCCTTTATCTCTCTTTTAGGGCTATTTCTTGCATGATATATTAGCCTTGCTTGTGAGCATTTCTGGGCTTCGAGCCAAATTATAAGGTGCCTTATTTTGAGCCCCTCTTCAACTTTGTTGAAGGGCTCTCCACTTTTTGAGGCCAGCTACTGCCTCTTGCTCTCTATCTCTCTTTTGGGACTATTTTTGCATCATATTTTGGCCTTACTTGTGAGCATATTTGAGATTTTTCATAAACTATAAAGTATCTTGTTTTGAGCCTCTCTTCAACTTTGTTGAAGGGCTCTTTGCTGTTTGAGGCCTTTTGCTGCCCTGTTTGTTCAATCTCTCTTTTAGGGTTGTTTTTGCATGGTACATTAGCCGTATTTGTGAGCCTTTTTGGACCTCGACCTAAACTGAAAAAAGTCTTGTTTTGGCATCATATTCATGTTTGATTAAGGTTCGTTTTCTGTTTGGAGTCATCTTCCCCTATGCATGCTTCATCTCTTCATGATTAGGGCTATGCATTAGAATACTTGCATTGGCTTTGGTTTGGCCTGTTAGCCACTGAAATTTCAGTGGCTTAGGTGTGTTCTTGAAGGCCAAAATCAGAGGGGGATGACCCCCTCTCTCCTTGTTTTGCTTAATGGTCTTTTTGGCCTTCCAAAGAGGCCCTATCTTGCATGCTTTGTTGACTGATTTCAAGACCAATTTGATGAGTTTTAGGGCTATCATATTTGATTTTCAGAGTTGATTTGTCTATGCTAAGTGTCCTTGATGCATGTGCTTAATAACCCCTTTGTATGCCCTCTAAAAGAACCCATCATTTGTGCATGTGTTGGCTGCATTTCAGAGGTTATTTGGGCATGTTTTGGCATGTTTTATTCACTGATTTTTTCTGGTTTGATGAGTTCTCACCTGCTTCATATACATGCCATGTAAACCATGTTTGCTACTTAAAGTTGCATGCTATTTTAGTCTATCTTGCTAGCATCTTTTGGCCATGCTTTGAACTAGAAATGTTCATGTTTTGAGACTACCTTGGTTCTGTCTTCATGCTTCATGATCAAATAATGCATTCTTTGTATAGCTATAGGTCAATGCATGTGCCTAGTTTTGTGTTTCGGGACCATTCCATGCATCGGGTGCCATGTTTCCATGTTTCGGGATCATTTTGCATCACATTTCAGTGCTGGAACTTGCATGTTTGTATGCCATATTCCATGCCTTGCCATGCCTTGTTAGAGTGGCCTTTGTGCCTTAAGATCGGTCCTCGGTTTGCGTGCATGGGTGCGCGCATCTCGAGTGTCTCATTTTCATCTCATGGCCACTGATGTGAGTGTGGCTGAGGTCCACTCATATTGGTGTAAGTCCATCATGCATTGTGTATACCATTTCAGTTCATAGCATTGCGTATGCTAGGTTGCATGATAGAGCATCGTGTATGCCATGTCACATCATGCATTGTGTACGCCATTTCATAGCATTGTGTATGCTAGGATGTATATTAGTCGCATTCATGCATGTCATGCATATTCCATTGTGTTTGGGATAGGAGTTAGCCCGAGCACGGGAAACAAGGTACGTTTCGTACTTCGAGTGACGGAACGTGTCTCAATTCCCGATCACCGACACTCCGGATTATCCATGATGGAGTCTCGGTCCTGTTGTGTTTATATGTTCATTCATTTCATATTGAGTCGTGCAATTCGACTCCTCGGCCATCATGCATCGAGATGCGTGATTGACGGCACGAGGATCGAGGTATGCATACATATGCGAAAATACATTGCCATGCCCCTTTCTTGCTCTCTGTTGCAGCAAATCAGAAACCGGCACTCTTTTGGAGCTTCGTGCAATATTCCGGGTTTAATTGTAAACAGAGGCTAATCGGGGCATCGCAATGGATTTCCGCGCAAAATAACTCAACCATGCATCATTCATCATCCGGAGCAGAGTTGAGGCAGTCCATGGGCTTGCATGATAATTTACTGCTTTCCTAGATTAATTGGTTAATTAATTAGGGTTTTGTACTTATTCGGACTGTAACTATTTATTTGGGACTGTATATTATTTATTCGGACCCTCCGAGCGAGGGCAATGTTGTAATAAGTGTGCGTGCGTGTGATGTATGTCTTCCAACCCCACGTCTTTCTCCCTTTTATTTACCAGCTTATGATGGTTAGATTAGGGCATGTTTCAATTAGCATACAGTATGATAGCATGTTTGCATTCATTCATCTGTCTTGCATGCACCGGGCTCGGCGCATCATATAACTGCATTGTATTTCAATTCCGAGTTGAATACTTGTTAGTTGTAGCATTTCACATGCCATCTTTAGAATAGCCGAGCCTATCTTAGTTGCATTTTGCATGTGTTGCATTAGGCATTTCTGTACAGTTAGGATCATGCATTGATTTCTAATCAGTTTCTTTATTTGGCTTGGAGTACGCGGTAAGTGGTTATGCTTTAGCATCCTTGCATGCGTGTGAGTGACTGCCATGATAGCATGCTTACCATGAGGCTATGTGCTTACATGATATAACTGCCTGAATGCCTGTGGGTGAAGGTTGGGTTATTTGGATTGGAACAATTCATTCACTGTGGATTTTAAGCCCATTAGATAGTGGCAAAACCATGTTTTCTAAGCCCACCCGAGGGTGGCAAAATCCGCATTTTAAGCCTACTTAAGAGTAGCAAACCACTTTCAAAAATAAACAGGAAATGTTTTGTTCCAATTCAGGCAACTCAGTCTATACTTATATGCTGTGTGCATCACATAGTAAATCTAGGCTAATAACCGGAATAAGAACACATAATATTTTCAAAACTAGATATCATGGTTAGTAGAGGCCGATCTTTGATCGGGCGAGCGGGGGTGCTCACGAAGTGACCTTCCCCAATCGTACCCAAGTTCCCGAGCCGAGGCAACTTTGGTGATGACGGACACGTGGCCTTAGGCAACGAGTCAGCGTTTCCTAAATTTCCCAAAATAAAATATTTAGGTGGCGACTCTGTATCTGGCAAAGCAGTCCATGTTTGGCATTTCTTTCTAAAAATCTGTTTTCTCAAAACGATTTGCCGGATTTGGACTCTTTGGTTCAGATTAAGAACCGTGACAATTTGAGTCCGAACTGTAGTGAGCCCAAAATGAACAGAACGGGACTCATCCCTCCCGGGGCGTTCGGGGACGTCTACAACATTCGAGTCAATCAGTCAATTATTAACCTTCTTCGGTTTATCCGTTACTTGTTTGTTTCAGTTGTTTCTATTCTTTCTTTAATTTCTTTCATGCTTATAATATGCATATGGATGTGCATGACACGTGAAAATCATGTAAATGAAGGCCCATAAATCAGAAAATGGAAAAATAATAACATTGGAAAAATCTACCCTGTTTGGCCGCACGTGCGGTGGTCATGGCCGCACGTGCAGTGGTAAGGCAGTGTGTAACCTTAGGCTACTGAAGGTGGGCCGCTCGTGCGGGGGCCCAATCTGCTCGAGCGGTCTGGGCTAAAATGGTGTTCGAAAATCTGCTTTGAAAGGGAACTTCTTCTTTTGCGAAATCAACTTCTAATTCATACATTTCAAGGCTCAAAATACTTGAAAACAACTTGAATTTCTCATTTCTAACTTCAAATAAAAATCATAACTTCATAACAAAATCCAAATGTCCATGTAAAAACTCACAACTTAAATTAAGTTAGTAAAAAGTATAAATATGCATATAGGAGTTCCATTTCTCAAATCTATGGAGTTTCCTCTTCACTTTGAAGGTTTAAAGGAGTACATGAATGTATGATCAAGAATAATCAAAAATCTTTCCATGCATGTTGCTAATTCAAGTTAATCTCCACAATTCCTTCTTTATATGATCATATGAATTCCTAACATCAATTTACACCACTAATCTCATAATAATTCATGATCTTTAATTAAACAACTCAAAGTCTAAAGGATTATGAGGAAAGCTTTTCAATTTCATGAAATTTGGTGGAAATTTTTTACCTTAACTTGATGAATTGGTCTTATCTTCAATGTTCTTCCCCTTCCTAACTTCTTGAGCTCTATTTCTCTTTATTGAGCTCTCACCGTCAAGTCTCCCTCTCTCTCTACGTGTATGTCTCTAGGCCACCAAAGTCCACTACTCTTCTATATTCAATTGATGAATAGTACACTAACTCCTTTCTTGTATTCAATTTGATAAGTAAAAAGCATTAGGCTTAAATTAATTAGGCTAATAAATTAATTAAAATCAACTTCACTCAAATTAAATTGATCCTCAACATATTATGATCTCAATTACACTAAATTTAATTCCACTAGTGTGAATTAGGCTTTAACTAACCATCTATAAACTCAATTCAAGTAATGAGAGCCAAACATAACTTTACGAATCAGACAAAAATCAATTTTTAATTAAATTTCTCAGATGATTCTAAAAATTTCAATTAACATATCCACGTACTCAATTTCAATTTCTGAACCCAGTAAGGTCATCAATTCAATTCCAAAGTTGTATTCTCAACAAATAGTTTCCCAATTTGGACAGATATATACAAATTAAATCATATAATCCGCAATTAACACATGGATAATTCAAATAATTATAATTTGCATTTTTGGGGTGTTACAAGGTGGTAGGGGATGCTAAAAGTTAACTGAGTGCCCATAACAGTTTATAGACTTTGCTACAACCGTGCGGTAAAATGAGGGTCCAGATCCGAGACAATACTCACCAGAACTCCATAAAGCCAGACAATCTCTTTAACGTAAAGTTCCGCTAGGTAATCAACTGAGTCACCCATACACATAGCAAGAAAATGAACCAACTTAGTTAGTCGATCCACCACAACCCAAACTGCGTCGTTACCCCTTTGTGTTCTAGAGAGGCCCGAAATAAAGTCCACAGTGATATGTTTCCACTTCCATTCAGCTACAGGCAAAGGTTGCAATAACCCAGTTGGCCGTTGATACTCTACCTTGACTTGTTGATAAGTTAGATACTTGGACACAAATGAAGCCACATCTCGCTTAATACCCCTCCACCAAAATTGTTGGCTAAGGTTATGGTACATCTTTGTACCTCCCAGATGTACCGCAATGCGGGAGTAATAAAATTCCCAAAGTACTTCACCTCTACACAACTCAAGTACAAAGGGGCGGTTTAGATACCAGACATTAGAATCAGGATCTACCCTCAAACCCTTTTCCTCCTTCCCCTATGCAATTTTCTCCTTGATTGCTTCAACTTCCAAGTTATCCTGTGGTGCCTTTATAACTCGAGTAACAAGTATTGGTTATGCAATGACGGAAAACAAGGTGGCATGCTCGGGAGATTCACTAAGATACAAATCAAATTCACCCAAATCACCCAGCATTTCCCATCCCTTAATTGCAAGATTAGCAATGGTACTCACAAATTTTCTACTCAAAGTATCAGCCACCACATTGGCTTTTCTGGGATGATAATGTAATTGAAAATTGTAATCCTCTAAGAATTCCATCCACCTCCTTTGACGTAAATTCAAATCCTTTGGGAAAAATTGGTATTTAAGACTTTTATGACCCAAGAACACCTCAAATTTCTCCCCATACAAATAATGTCTCCACAATTTTAAAGCAAAAATGACCGCAAGTAACTCCAAGTTGTGAATTAGATAATTTCTTTCGTGGGTTTTCAATTGGCGTGAACCATACGCCACTAAGCTATCCTCTTGTATCAAAACACATCCCAAACCTTCTCTAGAGCCATCACAGTACACATTGTAACCCAAACCTCTTCTGGAATGACTAATATTGGTGCAGTGGTCAATTTCTCCTTCAGCTCTAAGAAGGATTTCTCACATGATTCGTTCCAAACAAACTTCAATCATTTTCTAGATAGCCTAGTCAATGGAGAAGCTAACGTGGAGAAGTCTTTCACAAACCGCCTATAGAAGCCAGCAAGACCTAAGAAACTGCAGATCTCAAAAAGCATTCTTAGGTCGCTCTCAATTCTGTACCACTTCGATCTTCGAAGAATCTACGGTAACCCCATTCTTGGAAATGACGTGATCCACGAATTTCACCATGGAGAGCCAGAACTCACATTTCTCATACTTAGCATACAACTTGTGCTCCCTAAGTAATTGTAAACAATGTGAAGGTATGAATCATGTTCCTCCTCAAATGGTGAATATATAAGAATGTCATCCACAAAAATGACCACAAACTTGTTCAGATATTCTCGGAAAACTCAATTCATCAAGTCCACATAAGTGGTAGAAGCATTGGTTAAACCAAATGGCATCACAAGGAATTCATAGTGGCCATATCGAGTACGAAAGGTCGTCTTCAAAATATCCTCATCTTTCACATATAACTAATGATAACCCGATCTTAGGTCTATCTTCGAGAAACATTGAACCTTAAGTTGGTCAAAAAGATCATCTATTCTAGGCTACAAATACATATTCTTGACCGTGACCCTATTCAGTTTGCGGTAGTCAATCCATATCCGCAATGAACCATCCTTCTTCTTGGGAAAAAGAGTTGGTGCTTCCCAAGGTAAGGTACTAAAGTGTGTAAAACCCTTGTCTAACAGTTCTTGCAATTGCTCCTTCAAAACAAGAAACTCTGCTAGAGCAAATCTATAGGGTGACATGGAAATGAGGATTGTGCCCGACACTAAGTCTATAGAAAACCCGACCTCACAATGAGGTGGTAGTTCAATGAGGTCCTCTTGAAAGACATCTAAATACTCATAAACCACCCTAGGAAATACCCCTCGCACTTCACCGTTCCCATTATTCATCAAGGTTGTAAGAAGATAAGTGAATTTGCCTCGACTACAAGAGTCATAAAACGGCAGTAAAAGTCTATCAACTCTATCCCCAGAAAATAGAAACAGTCACCACTAGCAGTACACACCACAACTCTTCCACGATAACAATCTATAATAGCACGATAAGAGTACAACCAATCCATGCCAAGGATGACATCAAAACCCATCATATCTAACAAGACCAAACTAAAAAGGAGTCAGCGATCAGTGACTTTGATCACACACCCGCAGCACCCATGGTTCAAAACCATCTTACCCTCAACCGGTGATTCTACCACAAGAGAAGATTCTAATGGTTTAGCCTCTAACCCCAACATGGATGCAAATGTAGATGCTATGAATGAATGAGATGCCTCCATATCTATCAACACATTGACCCAAGTATTATATATAAGATATTTACCTCACATCACCAATGACCCAATCGACTATTCAGATATGATAACTACATAGACTTTCCCTTGGGGTCTATATTCACTCTAATCACCTCTCTAATGATAGGCTTGTTGCACAGACTGTGCGGAGGTGGCCCTATGTACAATTCTAGACGCTTGTCTAGAATGAACTGGTTGATGAGTTTGTCTTTGGCTCTGTCCTGCTTGAAACCCTAAAGCACTGGCCATTCCAATAATCTGGGGACAAAACATTCTTTATATTACCCAACTAGCCGCATTGATAACAAACAGGTGAGTGACCTCCACCAAAAGTTTAACTCTGAGGACAAGTAGAAGTCTAACACTGTTAATTACTATTTCGTGGACATGCATTGGACTTGTGACCCAGCTCACCCTTGTCTCTTAAGTGGTCGACTCTCCTCTTCACCTTTAAGCATAATCTCAACATGTGTTGCAGACTCTACTAGTCTATCATAATCTCGGATCATGTTCCCCATCACTTTCTTCAAAATTCCCAGCCTCAGTCTCTTCTCAAACTCTAGACACCGACGTTTTTCCGTCACTACAAAGTCAGGTACAAAACAAGATAGACTCGTAAATGTAGCCTCAAACACCGCCACTGTGGAGTCGAATTGTTCAAGTTCCTCAAACTCCCTCCTTAAACGTTTCCTCGCAGTAGGATAAAGGTATTTCTCTTGAAAGGCATGAGAAAACGCCTCCCAAGTGTTTTCAATTCAACTCTTGGCATATTTCCACCATTGGCCGGCATCCCCCATTAATTGATAACTGGCAAGTGCCACCCAAAGTTCACCATCACAAATAGCTAAAATCTCGAAAGATTTGGTAATTTGATCAAGCCATTCATCCGCCTTTAACAGTTCGGCGGCCCCTAGAAATTCAGTAGGATTTGAGCGAAAAAATTTCTTTTTCAGGAATGAATCCCTAGTCTCCCCTTCGATAGTCCTAGCCACTTGCTCGGCTCTAAGAATATCCATTGACTCCCTAAGAGCCCCGGCCATTTATCGAGCCAACACTCCTATAGCATCTTGGGTCGGTGCAACGGCCATGTTATTTTGACCCACTCCTTCTTCTTGAGGAGGGATCTCTGGTTGAGCCGAAATATCCCAATTGCCTCGATGAGGTCTGCCACGACCTCTACCGCATCCAGACATCCTATATAAGAGTAGATGTGGACAAGATTAACTCAAAATTCACCTACTAGTCCATGACTTCTCACATTATTTCTTTCTTAAGTTTTAATCTCAGTCTCAACACCTAAGCACATAAACAAATAGAACAAACATGGATCCCTCTTCCAAGATATCAACTCACTCCACGATGCTCAAGGATTTCCTATTGGAAAAAGCATTGATCAGATGCCTTTCCAAAAAGACTTCGATGAATGTAGTGGACACAAGTCATATCCTAGAGGATTGACCCCATACCCACCTAATCACATAAACACAGAATCAAGTAAGACAACCAACCCCTCATCATAGCATGACAACCTAGTGTGACGAAAGTCACCTCGCATGAGCTCCAGGTATTCAACTCGGTTCGCTCTGATACCAAATTTGTAACACCCCAGAGACAATTCCCAATAATCAATTTTAAGTACACGCTCCATACATCCACACAACACAATTCCATTCCAATGTTTCTCTTTCTCATTGAACTATAGATTCAATTTACAAATATTACAAGATGCAGCTCTAGTTCAATAAGTTAGAGAAAATTTCAAAATAAATATTTTGTCCTCTGAGTTTACTAATTACATTATGCCACTTTATACAAAAGATAAAAAATTTCAAAATAAAAGTAAGAAAGATGTTCAACAGTTACTTTACAATTTCAAAGTTCACAAAAATTTAGATTTTTAAAAAAGATAGTCATCTTCTTCTTCATTGACGGGGTTGTGAATCTTCATGTCTTGAAAATGTTAGTAAGCAATTGCCCAACAAAGAATATATTTAACCAAGTATATGAATATTTGATTTAAAATATGCATGATCTCTATCAATACCCATGAATTTCATAGTTTCAAATTTTACAACACAACACACAATTCAACATTCAATCTCCACATTTTTCCTTCCTCATACGGATGGCTAATGGACACCTCAAACCTTCCACTTTCATCATTCTCACACAACTAGCAAGTGGACACCTCATAACATTCCCGTATTCGTCGTCCTCACATGAACCGGGCACGTGGGCACCTCAACACATTCTCACATTCGTCGTCCTCACACGACTAGGCGCGTAGGCACCTTAACACATTCCCAAAACAATAACATCTTAAACACATCACAAAGAATCACTTGGACCCTCCAATTTTACTCATCAATTACCCTTTTAGTCAAAATCAAAGAACAATCTTTAGGGTTATACATTAAATTTGGGGCTTTTCCTTCCAAATATTAATTTCCCCTAACTCGTGTCTATTTACTCAATCTTCCAAAATTGGTTACCTAACGCATCATCAATTTCACACAAAACACATCATCATACAAATCCATATATATATACACATACATATATCTATATCATTCATCTCAATAAACACCCACACCTTAAGATTTCATACACACTTAAACCAAACTATACATATACAAGGGTAAAGATATTCATACCTCAATAGTTGCAAGTGAAAGATGAAGATCTACGCAACGAACTTCCGAAATAACACAATCCAATCGGTTCAAAAGGTAGCTCTTGGTGTGAATAACAACTTTAATGACGACTCAAAATTTGATTCTTGCTAATACTTGATGAAATCAAGGGTTTTTGAAAGAATGGCTATTAGAGAGAGAGAGAGAGAGAGAGAGAGAGATGATATGATATGATATGATATGAAAAAGTGGGTTAGAAATGGGATTGGTATGTATTTAACTCTGTTGCCCCGAACAGACCGCTCGAGCGAACTTTCCATCGCTCTAGCGAAGTGCCAAAATACAAAGAGACCGCTCAAGCGAACTTTCCACTACTCAAGTGGTAAATGCATGGTCTCAAAAGTTTTTGCAGAGCTACAATAAAAACGTTAGGAGCTGCGAATTCACACTCGAGCGACCAAATGACAGCTCAAGCGGTCACCCAAAATCAGCTGTTACAGTAACACTTTAAACTTTCTTTAAACATGACATTCCAATGTAATACCAAAATAAAAAAAACACTTTTTAGTGTACTTTTTCCAAATGTAACACTCCAATGAATGTAATCTCAAACATAACACTCCAATGTTGCACACATAAAAACACTAAAATATTGCTTAGTGTACTTTTTTCAAACATAACACTTACACTTTGAAATTATACATTTATCCAAAACTTACTAATGAATTTTTGTCCTCCTTTTGGAATGATTTGAAGAATCATACACCCTTTTCAAATGGTTTGAAGAATCCCACTTCTTTTCTTTTTTTTTTTTCTTTTTCTTTTTTTTTAATATTACATTGGAGCATTACGTTTGGAAAAAGTACACTAAAGAATTTTTTTGTGTGTTACATTGGAGTGTTACACTAAGAATTTTTTTTTTTTTTTTTTTTGTATTACATTGGAGTGTTACATTAAAAAAAAAATTTGAAGTTTTATATTGGAATGTTACGTTTAAATGTTACATTGGAGTGTTACAGATTGAAATTATACATTTGCTCAAAACTTACTAAGAAATGTGTGTACTCATTTTGAAATATTTAAAGAATCTCACATCTTTTTGGAATGTTTGAAAATTTTCATATTTGAAATCATTTTTGAACTCCTTTTGAAATATTTGAAAAATCTTACATTTAAAATCATCTCAAATAAAGAAGATTCTCATATAAAAATTCATCTCAAATTTAATTTTCATAGGTTGTTTATCTTACCTTTTAGCACCAGAAAAAATAATAATAATAGTAATAATAATAATAATAAAAATGAGGGTATAACTATATAAGGGAGAAAAAAGGCTATTTCTTCAATCTGATACGATTCGTTCCAACGATAAACACTGTTGCTTGCATCAAATGCGTGGAGACGTCCAATGAGATGACCGGCCGATCGACTGGTTACGCTACTGATTTTTTTTTTTCCCCTCTAATTTTGTTTCCGATTTTGTTCTTCATTTCTTTTTTCCCTCTTCTTTCTAAAGGGCCACTGCCACCATCACGCTGCAGATCGCTCTTTACATTGGCAACTTCTATGAAATCTGCACCTCCATTTCTGTTAATCTTGAATTTTTTTACTTATTTTTTAATTCTCAGTTGTCCACTAGAAGGGAGCAGTTGCTCAGCGAATTTTTACCCGATGATGTCTGTCCTCTCGGAGTCCAGATCATGGACATTCCACGAACAATATATCAATTTAATTCAAATGACCATAAATCTATGGAGGAGGTAACTACTGTGGATCACCTCCAAAAATTTGCCACATGAAATTGACCATTTAGATTTGATTATTCTCATCTTTAATATGCAGGCTGCTCCAGCTTTTCCTACAGATGATGATGCTCTTCCAGATTCGTTTGACAATCAAGCCAAGCAAATCTCAGAGGCCGTCAAAACCTCTGATCTATTGAGTGCCAACCAACTTCTAGAATCAGTATGTAATCAATACAAGTTTCATTACTTTGTTACTGTGTTGCTGCTTAAGTAAGTAGGAACAAAAATAAATAAATAAAAGATCCCACAATGGAAATATTAAAATTAAATTGGTTCACTTCTAGATCAAGTTTTGGTTAATTAGTATTTTTCATGCCGAAGCCCTTACAATCAGATAAACCAAAACTTGCATCTTGATTCTCAGGAGCTTGACATTTTTTGTACGCAAGGGACGACTGGTGGGACGTCCAGTTAGTTGTCCGGTGAGACCCACCTCCAACGTAAACGCACAATGTATGGTGAAATTTTTGGGTGATTCTCATTTTGATTTCAGTTTGATGAAACTGTTAGAGCTAAAAAAGTTATTTTTTTCCCCAAATTCAAATTTGGTGATGGTTTTACTTAACCGTTAGAGATGGTCTAAACCCAAACATAATACATTTTTCTTTTTTTATATTGAAGAGTTAATAAATTAAATTATAACAAAAGTCGCAGTCGAACCAAAAATTCAAACCATAGTGACATTGAATTTGACAAAAATGGAAGCTTCTTGATTAGACTAAGTCATATCCTGATAATGTGAAATATAGAGATGTCGACCTCTAATTGAAAAATAAACAGAATAAATCCGAATATTTGAGTGGCTCAAATTCAATATTTCATACACGGCACGGCCATAACTGCGGACAAAGCCGAAAGCAAAAAAATAAAAAACACAAGAGTGTCACTTCAAAGTGATGAACACAAAACGAAACTAAGGAATGATTTGGGATGTGTGTTAATTTTTTTATTTTTTTAATCTTGGTTAAAAAGTCTCATTTAGAATAAGTTTTTTAACTTTTTTAATTTTTATAAGAGAAAAAATAAAATGATTATGGATTAAATGTGACATTTTATCTTATTTTGTTAAAATAATCTATTTTGTCCTATATGACTATTTTAGTCCAAATATTCATCCCAAACGGGCCTAAGAAAATGATTTTGTTCTTGTACTTAATCAAATAAAATATGTATGCAAAATATATTTTGTAATTGAATAAAGTAATGTTATGAATTGTATTTAAAGTGTGATAGATTTATTTAGAGTGAAGAACTTCTCTATCTTAACTAATCATAAATTATGTGTTGATTACACACAAATTTACTGGATCTGAGAATAGAAGGTGTTTACGGGAAAAAAAAAAAAAAAAACTATTTATGCTCAAACTCAGCCCAGCTCAGCCCAGCTCAACATTAGGTGGAAATATTTTACAAACTCAACCCTAAAATTATACTATTACAATTCCAAATCTATCCAATAAACCTACATATTAAATAAAAATAAAACGAAATTTGGCAGAGATAATGGTCGAAAAGTTTAAGGTAAGGAGGATATAACATATTAGATCCAGTGGATATTTGTTTATTAGTGAGAGGTCCATCCTTTGTGAAACAGTTTGGTGAGAAGTTATTTTGTTTTTTTGGAATGACGTTTTGTTTCCAATTTTACCCATTAATTTATCTATTAACTTTTTTTTATCTGTTTGACCTTTTTTTACTATCTGTTCAAATTTATATCTATCTTCTTTTCTTTTTTTTTTGAACACAAATTTATATCTATATGTTCAAATTATTTTCTATTTGTTCAATTTTATATCTATCTGTTTAAATTTTTTGTCTATCTATTCAAATTTTTTTAAGTTATCTGTTGAATTTTTTAACCTATCTGTTGAATTTTTTTAACCTATTTTTTTCTATATGTTCAAATACACGCCATTTTCAAACTTTTGCTATCTATTTGTTCTTCTCTCCACTTTTCTCTCTTTCTATTATTTGTTGAAATTTCCTTTTAAAAAAAAAAAAATTCTTTTTTAACCTATCTGTTGAACACAAAACCAGAGAAAAAGGAGTATTATTTGTTGAAATCCTAATCCCAATCAAAACAACAACATCTGAGGAAATGAATATACTAAGCCACTATCTGTTACAATCATCACAATCATCATCAACAACAACATCTCTCTCTCTCTCACTTCTCATCTCTCTCTCTCTCTCTCTCTCTCTATATGTAGGAATAAAAAAAATAAAAGAGACAGAGACCACCAAATCTGCTCTGAACTACCAAAACCGAATCTATGAATATTATATATATATATATGATCGGATCTTGAACAATCAAGATCAGATCCAAGGCATCTTTCAAAATCAATCCATGGCTCAGATCTATATATCTACAAAGCCATATGTATTCCGAGGAACTCAACTATCGTAGTGATCAAATCAATCAATCAATCTCGATCCGATCTCCACCACAACTCCACAGCGGGGCGTTCATTTCATGCAAGCGAACGAAGAAAAGGAAAGAGTTCAACCTTAGGAGAAGAGAAACCAAACCCTACAAATATATATTAATAATCAAACTGGGCTAAAGTAACAACAACAGATAATCCCATAAAGTACGCTAAATATGGGAAAACTAATAATATTTCGTTCTTTCATTAATTCATTTGATAATCATTACAAAAGGTACCATATGCATCATACATTCACAAACCCTAGATTCTGAATCTATAGCATGTGATACAAGGCGATATACAGAAAATGAAAGGAAATTCATAGAAGTTCATGTCTTAGTGGCTACATATTTCCAAGACGATGTTTGGTTACAACAAAAGTGAGTTAAACCCAAAACAAGTAAAAAACGCAAGGCTTGTACAAAAGATATTTACAATAAAAGAAAAACAAAATAAGCCTTCAGCTCCACGATCCTCCTAAGTTGGTTTTCACATAGGGTGAGCTAAAGCCTAGTAGAGAATACTTGAACACACTATATGATGCTTAACAAAGTTATATGGTGAATACATATGTATGCCATTTACCAAAACGTTACACTTTCTCTTTCAAACAATGCAATGCCATGATAATAAATCAATTCATAAAATAATACTTTTTAAGAATAGAAAACAGGGCAATGGATACAACACACTGGGAATCTCTAGGTACGTATCTACCAACAGGCTATACAAGCACTACTAAATCCATTTTACCGATACTAACCAAAAAAATCGGTACCTAACCGCGCAGGTTTCTGGACTTTTACCAAGGACACACAAGCCAACATAGATCATACCACAACCACACCCCCTAACCAGATTTACCAAGGTATTCACCATTTTTTTCTCAAAATGATATGCTTTCAATGTATAAATATGAAACAATGTCCAATACAAGATATATGAGTAATTGGTTTTCAATTAACCTTGAAAATCCTAAGTGATTCGTGATAAGATAAAGATTTCATTCCACCAATTCCCAATTATTCAAAACACACAATCTAAATAAACAAGCACTTACGAAAGTGGTTTAGATTGTTGTTTTCAAAAAGTAATAAATCGACACAAATAATTTTTACATGAAAAAACCACAATTGAAGCACCTTCAACTGTGATCAAAAAACCACGGGCGAAACGCCACTAATCAATCCACTACTGAAGAAAGAAAGATTACAAAGACG
Organism: Camellia granthamiana; assembly: GCA_036172215.1. Taxonomy (NCBI): domain Eukaryota; kingdom Viridiplantae; phylum Streptophyta; class Magnoliopsida; order Ericales; family Theaceae; genus Camellia; species Camellia granthamiana. Next base: position 108,775,551 of record CM069907.1, read on the forward strand.
ATTAACAAATTACCAAACGCATCAAATTTGTCTTCAAGCTTCTGTAAATCTTTCGCCACAGCCTTCGTCTCGGAATTGATCAATCTGAAGTTGAATCCACAACTTCACTTGTCGAATCAATGACTACGTACAGAATCAAACTCCTTTGAAACTCCACGTTTGAATCTTCAGAATCTACCGAAGAAGAACTCTCTTGATTATAAAGAATCAAACTCCTTGATGTATGTATCTTAGATCATAGGTTACAAACCCTCTCAAATATATCAAGGAAAACTCACCAAAAACTCAGATGAAAACCTCAAACAAAACCCTAAGATCATTAAACAAGATCTAGGAAAAGTCACCCTAGAAAAGACCCATCACGCGAATATATAATATCTGAAATCGCGCAGTCCGCTCGAGCGTGGGAATTCCCACTTGAGTGGAGACTGCATATTTCGTGATTCATACAAGGTTCACGCTCGAACGGAAGTTTCCACGCTCGAGCGTAGAATCACAACATCCAGTATTTTTGCAGGCATAGCGAAGATGCTGTGAGAGTGCAAACCCCACTCGAACGTCACTTTCCCCGCTCGAGCAGGAAGACCAAAACTGGAAAAAACTGGAAAATTATAAATTGTTACAACCTTGGTTTTGTTCCATGGAATTTGACAACAAAGGGTCCTAACAATCTCCCCATTTGTCTAATCCCGGACAAAACCATTCGAAAACAATTTTCTTAACAAAATCACAAAAATAATACTAACAACACCAACAACTATGAGCCAACACTAACAACCATGAAAATCTGAAATCCATGCTTTTGAACAATCACCCTGAAAGAAAAACAACCACACAAGCCAACCAAAATCTGTGGAACTGTATTAAATAACAAAATATAAATCCATCCATACAAAAAACATATGTCCAACTGTACCAAATAACAAGTATAACCACAAAACCAAATAGCGATCCAACTGTACCAAAGAAGGATATAAGCAAAAGTAGTAAAACTATTGTACCATCAATATAAACCAAAACAACTACTGTACCAACTGTATCTGTACCAATTGTAAACATACCACTCCCCCTTTTTGTCCGGGAGGAAGCAAAAATAAGAGAAACAGAACATAATAGCAAAGATCATGAAGCGGGTGGCTGGGACTGCATCTGAAGCAAAGACAAAATCTGAGCCAGCTGAGAAGAAGACTGGGCCACGGACTCCTCAATGCGCTGGGAAGAAGCCTCCAAGGCACTGAACCAGGTATCAGCAGTGGTCTCAAGATCTGTGAGCCTGGCCTCAAAGATATCCATCCTCCCCTCGAGGTGGTCAAACCGGGAAGCAACAGATCTCTCAAGGGACTGAAGCTGACCACGTACCGTACGAACTGGAGGAGGTTGCTCCCCCTCACCGATATCTCCGCCAGCAGCAGCAGCATCATACTCAGCCTCTTCTGCCATGGCTGTTGCAGCATCACTAGGACCTGCACCAGATCAACCTGAACTAGAAGAAACCCCCCGAATGTGAGACTGACTCTGGGAGACAGTCTTTTTGGTAAAAGGCCGGGAAGGGGAAGCAAACTCATCCTCATCGAAAACAAGGACCTTAAACTTGGCGAGAAGCCGGTTTATGAGGCACCCATAGGGTAAACTAAGATTGTTGCGCTCAAAAGCAGCAACCATCTTTTGAATGATCAACGTGGCAAGATTGATGGAACGATTTTGAGCGAGGCACTGAAGGACAAACCCTTGGTCCTGGTTAATTTCGGAGCTATGGGTGGTAACAATGACATTGGCACACACAATAAGGTTGAGCAACCTAAACTGTGGAAGAAGCTCATTCTGTTTGATCAAGGAACCGGAAGGCCAAGAACGAGGAAAACCACACAAGGCATGGGCTACCTCATCAAAGTCACAAGTAGGGCGCACTGGAAAAGGATAGAAGATGGGAAATCTTTCACTAATCCCTAACAACTCTCTAATAAGGTCGGTGGTAACAGTAATGGATTTAGACCTAACCCAAGTCTTGAATGATGGCCCAATATTGTCAAGACTATCCATGTTACAATAGAATTCTCGCACCCAAGATAGGTTTTGAGAACCAGAAAAGAGAAGAACATTATCCCCACCCAAGGGATCAAATAGTGAACGGATAGGGATAGACTCAAATGTGGAGGGTTGAACATTACGTTCAAGATGAATGGAGCGGGCTGGATAAGACTCGCGGTACAACTTGGCTTTTTCAGCCGATGGAAAGCGGTCAGTGTTATATGGAGGGCGAGGGGCAGTAGACTTTCATCTTTTGAAGGTGGACAGGACTAAACCAAGACAAAGAGATAAACCAGAAAACAACACAGACAACCCCCAACCCAAGACCAAAAATAAACCAATAGAGACAACACAAAACATTAGTATCACAGGTTTATATATCAACATGAGGCAAGGACATAAGATTATGATGCAACAATGTAGTAAAATAGAAATCATGGTACACAAGGCATCATCAAAATCATCAAGAACCTTAGCATAAGATAAATGTAATGATAACCAGGGCTAAGGAAACATCAATCAAGAACACATGAAGCCAACATGATTAGAGACTCAATTAGCAATGTAAGAAAAAAAAAAAAAAACACAAAACCATAGAGCAATATATGTAACAAAAAAAATCCTCAAATGGAAACCAAAAAAAAAAACTAGCAAAATGCCCAAATCAATAACCCTAGATGGAAGAGAGAGAAACTAAACCACTGTGAAACAAGCAAATTCAACATTGAATAACCCTAAACATGATGAACAAAAACAAAATAGACCCATCTACATACAGTAAAACAACCTCGTGCAAAACAAAGACGAGTAAAGCAAAATGACAGAAGGACGACAAAAGAAACAGAGGAGAAAGAGATGAGAGACATACCTTAGATGTGCACACACACTAAGAGCACCAAGAAGTCACCAAGGAAGAACAATGGATTGGAATCGCAAAGGATGCCCTAGGAGAGAGAGACCAATGTGTAAAAAATGAACTGAAGGGTCGAAGGAGGGAGATTTAAACAAAACCAGTCCGCTCAAGCGTGGGTTTTAACGCTCGAGCGTGAGCTAAAGCACGCGAAGACCCGCTCGAGCGCAAAAACAGATGATCGAGCGCCAATTCACCTCTCGCAGAACTGTAAAGTGAAGTGCAAAATGCTGCAAGGCTCAAAACCACGCTCGAGCGTAGGACTGTCCACTCGAGCGAGGACAAAACAATTTTTTTTTTTTTTTTTTTTAAAAAAAAACAAAAAACAATGAAGATGTTCTGTAACCAGCGGGGAGTCCAAGTGAACGACTGTACCACTAGGATAAAAGAGTCCATCAATCATGAGTCCTGAAAACTTGAAAAAAAACTTTGAAGCACCAGGTCATGAACAAAATAGATAGGATTTAATCAAATCCATAAGCAACATAAGAATGCATAACTCAAAAACACACATGAGAGCTCACAAATAGAATGTGTGTGTGTGTGTGCAATCCTTGACAGAAACAAAGCTAGAGTTAATCCTCGTAGTGATCGGATGGTTGGATCTCCGACAAGAGTAACGGACCATCACAGAGAAAAGTCAAACCACTAGGAATCATGGGGTATTTGTTGAGTAAATGCGGAGGCTCCCCCTCAATCAATGATTCCCTCTTTTTTATGTTTTTTGAACTATACTTTCTTGTGGGCACTCACTGGTGGCATGCACGCTCAAGAGTATGGAGACCAAACCAGAGAAGAATGAAATCAAAAAGGATGGCCTGGTTGGTGCCTCTGAGGTAGCATTTTCCTAATGCCCGGATTTCAATTAACTGGGGGAGAAACCATGGAAGTGAAAAAAATATGGTAGATGGTTAAGAGACTCAACATCACCCATGATATACTAGTATAGGTCAATTCCTCTGAAAAAATACAATCACACTGTTAGTGGTCCATAGAGAACTTTGATCACTTATGCGGAAACCCCTACAACAGTTTATCTCAAGGATGTGTACAGAATGAGATCATGAAGTAAATGAGTATGGGCATTCAGAATGAGCTATGAACAAAGAAGATTGAGATCTTGTAAAAAACATGAGCAGTGTTCGTATAAATTTTTGATGCAAAGATATCAAGACTCAATGACAATGAGATTATCACATCCAAGTACAATAAGCCAACCACTCACACTCATTTTAAAAAACAGGAAATAGCCTAGTTACTGAGCACTACACCCAAGGTCTTTCTAAGAAACTCAAATCGAAGAAGATCAAGGGTTTTTGTAAAAATATCAGCTTTTTTATGCTCAATGGGTACATGTTCCAGAACAACAAGGCCTTCTTCCACTAACTCTCGAATAAAATGATGACGGATGTCAATGTGTTTGGTACGAGAGTGTTGGATAGGATTTTTTGAAATGTTTATGGCACTTGTGTTATCACAGAAAAGAGTGAGAGTGTTCTGTTCTATCCCATAATCATGAAGCATTTGCTTCATCCACAGCATTTGTGCACAACAACTCCCTGCAGCAATGTACTCAGCCTTGGCAGTTGAAAGGGAGATGGCATTTTGCTTTTTACTATGCCAGGAAACCAAATTATTCCCAAGGTAAAAACACTCCCCGGATGTACTCTTTTTATCATCAGCACACCCTGCCCAGTCGACATCAGAAAAACCAGTAATTTTAGTTGTAGTATCAGTAGAAAACCAAACCCCATACCCCAATGTCCCATTAACATATTTGATGATGCGTTTGACCGCGAGAAGATGAGACTCTTTAGGACTGGCTTGGTAACGGGCACAGACAGCTACACTGAATGCAATATCAGGACGACTGGCTGTGAGGTAAAGAAGACTCCCTATCATACTCCTATACAGGGTAGGATCAACATCAATACCAGAGGAATCTTTGGAAAGGTGAAGACTGGTGCTCATGGGAGTGCATGCATATTTGGCAGACTCAAGACCAAACTTTGACACAAGATTTTTGGCATACTTAGACTGAGAAACAAACATACCTGAAGGAGACTGTTTAATTTGAAGACCCAAAAAATAAGACAACTCTCCCATCATGTTCATCTCAAACTCATGTGTCATGCAATCCGAAAAATATTTCACAAGATGATTAACAGTGGATCCAAACACAATATCATTAACATAAATCTGAGCAACAAGAATACGAGACTTTGTATGTTTCACATATAAAGTCTTATCCACACTACCCCTTTGAAAATCATTGTCAAGAAGAAAGGTAGTAAGTCTATCATACCAAGCCCGAGGGGCTTGTTTCAACCCATACAAAGCCTTGTCTAACTTGTAGACATGATTTGTACATTTAGGGTCCTCAAACCCTTTTGGTTGCTCAACATAAGCCTCTTCTTTCAAGTACCCATTCAGAAAGGCACTTTTCACATCCATTTGAAACAATTTGAAACCAAGATAACAAGCAACACCAAGTAAAATTCGAATAGATTCGAGACGTGCAACTGGGGAAAACATCTCATCATAGTCAACACCATCTACTTGTGTGTAGCCTTGAGCAACCAACCTGGCTTTATTCCTAACCACAGTACCATTCTCATCAGATTTATTTTTAAAGATCCACTTGGTACCTATCACATTCTTGTCTCTAGGTCTGGGAACTAGAGTCCAAACATTGTTACGTTCAAATTGACCTAATTCTCCATGCATAGCATTGACCCAACTATCATCTAGCAAGGCCTCTTTAAAATTCTTAGGTTCAATTAATGAAATATAACACATATGTGATACCTCATCCCGAATTTGTCTTTGGGTTTTCATTCGATCCGATACACTTCCAATCACCTGTTGAGCTGGATGATTCAGTTTCACCCTTGCTGATGGTTTGAACTCAGGACTTGCGGTGTCAGAAGCATCAGGACTGATGTTTCTCTGCGCACTCTTTGGACTTGAACTTACCTGTGAGGATGGTGCTATCACAACTTCTTGTACTTGGACCTCAGCTTCTCTTTGACTTTGTGGTTCAGTAACCAAAATTGGAGACTCACCATTGTCGTCCTCATTTGTTGCTGGAGTAGGTGAACCTGTATCATCTATAACCACATTGATTGATTCCATTAAAGAAGAAGTTCGCAGGTTATAGACTCGAAAGGCCCTACTAGTGGTTGAATACCCTAGAAAAATACATTCATCACTTCGGGAGTCAAATTTGTCCAAAGGCTCTCTATCTTTGAAGATGTAACACTCACTCCCAAAAGTTTTGAAGTATTTTACATTAGGTTTCAAACTCTTCCACAATTCATATGGAGTTTGCAAAGTGTCGGGCCTTAAATACACGCGATTTATGACATAAATAACAGTATTTAGGGCTTCAACCCAAAACTTTGGAGGAAGTTTCTTACTAAGGAGCATGACCCTAGCCATTTCTTGAACAACTCTGTTCTTCCTCTCAACCACTCCATTTTGTTGTGGAGTAATAGGTGCAAAAAATTCATGCTTAATCCCATGCATATCACAAAAATCCGAAAACCAACTATTTTCAAACTCACGACCATGATCAGTTCGGATTCTTATGATACGCCCAATGGAAACACCCTGTTCATTTTGGATTTTAAGGACTAAGCCTGGAAAGCATCAAACGTATCAGATTTTTTCCTTAAAAAATTTACCCACGAAAAGCAAATAAAATCATCAATAGTTAAAAAAATATATCTTTTACCTCCAATGCTTTCAGTGCGAGTAGGACCCATTAAATCCATGTGAACCAATTCAAGTGGACGTTTGGTTATAAAGCTGTTCACCTTTCTATGAGGGGCACGGGTCTGCTTTCCAAGTTGACATGGTCCACACACATGGTTCAGATTCTTACCCAGTTTAGGTACTCCTCTCACAAGCTCTTTATTGGCTATCTTAGTTAGGTCTTTGAAATTCATGTGACCTAATCTTTGATGCCACAAATCAATGTTACTTATGATGGCAGAGTGACAAGTGAGATCATTAGTAGTAACAATCTCATAGCAGTTATCAGATGTGCGAACCCCATGCAGGACAGTATTTCCCTTTTTATCCAAAATTTCACATTTATTTTTTGAAAACAATACTTCATGGTGGGAATCACACATTTGACTAATGCTCAAAAGATTTGCTTTAAGACCATCAACAAGTAGAGCATTTTCCAGCTTGGGAAGACCAGCAACACTTATAGAGCCCTTACCAATGACTCTAGAGGTGCCGCCATCTCCAAAGGTAACAATTCCTCCTTTATATTTTTCAAGGGAGGTGAAGTAGGATTTGTTACCGGACATGTAACGAGAGCACCCACTATCAAGATACCACATGTGTGAGTCACGTGCTTTTAGGGCAGTGTGAACAACTAAACAAGTCAAATCATCTTTTCTCACCCAAATCTTTTTGGTCTTGGTAAACGTCTTGGCGTTGTGAACACCCTCATGAATCTTGGTATTCCGCCTAGACATGTAAGGTTGTCTCCTAACCCAAAAATTATTCGAATTTCTACCTTTTGAAACACCTTACCAAACAGTTCAAAGCAATAGGGACGAATGTGGCCATACCTACCACAGTGATGACAAATAAAAACAGGTTTTACCTCCCTTTTGTTGATTTTTCCCCCTTTAGGTAGATGAAGAGAGGGATCACCCTGGTCTGCCTTCAACTTTCCCTTTGCTTGAGTCTTCAGGTCATGTGATGTAGAGGCCTGTCCCTTGTGAGCTGTTGCACCATAGCCTAGCCCACTTTTGTCACAACCCATTTGTTGAGACCCAAGGATGTCTTCTAATGATTTGGAACCTTTGTTCCATATGGCAATTGTGGCTCTAGCAATTCGGAGTTCTTCATCATTTTGACAAACTACCTCTTCCAATGTAACTTGTGACATCTCAAGGCTTTCAAGCTTCTCTTCATATGTGGAATACACTTTGAGAAGTTCATTCCTTTCAGTTTCACAAGATAGAAGTTTTCCACATAGGTCTTGCCTGTCACTTGAGATCTTGATGACATTCTGCTTTACTGCTACAAGTTCTCCTTTTAGCTTGACATTCTCGCTTTCACATGCTTTGAGCTTAAGAGTGAGTTTGTCATTGATTTTAGACATATTCAAAGATTCATCATAAAGCTTTTCATAAGCTTGTTGTAAATCATCACCAGTGATCTCATCATTGTCTTCTGATGTTTCATCATCATCTTTTTGCTCCTCATTCTCCTTGACCTCATCCAGTCGGGAAACTAAGGCAGAAAAACTGATGGATGGTGGTGACGATGACTCTCCTCTTTCATGAAATTGGCTCAGAATGTCCCATGCATCTTTAGCCTTTGTGCAGTGAGCAACCCGTTGCTATTCTTCATCAGAAATAGCTCCACGCATAGTAGTCAGGACTCTCAGATTGCTTGGATTGTCAACACTTTCAACATCCTCTTCAATGGCTTGCCAACCTTCTGGATCAAAAGCTCTCAAAAACGCCCTCATCCTGATCCTCCAATATAAGTAGTTACTCCCATCAAAGGTAGGAGCATGATGCAGGTTCTGACCACAAGCTAATTCTGCTGGCTTTGGAAGAGGTTGAGAGAAAGTGGACCAAAATGCCATGAAAGCACTATCCCCGTCTTCACCGGATTCAAGTTCTTCGGGTTCTTGCTCCAACCCACTTTCATCATCCCAAGTCACAGTGTAGACTTTCTTTCGATTCTTTTTCAAAGGACATTCAAGGGCAATATAGCCAAACCCTTTACATTCATAGCACTTGACCCCTTGCCCCTTTACAATCTTCTTTTCAGTTTTTAGAGCAAGTTTTGGTGGAAAAATTTTGAGTTTTTCATTACTCTTGTCTTTTGAAATAGAGTCTCTGAAATTAGGCTTCTTTTTCTTCAAAAATTTTTTAAACTGTTTAGTAAACATAGCCGTCATCTCAGACTCTAAATCAAATTCAGTCTCCGGAGTTTTTGCAGTCTCATGAGCACTAGTGAAAGCCACACTATCTTTTTGTTTTTTCCTTGAAATCTGGTGGGCTTCATAAGTCTGCAGGTTTCCAGCCAACTGATCAAGCTTGAGGGTATCAACATTCTGAGCCTCCTCAATGGCTATCACTTTTGATTGGAACCTCTCGGGTAAAGACCTCAAAATTTTTCCAACAACTTTAGCTTCAGGGATTTTTTCACCGAGTGTGAAACAGGAATTCACGATGTCACTAAGTTTTGCATAGAAATCATCAAACGTCTCATCATCACGTATAAAAAGGGTTTCAAAGGCAGAGATGAGACGTTGAAGTTTTGACCTTTTGACAGAAGTAGTACCTTCGTGAATTGTTTCAAGAATGTCCCAAGCCTCTTTTGCTACCTCACACGTGCAGATACGACGAAACTCTTTAGGTGTGACGGAGCAAAAAAATGAGCTGAGAGCCTTACAGTTCCAACTCGAGTTTTGGTAATCGGTTGTGTCCCATTTGTCAAGGGGTTTAGGAATATCAATTCCATCAATGGTGATAATAGGTTCACTCCATCCATAGATCACGCAGTGCCAAACTTTCTCATCAATGGATTTTAAAAACACTCTCATACGAGCTTTCCAATAAGAATAGTTTGTACCATCGAGTAAAGGAGGTCTATGAGTCGAGTTACCTTCACGAATTGAATCCATATCACTAGACACACAAAATCACACTCCTATAGTTTTGATAAAAATAAAGAGTGACCTGCTCTGATACCAATTGAAAATCCTAAGTGATTCGTGATAAGATAAAGATTTAATTCCACCAATTCCCAATTATTCAAAACACACAATCTAAATCAACAAGCCCTTACGAAAGTGGTTTAGATTGTTGTTTTCAAAAAGTAATAAATCGACACAAATGATTTTTACATGAAAAAACCACAATTGAAGCACCTTCAACTGTGATCAAAAAACCACGGGCGAAACGCCACTAATCAATCCACTACTGAAGAAAGAAATATTACAAAGACGATCAACAAATTACCAAACGCATCAAATTTGTCTTCAAGCTTCTGTAAATCTTTCGCCACAGCCTTCGTCTCGGAATTGATCAATCTGAAGTTGAATCCACAACTTCACTTGTCGAATCAACGACTACGTACAGAATCAAACTCCTTTGAAACTCCACGTTTGAATCTTCGGAATCCACCGAAGAAGAACTCTCTTGATTATGAAGAATCAAACTCCTTGATGTATGTATCTTAGATCATAGGTTACAAACCCTCTCAAATATATCAAGGAAAACTCACCAAAAACTCAGATGAAAACCTCAAACAAAACCCTAAGATCATTAAACAAGATCTAGGAAAAGTCACCCTAGAAAAGACCCATCACGCGAATATATAGTATCTGAAATCGCGCAGTCCGCTCGAGCGTGGGAATTCCCGCTCGAGCGGAGACTGCATATTTCGTGATTCATACAAGGTTCACGCTCGAGCGGAAGTTTCCACGCTCGAGCGTAGAATCACAACATCCAGTATTTTTGCAGGCGTAGCGGAGATGCTGTGAGAGTGTAAACCCCGCTTGAGCGTCACTTTCCCCGCTCGAACGGGAAGACCAAAACTGGAAAAAACTGGAAAATTATAAATTGTTACAACCTTGGTTTTGTTCCATGGAATTTGACAACAAAGGGTCCTAAAAAACCTAATTATCATGCAATTTTTACAATAATCATTGTTATCCTCCACCGATAGCCCAAAACAATTATCTCTACACAAAAAATAAATCTCCAACAACAATTATAATTTCATAATCTCAATATAGGAGTGATAATACATATCCAACTCCACTCTCATCATCAACAAATATGTTCTTAGTTCAAAACCAATGATTTCTACCAAAACATCTATTTCTTTCGAAAACACATTTAAATGAGAAATTGCCAATGTTTCAACACAACTTAACAATATATTCATTTTCACAACATTTCTCATGAATCCATTTGTAAACCTCTCTTTTATATTCCCAAAACAAACCCTAAATCAAACCCACTACTCCTAAATCGCTACACTTTTCAAGGAACACATAATGAGACTAAGAATCATACAAAAAAGTTAAAGAAATCCCTACTTCAAGAGTATAAAGAGAGATGAATACCTAACTTTTGATGGAGCCGAAAATGAAAACTTTTTCGATTAAAATGTTCACCTTTACGAGCTCTACACTTTTCTCGAAAGTACTACAACAGCGAGACCAACGGATTTGAATGTATTGGGGTGTTTAGACAAGAACTAAAGAGAGAGTGAAGAAATTCAGTAAAGTTACCTTTTAGAGAGAGAGAGAGAAAGAGAGAAATCAAAATCTGAAAGAAAATATGGCTACGTTTGGAAGGATTTTCAAATCCTGATTCTACCCCCACATTGGAACATCATGTTTGGATAGAGTTTTGGAACTAGTTTTCCACAACAAATACAAAACTCTGCAGAAAACTCTCTGTAAAGTGCGATTTTTGAAATTTTTTTTTTTTTTTTTTTAAATTTGGCCTAACCGGACATCCCACCAGTCGTCCGGCCGGTTGATCAGAACAGTGCAATTTTTTTTTTTCTTTTTTTTTTTTGCAATTGATATGTTAATTTTTATATATTCGAAAAAAATATTTTTTGAATTTTTTAAAAAAATTTATGTGGTTTAATAGAATTTTGAGTTGTATGTTTGGTTATGAGTTGTAAGTTTTTGTATCAAATATCAAATGTTACATCAAAAATTCTCCACTCAATTCAAAACTCTTTTCAAAACTATTTTTAAAACCCTTTCACCAAACAAATTTTTCACACTCAAATCATAATTCCAAAACTCACAAACTCAAAATACAACTCATACTCTCAAATCATAGTTAGAAAGCTCTACCAAACGCAACCTATCTTTTTTCCAGTGCTGATATACGCACAGACCGCTCGAGCGTCAGAGACAAAGAGCCGCTCGAGTGACCAAGGCATTGCTCCAGTGCACAATGACAACCACCCAGTAGTTCAAACCTACAAACACAGATACTGGAAAGAACCAAAGACCGCTCGAGTGAAGGAAAGATCGCTCGAGTGAACCTAAAGAGAAACAGACAGAAACCCTTTTGAAAAAACTGACTCCTAACCTGTTCAAAATAAACTGACAACTCCAAACAACCAATCTCACATTACAACAAGATAACAAGAAATATAAACAATAACCATGAGTACCGGATTCCGGACCAAAGGTTACAAAAGGGTCAAGTTTTAACCCTGAGTCACTGTAATTCTCAAACTTGACTAATTAATAAATAGGTTTAAAATTTTGAACAATTACAAGCAAGTCATATACCAATAAGTTTTGCTCTAACATTCAATCATAAATTCATAATTATAAAAATATTTTTAAAAAATAGAATTTAACTGCTTGTACTTTTATATTATATTTCAATACAGATTAACACAAATAAATTAAAAATAAATTAAAACTCACAAATAAAAATCAAAATATTTAAATTATTTATCACTTTAATAAATTTATCAGTATTAAAACTAGTACCAAATGATCATTCTACAAACCAAAACATACATCTAAAGGTCTCAAAAAAATTTCTTTGTAAAAAACGAGAGTCAAATACATACGAAAATTTACTTATGACTCGTGAATAAATAAGTCCATCCCATATAATCTACTGATAATTATCCCGTCGTATAAAAGGACGAAATGTTGACAGCACATATTTTTTCCATTTTATTGGACTCACACATAACAAAAGGGAAATTATTCAGGGATCTTGAGATATTGTCAGGTAGCATCTCAGTAGTGTTGAATTTAGTGGAGAAAAAAAAAACAAAAACAAAAATAAAAACAAACAAACAATTTTGTTTTTGGTATAAAAAAATAAATAGAAAGCTTATGTGGTGGTCATAGATTAATTAGTTAGGAGTAAGGACATGCTGTAATCATAGAATACTATTTTTTCACAACAAAAGGGACAAAGACAAGAAGAATGCTCTACACAATAATAATAATTACGTGGTACTTCCATTCTATTCGCCAACTTAGCTTTCCAGAATTATTGTAGGCCTCTACTTTCTACCCTACTTTCATGACATCACCTGAATGAATTAATTCCAAATGCTAAGAATTGACTACAAAATTAACAGAGTCCAAGAAAATAAGCAATCCCTTTCACTGACTTATTTATCCGATTCAAGTTTTTTTTTTTTTTTTTTTTTAATGTATTTTTCAAATATAACTACAGAATGATTTTCCATTGGGACTTTTTTATGTGCATCATACACGAAAACAAATCCTAGCCATTAGATCAACAAATTGATTAGTATTGAGTAAAATCGAATGAAAAAATTATGTAACCTTCTCAAATAAACAAAGTATAAATTATAGGGTTGGGCTTCTATGGAGGGTGTTGTTTGGACTTGTAGAGTCCACCAAGGGTACCGTTTCGATAATCTGAAAATCATTCATTTTGTGAAATCTTTCGTGTGTACCATTCACACAAAAATTAAGCTGATCAAGTAATCGTAATTTGTTCAATTTCAACTTGTTGCAAAATAAATAGATAATATATTTTCAAAAACAAACTTACCGTCAATTTTTTTGAAGACAAATGTTATAAATTGAACATATTATGATTATCAAATCAACTTAATATCTTTGTATAGGTGATATACATAAATACATTATAAAATGAATAGTTCATATCAACAAAAAATGGGACTTGTAGTGGGCATTTTCTAGATAAGTTTCTCTTATCTGATCTAGTAGCCTATTTCTTTCATCAATACCTAAATTTGGGTCTTTATATAATTTTCTCCAATAATCCAATATTTCAACAATATTTTCATATTCAGTCCTATTATAGGTATTGGTTTGAAGTACCATAATATCTTCTGTACCATAAAATAGCCTAGGGATATCACTATCTCCTGAACTATTCATTCCATCATTGTTTGTGAAAGATATAGTTTCTAATTTTGTTACTAAATTGTTTATTTGGTTTTTTGCTTCTTTATTTAAGTCAATATTTATTATAGAACCCAAATTGTCTATTTTAGATTCTATAGACTCAACTTTAGTTTCTAAATAATTTTGATTTATTTTTTGATTTTTATCTATTTTCGAAAACCAAGAACACATAATATCTGTAATATTATTTTTGTTTTAGAAGATTCTCCTTGTCCCACTAAGTCTTGGATTAACCATTGCCGAGGGACTTCTAAATCACTCCAATTCATTAGACGAGGTTGTATTACCGTGTCAAATGGTCTTGGTTCAAAAATTTCAACGATTTTATTATCGTTTGATTTTGTTTTTGTTTCAGGAAATTTGGTTAATTCGTGAATTGTTTTCCACCGAATAGCCAAATCATGAGAATTTGATTTCATTCCTAATCCTTGTGTTTTAATTCTTATTCTGACTGTATCTTCAAGATTAGGATCATTTATGGAAATAAAGAAATTTGGTTTAACATTAAACCAAACTACTCCATTAGCCAAATTAGACTGAATTCCTCCAATGATTGCTTTCATTGGGTCGGAAAATCTTTTGTCAAAAATTACTGTCAAAATAGGAGTATCTATACCTTGGCGAAATAAGGCTGTTATGGTCACTTGAATTAATCCAATATGAATATATTGAATTTCAGGATATTTCTTTTTCCATCTTGCAACCTTTTTCTTATCAAAAAAAGGAATATCAATATTTCCTTCTTCTGACCATTTTGTTTAAGTGTTACCACTGTATTAGAGTAAGACCAATGATCTATACTAGACAAGATATAGATGAATTTGATATTCAACTCCAGGAACTTTTAGACAAAAAGTTAATTGAAGAAACTAAAAGCCCTCGTTCTAGTCTAGCTTTTATGGTAAGAAACCATGCTGAAATTAAAAGAAGAAAAGCCCGAATGGTAGTCAACTATAAACGACTAAATGAAAATTTAGAATTTGATGGATATTTTATTCCACGAAAAGATGTTTTGATTAACTTAACCAAAGGATCAAAAATCTTTAGCAAATTTGATTGTAAAAGTGGATTTTGGCAAATTCAATTAACTGAAAAGTCAAAAAAATTGACAGCTTTCAGTACACCTAGAGGACATTACCACTGGAATGTTATGCCTTTTGGGTTAAACATTGCACCACAAGTATTTCAACGGTGGATGGATACAATTTTTAAAGACCTTAAAGATTGTTGTGTAGTTTATATTGATGATATACTTATCTTTTCTAAAACCAAGGAGGAGCATAAGAAACATTTAAAATTACTTTGTGAAAGATTCCAAAAACATGGAATTATTTTGTCTCCAAAAAAGATTGAATTAGAAAAAGAATCAATTGAATTTTTGGGAATAATTTTAGACCAGAAAGGTTTAATTAAACATCTTTAGCAATTGTCACCCAATCTCCTTGAGCGGGTTGTTTACCCTTATCCATTGTTTCCTCTTGGTTTAGAGGTCTTCTGCAAAAATTAAATTTACTTGTTTAGCAATTTAATTTTCTGAAACAATTTCTGCTAAGAAAATCTGCAAGAAAATTGTTAGTACCTTTAAGATGTTCTACTTCAAAAGTATATTCAGAAATTTTATTATACCAGGCTAATCGTCTCCCTTGCTCAATAGGTTTTTTATTGATTAAGAAATCTCTTACTGCCTTATTATCAGTGCGTATAATAAAATTTTCTGGGGCTAAATAAATATGAAAACTCTTTATTGCTAATTTTATTGCAAGTAATTCTTTTTCAAATATAATATATTTCTGTTCATTTGGTTTAAATGTTCCAGAATTATATCCGCAAATTAATTCTTCTTTTTGTAATTTTATGGATATTGGATTTTTTCTTGGTCTAATCCCATTTTCTGATAAAGGTATCTCTTTATCATGCCATAAATTACTAGGTATAGCTTTAAGAACACATCCCCAACATGCTTCTGAGGCATCTGTTTCTAAAATTAATTTATCACCTGTTTTAGGAAGATAAACATCTGGTTAAGTTTTAACAGTTTCTTTAATTTGTTTAATTAAAACAACATCTTCTGCTTGAGCGGGTTTGAAGAAGATAAACTAGGTCTCTAGTCTAGAGACCTAGTATAGAGAAGCAAGGCCCTAAATTATATTGACTATTCTTGAGATTTGAAAAAAATAATAATAAACTTTACAAGTTTAACATAATTTCACATTAATTCTTTTTTTTTTAGTAAGGTTAAAACAAACATAATTAATGCATTTGGATATATATAGAATCAAAAATAAAATATACATTTTAATATAAAATATATGACATCATCAATTGTTTTTCTTTGTATCTATACTACTAATAATATAATTGAAGGTAACACAGCAAAATAAAATATCATGAAAATTTAACTCTTAGAGGTGCACAATGTAATTATGTTGAACAAATAAGGCTCTTATTTTTAATATTTTTTAATAGATCTTAAAAGAGATTATTGTAATTTACCCAAAAATAAAATAATTTTTGAAAACTTACTACTGATTATGATCCTAATTACCACATAAACTTACCATATTGGTTAATATGATCTTTAAATAAAAAAAATTAAAAAAAAAAAAGGGGCAAATTACATAGACACCTCCCTTGGATATTACCAAAATTACACTCAACCCCCACTAGAATAGAAAAAAGACACATATCTCCCCTAATGGGTCTTAAAAAGAAAATGTAAGGAGATAAAACTACAACTGTAAAATAGATAAAAATCAAAATAAAAATAAAAAAATAACAAAAAATCAAAGGAAACAATAAATAAAAATAAGCCACTCTTCCCTGCCTCCTCCACAATTAGCCACTACAACCAAAAACTACAAACCCTTCTACCACTACTACTACTACTACTACTATCAACCACCACCATCATCACCACCAACAAACAACCCCCACTATCGTAGCACCACCCCATTCAAAAGCCCTTCATCAGCAAAACCCCAATACTATCGCCATTGTTTTGTCCACCACCAACACCACTATTATTGAAATGCCAACACCAACATCCCTCCGACAACCATCATCACTCACTTCACCACTACTTCACTACCCACCCAATACCTCCACTACAACTGCCAAATCACACCACTACCTAGTTGCCCTTTGCAGTGCCACTACTCTTGTCCTTTGTTCTTCTTAACAATGTCACTACTCTGATACTCGTCTCTAATAAAAAAAAAATTAAAAAAAAAATGAAAACCTAGTGCGATAAAGAGAAAGGTAGCGATAGTGTGAGATTACAACCTGATGAGGCGGCATTGTCAATGGTCAGACTAACAAGGGGTTATGATTTTACACTGCAGTAGAATCATGATGGTAGCAATTCCGATAATGGAAGGTTGTGTTAGCTAGTGTTAGTTTGTGTTGATGTAAAAACTTTTGTTGGTGTTGAGGGGCAAGGAGTGACAATGGAGAGGTAAAGTAGGGGTTGACATCCGCCCATTAGCCCGCCCAACCCGTCTGGACCAGTCCTATTTTTCTATTGCTTGGGAAGGTTGTTTTAGCCCATAGGGCCGGGCTGGGACAAAATTTTCAACCTAAAATATTAATGGGTTAGGCTTGGGATTTATACTTTCAACCCAGCCTAGCCCGCCCCTACCCGGTTCGATCCGCTATTAAATTAATGTTACATTAAAATATATATTTTTTATTTGGATCTAGATTTTATCTTTGTTGATCATATTGAAACTCACATTTGTAGTGATGTATGATTGAATTTATTTAAGAAATCATTCAATTTATACACAAAATCTTTATATTTAGGGTAAATTACAAATACACCTCTTGAGATTTGCTTAAAATACGATTTGCCCCCTGTAGTTTTAGAAATTACATCCTGCCCCTTAAAGTTTCTATTTTATTAACAAATGACCCATTTATTAATAAAACATCTAGTCAATTAACAGTTTTAAATGATGTCAAAATTTATTTCAATTAATAATTCAGATAATTTTATTATTGTATTAGAGAGCAATTAGGAATTTCAGTTTTTAAGTTAATTTTGCTAAATAAATTTTTTTGAAAAGGGGGCATTTGTAATTTTCCAAACCATATGAGGCAATCTATATTTTAGGCAAACCGCAAGGGGTGTGTTTGTAATTTACCCTTATATTTTATAATGATTTCAATATATTTATTTAAGAAATATAATGTGTGATTGATTTTAATTATGCAATTTTTTATTTTTATTTTTATTTTTTTTTTACATATGGTCCGATGAGTGGGCTTGAAATTTATAATTATTTTTTGGATTAAATTTGTACAAATATAAAAGCCCCATATTAAGACCGGACCGGACTTAGACAAACACAAAATTCTCTATTATGTAATGTCAGCCTGGGCGACATCTATCCATCCCTAGGTAAAGAGGAGAAGGCGTGGTCCAGTGACACCAACAAAGCAAGCCACAAAAAACATATGGGGAATAGAAAAGTTTGGGGGATAGAGTCATTGGTCGGGCCGACCATTTTTTTTTTTTTTTTTTTTATCCTTTTAATTGTTTAAAATTTGTTGGAAAATAAAGAAGAGCAAAGTTGGTATTTTTATTTAAAATATGACAACATCAGCAAATTTCATCTACCTCACTAACGGTTGATTAACAATTTGGGTCTAAGTTTAGCACGATTAAGTTTTCAAGGGAGTTCGGTGTAATTTTCTCATACTAGTGGTACTGAGTGATTTTGGTAACATCCAATGAAGGTTTGTGTAATTTGTCCAAAATAAAAACGGGATCAACCTGCCATTAGATTTAATTTTACTACGCATTCCTACCAAGGTTTTTTTTTTTTTTTTTGATCAGCAAAGAAAATAAACTTTATTGATGAAGAGGAAAATCTAATACATCAATAAAGGAGATAACGGAAAAAGATGATGAGTGCAAAAAGTATCATAGCGAGCCATATCAATCCCAACTAGGTTGGCACTAATAAGACCGCCCAATCATATGCCAGCACACCATCAAAGGTTGGTGAGGAACCAACCACAAACACCCAAAACAACCTCACCAAACAAACCAAAACTAGCAAACAACATTATAACAGGACAATTCAAATCAAAAAACATCAGCAACAGGAAATAGAACACCCACACAGCAAATACAACAGCTACACAGCACAGAAAAGACCAACACAGCAGCAGCAGATGACCCACATAACAGAAGAGTCCATCACAGCACTACACAGCATAGAAGCAGAACACCCACATAACAGAAGAGTCCATCAGAGCAGCAGCACTCAACAAATAATACACCAAGGTTTTTTATCAAGGTTTTTGATCAAATAATACACCAAAATCAATTTGAGAACGTGAATACAATTTTTCTACTTGCATAAAATCAATCATAAAATCAGACACAAGCCTTTCGTATGGGTGTGATACTTACAAAATAATAAAACTCAGCTTACATAAAAAAATAAAAATTAAAAATTAGAGTTAATTATCAAAAAGTTCTATCTACATATTTGGTGGTAGCTTAGGTCCTGTCAAAAAGTTTTTGAACCAATAAGTCTCATTTATAGGTAAAAAGACGTTTTGCCCTTTAATCCCAAAACTGAGAATGTTCTTAATTTTAAAACTAAGAATATTCTCAATTTTCAAACAGAGAATGATTTCAGTATATTATTATCAAAATTAAAAAAAATTTATTTGGCTTTTGAGAAAAGTATGGGATTGAAAAGAAAGATAATTCTGCGAATATTTTAAGAAATTTATAATTATCAATTTTGAGAAATTTCTCAATTTTTTCATGATTAAAATTGAGAATATTATAACTGAGAAGGTTCTCAATTTTAAAAAAACTCTCTCTCTCTCTCTCTCTGCAATCTATCTCAATCTCCTAATTGGTTCTCTCGTCTCAGCTATTCACTTTCTCTCTCCGATTGAAAAACAAAATCTGGAGCTTCTACAGACTAACAATGGCTATCTCAGTCTAAAACCTCATCAAGAAGCACAAATATCCATTCGTCTTCTCTCTGTTCGTCCTCCTCCTCTTCGTCACATTCATAGAAAAGTAAACAGAATCAATCATAGCATCCAAAACATTGGTGTAGTGAAGCAGAGTATTCGGGGCGACCATTTCTTTGGATGGAGTTAACGGTTTAAAAAGCGAATTATCAAGGGGAACAACCCCTTTGTTCTACATAAAAACATAGTAAGGGTATAAATTGATCATAAATGGCGATTTAGTTAGGGACAAGAATTGAAGCAATGGTAATACAAACTGGGTCAGGGATTGATTAAAACAGAGATTGATTGAAAAAGGCCTGAGAAGGCGGAAAAGGGCCGAGAACTATCGAGGCAGCATGACGGGAAGAAATTTTGATCTGGGTGTGTAAATTGGCGGCGACGAGGGCGGTGTAGAGGGATTCGATGGCTGTTACGAGGAGGGAACGGTGGTGAGGACCTCGTCGCCGACGGAGATGGCGGTGATTTGGGTTTCGGGGAAGAAGCCATCTTCAGCAAGTCCCATTTTGAAGAAAAAAGGATAAATCGGGATATTAAAAATTAATGGGACTTGAAGGAGCAAATGATTTTATTTAGGACTTAATGGAGTATAAGTTCACAAAATGAGACTTCTATGTAAATGCCCCTAAAAATTATTGGCAAGAAATTTCCTACAAGTGCATGAAGATTAATTCAAAGGGTTTTCTCTCAATTTGATAGTCCCAAGGAATTGTTACTACCTACAAAGTTTTGATCCCTAACCTTGGAAGGAGAACACCCCCAGACTCAATACCTTGCCACCAGGCTAACTCTTTAAGATTTACATGAAAGTATAAATATCAATATTGTTTCCAATTCTATGATCGATATTTGTATCCTTAAACTTTTCATGGAAAAAGGATTCGCAATAAAGAAGGAAAATAAAGAAAATAAAGAAAAGGAAAAAAGGCAAAAGAATGACCTTGGAAAGTTGGTTATTTTAATTAACTATTTGACAAACACCCTATTTGAAAAGTTAGCTATTTTAATTGGTTATTGGCATTTTAACTATTTTATCTTGATTAAAATAATTGTGTTTGGAAATATAATTAATTTTTTTTATAATTAAAAATAGGCTATTGACATTTTAACTATTTTATCCTGACTAAAATAATTGTGTTTAGAAATATAATTAATTTTTTTTATAATTAATTTGATGGTTGTGAAAGAAAAAATAAAATGATTATAGATTAGATGTAATATTTTATTTTATTAACTATTTCAGCTTATTTTATCTTTATTGACTATTTTAATCAAAAAAATCAAAAAAGCAACTTGCAAAACAGGTTATGAGAAATCATGGCTCAAAACAAGCTCAATCATAGGAAGAATGACATCAAATAGAAGTCTCATTGAGACAACAATACTTTCAGCTCAAGCAACATAGCAATACACACTTTCATATAATAAAAAAATAAAAAGAGATAAAATGATTGCTTCTATGTACAACATATCTTGCCTAGATATATATAAGGTTGATATTGGGTGGACAATAAGCTTCTCAATACTGCGTGATTAGCAATGGTAACCAAATAGTACAGATAATACTCTCTCCCCACTCAAAACCATCTATAAGGTGAAAATAAAAGCTACTTGTACGAGTAAGATGGAAGGACTTATTCATAATTGAATCGACACGACTATGAGTCATTCCTCCGCCTCCGCATTCGTGCTCCCCACGACATATTTCCTCAAGCATCCTTGTTCATGCTTCTTTTCAGCTCTGATAGTTGTGCCTGCCATCGCGTCTTCCATTCGCTTCTTTCCTCCATTTGCTGGTTCTGGATAAAAGCCCAAATCAATAGAAGGTGCCATACAAGAAAATGTGTCTAAAACAAGGGCACTTCTACAAACATAACTCCTCAAGGAAAAGGCAAATAAATTAGAGCAATTGGATGCAAATATTCACTCATTTCCAGACCCAAAAAAACAAATGTCCATTCATGAATCACCAAAAGAAAGTCATGTCACCAAAACATCCAAATTGAAAACATGATACCAAAAACAAAATACCAATTAGTCTCCTAAATAAATGATATCAAATAACAAGTTTATGACTTATGACAACCAATATTCCCAAACATGATATTGAAGATGAAAAAACATACAAAAGGCCTGGTCTCTACATGAGAAAAGGCTCGCAATTGCATGATTTTTTATGCATTCTTATACTAGGCAGAATTGCAGGAAAATGTTCGATAACCCTTTTTCCAATTTATTTCTCAAGATGATCAAGACAATTCATGTGAATAAATAAATAAAAGGTAAAATCCTGGTTACCACCAAAATTCATGAGCTAAAAAAATCATTAGTTCTTCCAAATCAACCCAAAAATCAATCATCTCTTTTTTTTTTCTTTTTTTTTTCATTTTTGATGGGAGTAAGGTTAGCCATCACCATATGTGCATGCATGGATCATACACACACAAAAAGATACCCCAAAAAAATATAAAATAAAATAAAAAGAAATAAATTCAGAAGTCATGTACAACAGTGAAGCTCAATTTGTTCTATAAACACTGAAATTTGTATCAACTAAATGATAATTTGAGTAATACAAATTGTGGAAACCAAATAACAATTTACCACAAGTGTTCGAGCCGCACTAATGTTATACGGACTAGAAAATTTTGCAAGTTCTTCCTACTCACATGCGGCATACAATTCCAAACTCAACCCTAAAATTATACTATTACAATTTCAAATCTATCCAATAAGCCTACATATTAAATAAAAATAAAACGAAATTTGGTTGAGATAATTGTTGAAAAGTTTAAGGTACGGAGGATATAAGGTATTAGATCTAGTGAATATTTTTTTATTGATGAGAGATACACAATTTGTAAAATAGTTTGGTGAGAAGTCATTTTGTTGTTCTAGAAGCACGTTTTGTTTCTAATTTTACCCATTAATTTATCTATTAACTTTTTTTATCTGTTTGACTTGTTTTTCTTCTTTACTATCTGTTCAAATTTATATATATATCTTTTTTTTTAACGCAAATTTATATCTATATGTTCAAATTATTTTCTATCTGTTTAATTTTTTATCTATCTGTTCAAATTTTTTGTCTATCTATTCAAATTTTTTTTAAGTTATCTGTTGAATATTTTAACCTATCTGTTGAATTTTTTTAACCTATTTTTTCTATATGTTCAAATACACGCCATTTTCAAACTTTTTCTGTCTATTTGTTAGTCTCTCCACTTCTCTTTTTTCTCTCTCTCTATTAACTGTTGAAATTTTTGAAACTTTTTTTTTTTCTTATTTTTAACTTATCTATTGAACACAAAACCAGAGAAAAAAGAGTATTATCTGTTGAAATCCTAATCCCAATCAAAACAGCAACATCTGAGGAAATGAATACATTACGCCACTATCTGTTACAATCATCATCAACAGCAACATCTCTCTCTTACTCCTCATCTTTCTCTCTCTCTCTCTTTCTCACTCTATCTAAAAAAAAGAGACAGGGACCACCAAATCTGCTCTAAACTACCAAAACCAGATCTATGAATATAATATATATATATATATATATGATCGAATCTTGGACAATCAAGATTAGATCCAAGGCATCTTTGAAAATCAATCCATGGCTCAGATCTATACATCTACAAAGCCAGATGTATTCCAATGAACTCGACTGTTGTAACAATCACATCAATCAATCTCGATCCGATCTCCACCACAGCTCCATAGCGGGGCGTTCATTTCATGCAAGCGAACGAGGAGAGGAGAAGAGTACAGCCCCAAGAAAAGAGAAATCAAACCCTACAAAATGTATTAATAATCAGACTGAGCCAAAGTAACAACAACAGAGAATCCCATAAAGTACGCTACATATGCAGAAACTAATAATATTTCGTTCTTAATTAATTCATTTGATAATCATTACAAAAGGTACCATATGCATCGTACATTCACAAACCCTAGATTCTGAATCTATAGCATGTAATACAAGGCGATATATAGAAAATAAAAGGAAATTCGGAGAAGTTCATACCTTAGTGACTACATATTTTCAAGACGATACTTTGTTACAACAAAAATGGGTCAAACCCAAAACAAGTAAAAAGCGTGAGGCTTGTACAAAAGATATTTACAATAAAAGAAAAAGAAAATGAGCCTTTAGCTCCACGATCCCCTCAAGTTAAGTCTTTGGCGGAGGCATACCATCAACACTTGAAAGTTGGTTTCCACATAGGGTGAGCTAAAACCCAGTAGAGAATACTTTAACACACTATATGATGAGTAACAAAGTCATATGGCGAATACATATGTATGTCATTTACCAAAACGTTACACTTTCTCTTTTAAACAATGCAATGCTATGATTATAAATCAATTCACAAAATAATACTTTTTAAATAAAAAAACAAGGGAGTGGATACACAACACTGAGAATCTCTAGGTACGTATATGCCAACAGGCTGTACAAGCACTACTAAAGCCATTTTACCGATACTAACCGGAAGGATCAACACCTAACCGCACAGGTTTCTAAACTTTTACTAAGGACACACAAGCCAACATAGATCATACCACAACCACACCCCCTAACCAGATTCAGCAAGATATTCACCATTTTTTCTCAAAATGAAACGCTTTCAATATATAAATATGAAACAATGTTCAATACAAGATATATGAGTAGTTGGTTTCAATTAACCTAATTCTCATGTAATTTCTACAATAATTAAAGCTATCCTCCACCGATAGCACAAAACAAATATCGCTATACAAAAGATAAATCTCCAACAACAATTATAATTTCATAATCTCAATATAGGAGTGATAATACATATCCAACTCTACTCTCATCATCAACAGATATATTCATTTTATCGTTTAAAAAACTTAATATCTTTCCCTTTATTCTTAGTTCAAAACCAATGATTTCTACCAAAACATCTATTTCTTTCAAAAATACATTTAAAGGAGAAATTTCCAATGTTTCAACACAACTTAACAATACACTCATTTCCACAACATTTTTCATGAATCTATTTGAAAACCTCTCTTTTATATTCCCAAAACAAACCCTAAATTAAACCCACTACTCCTAAATCACTACACTTTTTCAAGGAACACATAACGAGACTAAGAATCATACAAAGAGGTTGAAAAAATTCCTAGTTCAAGAGTAGAAAGAGATATGAATACCCAACTTTTAATGGAGTCGAAAATGAAAACTTTTCCTATTAGAATGTTCATCTCTACGAGCTCTACACTTTTCTCCAAGGTACTACGATGGCAAGACCAACGGATTTGAATGTATAAGGGTGTTTAGACAAGAACTAGAGAGAGAGTGAAGAAATTTGGTAAAGTTACCTTTTAGAGAGAGAGAGAGAGAGAGAGAGAGAGATCAAAAAATGAAAGAAAATATCTTTTTCCCGTGCTGATATATACACAAACCGCTCGAGCATTAGACACAAGGAGCCGCTCGAGCGACCAAGTCATTGCTCGAGCGCATAATGACCTCCTTCTAGTAGTTTAGACCTACAAACACAGATACTAGAAAGAACCGCTCGAGCGACCAAGTCATTGCTCGAGCGCATAATGACCTCCTTCTAGTAGTTTAGACCTACAAACACAGATACTAGAAAGAACCAATGACCACTCGAGCAAAAGAAGGACTGCTCGAGTGAACCTGAAGAGAAACAGGCAGAAACTCTTTTGAAAAAACTAAGTCCCAACCTGTTCAAAACAAATCGACAACTCCAAACAACCAATCCCACATTACAACAAGACAGCAAGAAATATAAACAATAACCATGAGTACCGAATTCCGGATCAAACATTACAAAAGGATTAAGTTTTAACCCGAGTCACTATAATTCTAAAACTTGACTTATTAATAAATAGGTGTAAAATTTTGAACAATTACAAGTTTTGCTCTAACATTCAATCATAAATTCATAATTATAAAAATATTTTAAAAAAATAGAATGTAACTGCTTGTACTTCTATATTATATTTCAATACAAATTAACACAAATAAATTAAAAATAAATTAAAACTCACAAACAAAAATCAAAATATTCAAATTATTTATCACTTTGATAAATTATCAGTATTAAAACTAGTACCAAATGATCATTCTACAAACCAAAACGTACATATAAAGGTCTCAAATTTTTTCATTGTAAAAAACGAGAGTCAAATACATAAGAAAATTTATTTATGACTCGTGAATAAATAAGTCCATCCCATACAATCTACTGATAATTATCCCCTCGTATAAAAGGACGAAATGTTGACAGCACATATTTTTTCCATTTTATTGGACTCGCACAAAACAAAAGAGAAATTATTCAGGGATCTTGAGATATTGTCAGGTAGCATCTCAGTAGTGTTGAAATTAGCGGAAGGAAAAAAAAAACGAAAAAACAAAAACAAAAACAAACAAACAAACAATTTTGTTTTTGGTACAAAAAATAAATAGAAAGCTTATGTGGTGGTCATAGATTAATTAGTTAGGAGTAAGGACATGTTGTAATCATAGAATACTATTTTTTCACAACAAAAGGGACAAAGACAAGAAGAATGCTCTACACAATAATAATAATTATGTGGTACTTCCATTCTATTCACCAACTTAGCTTTCCAGAATTATTGTAGGCCTCTACTCTCTACCCTACTTTCATGACATAACACAGTCCAAGAAAATAAGCAATCCCTTTCACTGACTTATTTATCAGGGACTTTTCTCAAATTAACGTAAAATAGTAACTTATTTTTTTAAAGTAGGCCTAGTTTGGACGAAATTTCTAAATTAAGCTAAAATGTGAAATAAATCACGCTTTCACCGTTTTTGTGGCCCTCCTGCGGAAAGTTTATAAAATCGTAAAAGCGTGGTTACAAACCATACTTTTAATTAAGAAAGCGCGGTTACAAACCACGCTTTTAATTAAGAAAGTGCGATTACAAACCACGCTTTTAAGAAAATTTGATTTATACATAAAGCGTAGTTCCTAACCACGCTTTTAAATAAATTTTTTGTTTTTTTAGAAAACGTGATTGCGAACCACGCTTTTACTGTGCTTTGAAATAATTTTTTGTTTTTTCAAAAAATGTGGTTCACAACCACACTTTTACTGTTCACCAAGAAAAGCGTGAATGATAACCACCTTTTTAACCGAAATCCAGTTTTAAAGGAAAGCGTGGTACGTAACCACGCTTTTAGGAGCACCCACTGTTGATTATAATTATTATTATAATTATTCAATCCACATTCTATAATTCGCTCAATTATCTTGTAGATCTCTATATATAAATTATTCATATAAAACATCGTATTGACAAACAATCTTAGCTACCAAATTTTATTATTTTAATATTTAAAAATAAATTATGTAATTTTGAAATTATGTTTCGCATCCATTATTTTTTTTACAAACTGATAAAATTATATGTACAATTATCAGATCAATTTGATATTTACATAAATAATTTATACATAAAATTTTTAAAAAATAAACAGCATGCATTGTCTAAAGAGTAGTGAATTGTGTAAAAAATGTAAATTAAATATTTGCTTAATTTACCTGATATTTTTTAAATTGTTATTTAAATATAAAATTTTAAATTAAATTTTATTTTGTTATGTAATTCAAATATAATTTAAAAAAGATCGATGATGGACAAAAATAAAAACAACAAATAAAAAATTTAAAATAAAAAATTAAAAATTAAAAATTAAAAATTAAAAATTAAAAAAGAAGAAGAAAATAATGGCCTCGAGACACGCACCCTCCCAGAGTACATTTTGCACAGTTTCGGAGAGATTTTGTCGGGGCTTTTCCCAAAATAAGCCCCTATACTAATTTATTTCCCAAACTAAGCCTACTTTTGCAGAATTTTTAAACTAAATATTCGTTGTTCCCTTAAATTTTTGTTGCCATGAAATATTTAAATAAAACTTCACACAACATATATAAAGTATCTAATTTGCTAATTACTACTACGAAGAGGAAAACAAAATAAATGTATGACTATAACACTTATAACACTTTAGAACGCCGTAGATAGTTCAAACATAAGTATCCCACAAAAATAATTTGTAAAAACATTGAACATAACACAGAGCATAAAATAAAGCGACGAGTACAACGCTTAACAATTACATAGACAAATATTAGACAAACCATTCACAAACTCATTGTCGAAAGAGTTATTTGAACACACACAACATATAATTATGGATAACCTAATATAATTTAGTAGACAGATAGACGCCTAATCCTCGCTCAAATCGACAATCTCAGAGTCCGAACAATCAGAGAGCTCAAGGTCAGAGAGAAGTACAGGATCGTCCTTAATAGCCTTGATAGCCGCAGCATTTGGTGTTGTTCCGTTCTTCTCGGCATCCGACTTAAGTATAAATAGTTCCATATCGCGGGCTGACCTACGGCGCATTTGAGAAATCTCACGTCGAAGTCTTTTACATAGTCGATCAACATTATCTGGATCTTCCTTTTGGATCTAAACTGAACATGCTTTCGGCACCTTCAGTCGATTTTCCTGACATAATCTTTCCATTTGCACTCGCTCTATAAATAGTACAGGCCACTTCAAAAGTCTAGCGTCTGCTAAACCATATCCTGTTTGATTATCAGATGGATCCTCTACGAAACCACATAGATCTCGATAGTACTTGGGCATGACAAAATGTCGCTTCCTAAACCTATCATGATAAGCACAAGAGGCATCTAACAAAGTAAATGGTGTTTCATCTTCAGCATCGCCACTTCCCCTTCTCGTTCATGTTCCTCGGCATGAACTCTCACCTCTTTTGAAGTTCCTACCCCCTGCAAGTCCCCTTCCCGTTCCTCTTCCTCGTCGTGAACTCTCACCTCTGTGATTCCTACCCCCTGCCATGAATCTATACTCCATTTGATTTTTTCTCAATAGATGAACGATAGTTTCCTAGGGCGAAGTGAGTGGAAAGGTTGTGTGTTTACCATCACTCCTTCAGTCCTTTATATAGTTGTCTGTCTACACCATTGCCATGTGGTCGTATTAATGTGACTTAGATGAATTCTAAAATGTGAGGAAAAAAACAAAGCATCTCAATCGCACTGCACAAAGTCACATACATCACTGCATGTGAGGAAAAAAGTCACAAAGTATATAATTTACAAAGTCAGAAAGTCACATGCATCACTGCATCACTACACAAAGTCACATGCATCACTTGCATCACTGCATCTAAGGAAAAAAGTGACATGCATCACTACATCGCTGCACAAAGTCATATAGCATTTGAGAAAAATACAAAGCATACAATTTATTACGTCTATTAAAGTCACTGCATCACTGAGAAATGTTAGACGTATCACTGTGTCGAGCTACAATTTAGTATCGTACTGTAGCTACTGTGCCCATATGAATTTCTGCAATTCATAATGGGATGAGGGGGTGTCAAAACAAAGCAACAAAACAATTAGACCATTTGTGTTTAAAAAGCCACCCTACGCAGCTCCAAATAGATTCATAAACCTTGAAGATAAAATATTATAGAGTTAGAATGTATTGAAGATTAATTTGTAGTAGAGTTAGAATCAATGGTTTTTCGATGTATAGAACTTGAAAGTGTTACAGATAAAAGCTAGCCTAGTATGCAGACAAGAACAACACCGACTTAAATCAACACATAGTTAACTTGAAATTAAATTTGTCAAATTTTTCCAATTAAATTAAATGCAATATGTAAGGTGAAAAGTGAAATTAAATATATTGTCAATGAAAAATAAATTGAATTATATTTTTAAACGGAAAAGTGAAATTAAATTTCTAAGCGGATTTGAACTTTGCTAAAAACCTTCAGATATGCACTGAGTAGTAAATAAAAGTCGAAGTGACAACTCCTATAAAGTTTATGCATAGTTGTTCAGGTCATAAAAATTGACGTGACAACTCTGGTGCATAGTTGTTTAAAATAATTTCAAACATACAGCTACCATGTGTAATGGCTTTACAATGCTTATACATGAGTTATCAATAGGAAAAGAAATTCGTAACGAATCTTGACATGTGTACTTATAAATTTAGTGATTTCATAAACTTCAGGTTCATATAACAAATAGTTGAAATACATCCGTAAGTTAGATGAACAACAACATTGTCTTACACTCTAGTAACGAAGATACGACACAACATACAAACATATATGAAAGATAAAGGTGTTTGATTTCTCATTCCTCATTTGACATGTAGTAGTCAGAGAGATACTTTTCATTGTTTGAGACATTATTTCACTCAATCACTGTCAATTCTCTATTGCTTGCTTCTGCTATTTCGGTGGCTAGCTAAAGCATGAAATGTCGACATCTCCGCATCAACATTCTGTTGTTCTCCTTCTTAATTCTGCTAACTGTTTTTTCAGAATCGCTCACATTTCGTCTAGTCATGGTCAATGAACGACAATGAGGTACTGGTGCCCCAAAGTTACGTAGATCATTAAACAATCCTTCTTGCTCCGTTACCCTGAACGCCCATTCTGCTCGGATACCAGCATAATAATCCTTCGGACTCGAGTACTTTTCGCTCTTGTAGTCATAAGTAAATGGAGGTAGTAGCCACACTTTCAGATTTCTTTGACAGCGTGAACTTTCTGCACCTCTTGAAGACATTGTTTATAAAATAAAAAAATTAATAATAATACTAATTGCAGATATATTACTATTGTTATGACTTGAACAAACATCATACTGGGGGTAGCGCTATTTATAGACATCATACTGGGGGTTAACTAGAGATGACCTAGTGGCGATAATTGAGATGTTGGGGCACTATGGAAGAAGTGATACCCAGTAATATTATTTTATCTTATTCATTTCATGCAATCCTGAGTACCCGTGACTTTGTGTACATGTGATGTAGTCACGGACGTGATTGTCAGATAAAATCATAATTGTAGGTCATCTTTTTCACAATGCAATCCCTTCATATTCAAGCAGTAAGTTGTCAAATTAATCAGTAATGCAGTGAATTGTCACATCGCCACATTAAACTATTTTTTCATGCTTGATTTTTAAATACAGTAAGTAGTCACTTCGAACTGACGATTTCAGTACAAATTGGCATTTTCAAAAAATTATAAATTAAATCATAAAATGAAATAGCGGCTTTAATTTTCTTTGTTTTAAAGTAATACTGTTCATAAACAACTATGAAACAGAGTGCAAATAAATATACAACCTTCCAACTCACTTCGACTTACAAAACTATCGTTGATTTTCTCACCAAAACAATGTTCAAAACAAAACTAAACAAAATAATAAAACGGCCACCTGATATGTAAAGAAGATTGGCACTGCAGCCTATATTTTATCTTATTTTCACTTTACGAAACTTCACAGTCATCCCTTTTTCTCCTCTTTGCATTTTCTACTTCTTTTTGTATTCGGTAAATTACACTTCACTCCTTCAGTCCTTTATATAGTTGTTTGTCAACACTATTGCCATGTGGTCGTATTAATGTGACTTAGATGAATTCTGAAATGTGAGGAAAAAACAAAGCATCTAAGCCACGCTGCACAAAGTCACATGCATCACTGCATGTGAGGAAAAAAGTCACAAAGTATATAATTTACAAAGTCAGAAAGTCAAATGCATCACTGCATCACTGCATAAAGTCACATGCATCACTCTATCACTGCACAAAGTCACATGCATCACATGCGTCACTGCATCTGAGGAAAAAAGTGACATGCATCACTGCATCGCTGCACAAAGTCACATAGCATCTGAGGAAAAAACAAAGCATACAATTTATTACGTTTGTTAAAGTCACTACATCACTGAGAAATGTTGGACGTATCACTGCGTCGAGCTACAATTTATTATCGTAGCATAGATACTGTGCCCATGTGAATTTCTGCAATTCATAATGAGATAAGGGGGTGTCAGAACAAAACAACAAAATAATTAGACCATTTGTGTTTAAAAAGCCACCCTACGCAGCTCCAAATAGATTCATAAACCTTGAAGATAAAATATTATAGAGTTAGAATGTATTGAAGATTAATTTGTAGTAAAGTTAGAATCAATGGGTTTTTCGATGTATAGAACTTGAAATTAACACATAGTTAACTTGAAATTAAATTGGTCAAATTTCTCCAATTAAATTAAATGAAATATGTAAGGTGAAAAGTGAAATTAAATATATTGTCAAGGAAAAATAAATTGAATTATATTTGTAAGCGGAACAATGAAATTAAATTTTTAAGTGGATTTGAACTTTGCTTAAAACCTTCAGATATGCACTGAGTAGTAAATAAAAGTCGAAGTGATAACTCCTATAAAGTTGATGCATAGTTGTTCAGGTCATAAAAGTTGACGTGACAACTTTGATGCATAGTTGTTTGCAATAATTTCAAACATACAGCTACCAAGTGTATATGTGGTATAAATATCACATCATACCACAACAAAAGTTTTATAGCTATTTCGAGCGATATCATCATGAGATATACGGTGGTTGATCTATATGCAGCAATGGGTCGCTATTGGGTTGCAGATGGAGATGAATTTCAATACCCATTAACACCAAATTTGTGTTACTCACATGCCACCGTCAATACCATGAGAGCTGAGTGGGAATTTCGCATAACTCGAGCAAACGTTCTCGCTGAGCTATGTCGTGAAGTTAATATTAAATTTCCTCGCCGGTTAGCCGTGCGTATGCCAACTAACACTCCACAGTTGTTGCAAAGGGCATTGCATCGTATCCGTGACGAAGTTAATCGCATGACCCAACGTTTGCAAAGGTCTAAACTAATTAAGACTGCAAATGAGCGTGCCGAAGATGGGTTAATGGATGATGCACACCAGTACTTTGCCTGGAGCATGGATGTTATGTATGAATCTGATATTGAGATGTTAGATGATGATGATAATGAATGAAATTGTTTGGATGAATGACCAAACCATTTATCTTGTAATGGATTTGTAATGCTTATCCACAACTTATCAATGAAGGGAGAAATTTCAATAGTTTTTGAATAGTTCTTGTAATTCTACAAATAACAAATATCTTTGCTTTCTCTCCATTGTTATTATTTTGAAGAATGCTAATTGAACTAGGCTTTCATGATTTCATGCATTATTGATGTGGAATATAATGATGATGCTGAATGAACAACTATGAAATTATTTTCTCAGTCGCAAACAGCACTGTGAAACACACCCACACTGAAGTACCTAGATGTAGAACATGTACCTCAGTCAAAAACTTATGTTGCTTGGGGTTCTTCGAATACTGAGGGGAGTAAAGTTGAAATACAATCTCAAGCCGGGCATGAGAATGAGTCACCCACAGTTAAGTAAGAAGATGTTGAGCATGTACCTCAGTCAAAAACTTCTACTGCTTGGGGTTCTTCGAATACTGAGGGGAGTAAAGTTGAAATACAATCTCAAACCAAGCATGAGAATGAGTCACCCACTAATATCTGGAGTTGTAATAAAAATAGCCAGTCCAATGGTGGCAACGAGTCGGCTATTGACAAAAATCAGATTTTGGGGAACGACACAACGTCAAAGGCAAATGGTTGAGGGTCTAGTAGAGGGAGTTGGGGTTCTTCGAGTGAAGAGGGCCACAGTGATGATAGGAATGAAGGAATATGGGGTTGGCAAATTAAAGAATTTGGGTGCTGGAGGAACTGTTTATTATTACAAAATTTGGGTCCAGTTGAAGGGTTAATCTATTCTATTATTAAAGGGGAACACCAATTTTGGTGTCATGAATCTGAAGCCTGGCTTACAAATTTTTTTCTATTTTTCATAAAATGACCATAACTTGTTAAATAATCTATTATTTTAAAACTTATATCAAATTATAATTATGGGTAAAATCTTAAATTACCAACTCAGTAAATAACTTCCAAGTTCTATACGCATGTTGTAATTATGTGTGCGCACGTTGTTTAAAAAAACCAATGTTCTTGAAATTTTTATTATATTATCAGGTTCTGTACTTTTTTTTTTTTAGGTAGTCTTATGTAATCTGAAATTTTTGTGTGTGTGTGTGTGTTTCAAAAAAAAAAAGTGTTCTTAAATTTTTCATTATATCATCAAATTCTTTGGAAAAAAATTACAGAATAATAAATAAAATTTATGTAATTACTTATTTTGTGTTTTTTGTAAAGAAATAATTATACACTTAAAAAAAATTATTTAAAAAAAATTGTATAAAAAATTATATAGTTTATTATTGTAAAACGAAAATCCACATGGTACCAAATACAACACAACTTCAATCTCGTATGTATATAATCACCCTGTTTAAACCCATTGTGACATCATGATTTAAATATTTGAAGTATTTAGGAAATCATCAAAATAAGTAAGAATAAAAAATTGTAAAATTCTATTTTCAAATAAATAAATATGGCACATTTACATCCTCTGTACAAATTTGATTTACAAAAAAAAAAAAAACTATACACTCCATATCACACCCGCTAATGCCCTAACTTGCCCCCAATCTCACAACCCCGACCGTGGACCTCCCTCTTCGGTCTCCTACCGTAGACTCTCTGAATATGTGGGTCCCCCAATCATAAATATGTATCCTGTGGCACTCCCTCCCTTGCATGTGGCCCTCCACTGACTGCCTGTGGAGCCTATGAGTGTGAACCTCCCTCTCCTGCCTATGCTGCCCATGATCCTATCTCTGGCCTAAGATCGGATACTGTTGTGAGCTATGAAACTCCCTCATCTGGTGCAACTGTATCACGATTTGCAGCTAGACCTCGACCTCGACCTCTACCTCTACCCGCACCCCGACCTCGGCCGCGACGTCTGCCGCGACCATAACCTCAGCCTCTCCCTCGCGCTCTGGGGGGGCCTCAATATGGGCCTCATCCTCAACATGGGAGATGTCAGTGAGAACTGCATCATGTGTACTCATGGTCGCGGTCGAACTAGTCCCCACAAAAGTAGGTATATGTAGTGTGGGACTATGTGATATACATGTATCAACCCCAACACTACAAACACCTGAACTGTTTGGTGGTGGTAACTGGGTGGGTGGGGTAACAACGTCATGCATGTATCGGGGCGATGTCCAATCAGGGTCAGCTACATAAGGTATGCCA
Organism: Camellia granthamiana; assembly: GCA_036172215.1. Classification (NCBI taxonomy): domain Eukaryota; kingdom Viridiplantae; phylum Streptophyta; class Magnoliopsida; order Ericales; family Theaceae; genus Camellia; species Camellia granthamiana. Next base: position 108,810,562 of record CM069907.1, read on the forward strand.
ATATGCTAGGTAGGATGTATGTGGAGGGAATCTGGAGATATGTATGGGGTAGCATGTGGTGGGGTGACTGATGTCCAAGGACCTGATGTGGTCGGCGCTAAAGTGGAAGGCACTGGCGTGGATGACATTGATGTGTCTGGAGCAGCTGCTGCACTGTGTACACCGTAGTGGCCAAAATGCAGACGATCTCCCCGATGGGCATGCTGGATCGCCTCGTACAACAAGTCTCGGATCTCTGCAACGACCTGCAAGGCATGCTGTCCATCACGTCTGAAAAGGGCGTCCTCAGCCAAGTGATATGACATCCCAGCTCCAACCACCTGAACAAATATTCGGACGTATTAGGCTACAGTTGACTGAAAGTAAATCAATTATGATCTTAATGATTATCTGACACATACTATGATACTCACCAATGCCTCAAGATAAGGCCCAACTCCCTGATATCCGGACTCAGACAGGTGGCTCGGATTACCGACTAGTAGCCTTGTATGTCGCCGATACCACAACATGTAAGGGTTGGAAGAGGGGAGCACCTCATCGCTCCAGTCAGCCTATACAATACTGTCTCGATGGGCATCTCACAACTGTATATATCGCATATAAAACAAACTCCAGTCAGTGCCAGCTCGGCCATGCCTATCAGTCACATGCAACCGCCACTCGGTGTCGAACCGATCCGGCACGGAATGGACCCAACCAAACTGTCGGAGGACACGATGGGCGAGATGCCACTCAACCACGTCAAAACAAATAAGTGGCACTCTGGCCATCCATATCTCCTGACCTAGTCAGCAATAGTCGGGGAGCGTACTGAGGACCCCAGCATAAGGCTGCCAGATAAACTACAATAACGACAAGTATATTAAAATTCGCTCATGAACTCAAAACATATACAATGAACAAGACAACTAAAATTGAGAGCAAAATTTCATACCTCGCCCTCGATCATCCGGTCGAGCTGGTCTCTATAAACGACGACGGCATGGTTGATACGACCTCGTGGCCAAAGTCAACCCTCCACCGGCTATCTCGAGGTCCCGGTGGCAACTACATGTCTCCCTGGCCCATGGGAAGCTCACCAGGAGTAACCACTTGCCACCTAAACGGGGCAATGCGAATAAATCTCTCCCACGCCCAAATCTGTAATAGTTTGAACGCATTTACAATACTAATATATGTCATACAATATGAATTGACACGTAATAAAATTCTTACTAACCTATAGCAAGACAAGTGGTCCTCCGATCTCCTTCGCACCCACTTGAGCTGCTCGACATAGCATCCTATACAAGCATGCCAAAGTCGCGCCACCCCAGCTATACTGGCCGATCTCATCAATGTCTCTCAGTAGTGGCAAGTACATCAGCTTGAGTAGGTTCTGTGACTTATCAGGGAAAAGTACCCCCCCAATAAGCCACAGAATATATGCTCGGGCATGCTGCTGTACCAACTCATCTAGAGCCTGATCTAGAAGAAGACCCAACTGCTCGGCCAGCCATCTCACCCTCAGTCTACCTGCCTGTAAGTCTGCAGGTGTAGGTGCTACTTCCAATAGCTCAGCACATAGGGCTATCCACTGCTCCCTCGTCAATGATAGGTCAACTCCAGTAACTGCTCGCCCATCAATCCATAGACCATATAGGACAGATACGTCCTGCAATGTGACGGTGGCCTCCCCGATCAGGAAATGGAATGTATGAGTCTCTATGCACCACCTCTCGACGAGAGTAGTGATGAGTGGGTGGTCTAGTCTAATATGCCCGATACGGTAGACACCATAGAATCCCGTGCGTAGTATATACTGCAAGACTTTATGGTCCAACGGATGCTCCCACAAGCCAGAATCTGCCCGGTGGCATGTCAACACGGTGCGTGCCTCGTCCTGCATAACAGAATGACTAGTTTAAATAATAGCATTATCACGTAATATAAAACAAAATGCATGGTATTTTAATTGTAAGCGTAAAGTCGAACAAACGTTATTGCATACTGGATGCTCCCATAGACTGTCAGCCCAATGTGGATGACTGAAAAGTGGGACCTCCTCAAGTAGATGTGCCATGAAGCCTGTACAAGTGAAATACTAGATCATAACAATAAAAATATCATTTAATCATAACAGAAAAATTGTAATTATTCCATAAATTACGATTTGTAAAAGAAAAGTATGCTCAGCTATTTCAAAATTTAAATTTGTGTGATACTATATATGGAAGCAATTCACTAAAATGTAATTAATTTTTATTTCAAAAACCTCTATTGGTTAACTGTAATTTAACTATAACAATTAAACTCTAATTAATTCCATATATGACAACTTGAAAAAAAAAAAAAAAATGTGCTCGATTATTTTAAAATTATAAATTTGTGTACTACTAACATGAAAGCAATTCACTAAAATCTAATTATAATCATAAAAATAAAAAAATAAAAAAACTCTAATTATTCCATAATTTATGATTTTTAAATATATATATATATTTGTACTTTAAGATTTAAAATTATGTGTCATTAAATATGATAAAAATTCAACAGAACCTACCGTTATGTATGCTATAACTAATATAGAAATCTTTTCCAAAATAACTTTAGGGCCTCAGTTACATAAGCTTAATAATGACCATGTACATAATGCAGTAACATGTGGATAGTTTTCCTACATAAATATTTGCCAAAAAATTGAATGAGAATTTTTCTTTTTTCCAATAATAGGTTGATGATTACATTTATGGCATATTTGACAAAACTTAATTATTGATTTTGTAATGCTAAAAGTTTGAATAAATTATAAAATTTTCAAATTACATAAATTTATTCATAAATTGTAAATGTGAACAATGGTTGCAGCATTCGAAAATATTAAATTTATTCATAAATATTAAATTTTCAAATGGTAGAAGAACTATTTGATTAAATATAGAATTTTGTAATACACATTTTCAATCAAATACACAATAAAAAACTTAGGCCTATGTGCTACAGTTAAATGTTTTTGCATACATTGTTAGTTTAATTTATTTACTTAGTCTGTTAGTTGTATTTTTTTTTTTTAATATAAAACAATTACAATATATAAAGAATTAAAAATTAAAAATGATCTATTACAAATAAAAAATGATCTATTTAAAGAATTAACAATTACAATATAGTTTAATATGAGGTCGTTTGCACTACAAGCTCAAAATTCACATGAGCTGTCCAATTACAATCTCAAAATTAAAAATCGCAACCATTTTACAATTTCACAAATCACGAAACTCATGTAAGCATTACATAGTCTTCATCGACCAAGCCGCACCGGACATGTTCGCCTATCATGACCTGTCTGCTGACACTCACTGCAACGAGCGGTCAAACGCCTATCTGATATATCCATCTCATTCAGAATATGGGACATAGATTTACGACCCCGTTTTACATCTCGCAGACAAAGTACATTAGGCATTAAGGTCCACTGCGGATCATCCCAATAATCTTGATGCGGTATTGAATTGAATTTAGTTTCCCAAACCCTCATGTATACAGGAAGCCTATATACTGGATCAACGTACTCGAATAGATTGTCACCGCATTCAAACATAACAGCGAGCATATGAGAACATGGATAGTGTCTTATCTCATATTTGCCATAATTGCACGTGGGTTGATTCATGCGCACAATCTGTGTATTGCGACCTCGTCCATGGCGAAAAGATGTTCGCACCTCAAATATGCAACGGGGCCTATTAGACAATATTGATACAAACTAATCAAGTTCATGTTTTTAGGTGTAATTAACTTCACAACATAATAATAACAATTTAGTTTACATTACAAACTAACCTGTTGTACAATATTAACTGAAAAGTATTCCCCCTTGCGATGCCCTCCTCGATAATTTTTTGCATCTCTCTATGGTATTGGAACTCATTCCGTACATCTATTTCTACTTGGGCTCCCATCTCGTCGAAATATTTTACCAGCCGTCGAAATGTAAACTCAACCATAGTTGTAATAGGTAAGTTCCTTGCACCTTTCAAGACACTGTTGAAGCACTCTGCGTCATTGCTGGTCAATACCCCCCACCGATATCCACCATCATACGCAAGGGCCAACTCCACAGGATTCATCTTGCAAACCCAATCGATGGCATCTTGGTCAATAGCCTGTATTTGTTCTAAGTAAGGATTACACTTTCGTCGTTGATAAGCACTCCCTGCTTTCCATAGAAGTTGTTTCAACTCCTTATTTTTAAACTTTGTATTAAAGTTACTACAAACATGTCGAAGGCAGTGCCGATGATATCCAACAAATTGGAGCGACGGATTCAACCAATGTCGCCTCACAGCAGCTAAAATACTCTCAGCTCGATCAGATATCAAAGTCACTCCCTATCGATCCATGACAATATGTTCCTTGATATTTGAAATGAAGAACGATCAAGACTCCAAACTCTCCTTGTTGACAACAACGAATGCAAACGGTAATACTTTGCCATTGGCAGTGACGATGGTTGCTACAAGCAACACACCAGTGTATTTGCCGTATAAGAATGTACCATCTATGGTAATAACAGGCCTACAATATCTGAATCCATCGATGACGGGTTTGAAAGACCATAAAACAAAGTGGAAGACGGGCATAATGGTTGTACCTCCAGTATATCTATGCTTCCATTGAACGATAGTGCCAGGATTAAAAGTCTGTAATGCATGTATGAATTTAGGCAACTGCCTATATGATTCATCCCAATCCCCGAATACCATTCTAATTGCCTTTGCCCTTGCATGCCACGCTTTATTGTATGATATATTGTAGTTCATGGTCTTTTTGATATCTTCAATGACATTCTTAATTGGCATATCAGGTTCATTGTGCATACAACAATCAAATATGACTTGGATTATTTGGGTGTGAACACTATAAACAAACAAATATGTATATATATGTAAACATTTATTTTTTATACTCACTGCAACTTGTCCCAAAAGATGAGAAGCAATGTAACTGGAGCTAATATTAGTGTGGTCCCTATTCATTCGTGGGTATAAACAATGGTGAGGACCCCTGTACTGCTTTATTTCAAAAAGACCATGTTTCCTACTAAGAGATGCACGCAACCACCATCTGCAATCGTGCTTGCAAACAGACACCCAAAGGTCTCGCTTGGAGATTACGACCTTATACTCTCGATTATTTGTTACATGGTACAATTTCACAGCATGTACAAGTTGCTTCTTATCAACAAAAACCATCCTTTTGTCCAACTCTGGATTTTCAGCGTTCCAGATCCGATTACGAGGAGCGACATCACGGCTACTCATGTCAAAATCACCAACCATGTGAATGTTCTCATAGAAAGGGATTTCAAGTCTAGGTGGAATGGGGGGCATTTTCAAGGTCAACGGGAGCGTCGGTATCATCTTCTTCATCATCATCATCTAATCCGCCCAATAAATTTTCTTCATCACACATTTCATTCTCATCATCGTCTAGGACAACATCAAGACCATACATGTCATTGTCAGCAAACTGTACATAGTTCACCATTTCAGCCATATTACCAGCAATTTCAACTAGAGTGGTATTATGGCTGCAGGTGGGCATATCTTATGTGTTATGTTGAAATTCATAATCATATCCACCACGTGAACTTGATTCCACACCATAGCCCTCAAATGTCTGTTGTGTGTAGCCCACTGCATAACATTGATCTGATTCATACATAGGAGACCGAAACGCTGTAGTGTCAATCCCATGTGTCAACAATGTAGTGAACGGACGAGAATCCATCTGCGTCATATTTGGGACATTGTGTACAACCTCTTTATCAATGTACACTTCCAAACAATTTGGTGGTTGGAAACTTACACCGATACTTAATACGGCGTTCAACGCCTCATCGTCATTGATCGGTAATATCTTGCATTTGCTTATTGCTTGCCACTGGCAGTAAGGATATCTACATTTGAAATTTAATCGGACACTTTCCCCGTAACTTGTCACCTTGGACATGAACATCTCCTCCAAATTGCTAAGCGTGGTGCCAAGTTGCACCCCATATATCCCTTTCGGCTCAGCATCATATGACACACTTTCATCGGGATCCCGAATTATGTTTCCCCCCTAATAGAAGATAATTGGAACAGTCTCCATATACTTGCTTCAATGAAACAAAAAACATTAAAATATCAACAATATACTTATATCGGATTTTACTTCTAAAATAATTATATGAATTTTAACTCATTCAATTACAATTACTTGTGAGGCAAGAACTTTATTTAAGTAATCAGCAATTGTAATCCAACAATCCTTATTGATTTTTTAATTAAAATATGAGTTAAAATAATTATTATGTTTTGGGTTTTTTAGCTTTTTAAGAAAAAAGCTTACAACACATAAAGAATATTGGTTTGTTTTGACATAACTGTCTATGGAACTCCTGTGTTCTGCTTTTTTCATTATTTATTACGATTAACATCATGTACTTGTGCACGGTAAATGTAAATTTTTCTTTTTCCATGTTTCTTCTTCTTTGTTTTGGTAATATTTAAGTGTTGATTTGATTTTTTTAAATTAACCTACTTTTATTTTTGTGTTGGTTATTTGAATTTGTTTAGGCGGACACTTGGTGAAAGAAAGTTGTGAAAGTCAAAAGACAATTTATATTTTCCTATAAGTGACATTTATATCATAAGTGACATTTTTCTATAAAATCAGCCCTCTCATTTTTGTCAATTTATATTTTCCAATGTAGAAGGAACTCTAGAGGTGAAACATTACTTCAACACAACTAAACATTAATCCAATTTATATTTTCTCCCATTTTTATTTTTCTCTCTATTTGCTTATTATTGTTTATTTTTAGATTAATTTGTTCACTTATTTTTATTCATATAAAACAACGGCTGAGATTTCATCTCTACGTGGAGTTTTTTTTACTCCCTATGTGGAGACTCGTATCTTTTTTGCGTGAAGGTTCTTTTTCTCCATTTAGGATTTATTTTATATTTTGTACTCAGATTTATTTTACTACATGAGTTATTGTTAGATGTATAATATATTAAATCTTGTGTTTTGTCATAAAAAAATAAATATAAAAATAAACAATTAAGACTTGTACTAAAATTTAAATTTCATATTGTCATTTTGACACAAATAGACATGCAATGTATTGTATTATATAAATGAAGGATGTCACATTTAAAAATAAAAGCAAAAAAAAAAAAAAAAAAAGAACGCTCACTGCATACAATCACTATCACATTTAATATTTGCTTAAAGATTCATTAGAAACTATCTACAAATTTAAGTATGAAATTATAAATTCATAACATTTGCACCTACTTCTGAGTTACATGAATTAGGTATATTTTACATTTGTTACAAAACTGGTATACTACCCAAAAAAAAAAGTCTCTTTTTGTCCACTTCAAGAACTTTTATGGTAAGAGCTCATCATAGGTCCACATAAAAGAAAAATCTCAATCAAACCCATAGGAACACACCACACTATTCAAATATAATAACTTAATTGAGTTTTGAATAGAGATGGTAATTTTCCCCAATATCACTTCAATGAGAAAATAGGGTGGGGACGGAGAAATTATATTTTCACACACTTAATAACTAAACAACTCTTACATCATAATCAAAATAATGTCATAATTGACCTCACAATATGTTATAACTAATCACATTATGTCATAATTCAACTAAGTTTTTGTTCTGAAAATCTTTTATTAATTTTGGATAAATTTTACAAGAGATTTCTAATTTTTTATGGTAAAAATTAAAATTATTAAAAGTGTATTATGCTATTCTATGATACAAATACAATGACGAATCTGTGGTGTGTGATAAAAACAAACATAATTTTTTCTGGCAACTTTTTCAACGTCGTCAACAATTTTCACCTTGTCCTTATTACCAAACAAGATTTTACCTTGGATCTAATACTTTATACCCCTTTAAAATAAACTTTTCACCAATTGTCTCTACTATTTAAGAATGAAATTAGACATTTGTTAATGAATTACTATGCTATCAAGACCAAAATTTTATTTTAAAAAGGGTATACCATTTAGCATGAAATTATTTGGTTCTTAAAAATACATTTATTAGTGGCATGAAATTTTTACATTACAGTGTATACTAAATATATTTTTATTTTCATTTTTGCCAACAAATGAACATAAACATGTTTAAAATATTGGACAAATTACAAAAAAAAAAACTTCAGAGTTTCACGTATTTTTTAATTTAAACTCGAAAGTTTTAATTTCATCAATTTAAATATTCAACTTCATTATGTGTCACAACCTACACTCATGTCAATCTCAGTTACTTTGTTTAACAATTTTTTTTTTTTTTTAAATACATGTGGCAATATATTATTTACTCTTTTAACTTCTTGTAAAACCACTTTTAAACTTGACCATACTAGATCACAAACTATTCTAACCATCTATTTAAATACTACCATGCACCTGACACAGTGGATAAACTCTCTCTCCTTCCCCATCTCTTTCGCCATTGAAACCTACCTGTTTCCTGCTACAGCCTAACGCCATCAAAACCCACGATGCCTCTACAATCATCCTCCCCTCCCCCTAGGGCCTTGCCCCACAACCCATCGCCACCCTCTAAATGCACTGTTACAATTTGAAAACCTGGTTCCATTTCTTTTGCTAAAAATACTTCACTCAAAAAATAACTTTTGAAAAGTTTCTTTCATTTAAGACTACTCATCTAGATAGTCTTTTTCTCTTCACATGGAAACGTGGGAATAATTATCAATTATCTTCAATAAGATAGTCAATTTGATGGGTAATAGCCTTCCCCATTGGATTAAGCATCCTTATAATAATATAAATTTTTTAAAATGCTTAAAATGCATCAAACGAGTGGAGCCATCCAAGCACTACCATTAATTTAATTTTATTTATTTTTAAAAAGCCCTAATTAATTTTATAATATGGTAACTTTTGTATATGATTAAGTCACTCTATGCGATAGCAAAACATTTCTTTTCTTAAAAAATAAACTCATGCAAATTATTGTCTAAGTGCTTGAACCTTGTACCAACTACCAAAGTACAGAAGAAACTTTGAAGACCAGATCAAATTTAGGCAATTTGTGTTGTTTTTAACACATACAAAATAGTTCTAGAACTTTTCTCATTTTACAGTTGTATATGAATTGTAAAAATTAAAAATAACTATACTTCTTGTCTTAATTCTTTGTTCTCATTGCTCTTTTTTTCTCATTCTTTTTTAGGTTGGATATGCTTTGTTCATATGATCCTTTTTGAATTCATACACATGTATAGATGTCCTATACAAAAATGTTTATTGAATTTGAAACGAAAAGAAATTTTGAATCACATAAATTTTGAATCACACTGTGTTATTGAGTGACATATATTCACGTTGTGTTTTCAGAATACTAAATAATTTCTCGTTTACTATAGCAAGAGCATCTCCATAAGATTAATTAAACTTTTAGTTATATTTTAACTCTCCCAAAATTTAAATCTTTTTACTTGCTAATAACCCTTGTTCTATTAAATTTATTTGAGATTTTTTTTTTCTCTAAAATATTTCGTACAAAAACATTAACATTTAAATCAGAAAAAAATGATTTATTTCCCTAATTTTGCTCCTCCCAATTCCATCATAATGATGTGAAATTAGAGAGACTAAATTGAATAAGAGAGAGGGAGAGAGAAAGGGAAAAAAGGAATATAAAACTATTTTACATGAGTCTTAATCACGTTATTGAAACAAATTTAAAGCCTCAATTAGAAGAATATAGCATATCTCTTAAACCAACTAGTCAATTCTTTGTATAATCACTTTACCTCACAGTTCAAACAACCTCTTTAGTGGATAAGGTAAACAATGGGTATGGATTATTAGGACTATTTTGGAAAGCCATCATTTTCTTGGAAAATAATGATCCCACACATCTTTCTAACCCCCTTAATTCCAATTTCCACCGGTCCTTATCATATGATTGATGCGATGAAGATTCTTTTCACATTTGAAATGTAACATGGGTAGAATTGCCATTTCCCTCCAATCCCATCAAAATAATAATGAAAAAGTCACTAAATACCTTCATTAAATTTCTTTCGCACAATTATAAACAAACAAAAAAAAAATCAGATTTTAAGTTTTGTAACAAAATAAATTTTTTATTTTGTTAATTTAAATACAAAACTTTTGATTTATTTTTAAATTAAACTAATTGTCTATTTTCGTGAAATAAAATCGATGAAAAAATAGATATTTTAGTTATTAAACTCAATAAAAATGATATTTTAAATATTTTATGTGTATTTACACTGAATTTAATGACTAAAATACTCATTTTTCATCAGTTTTATTTAATAAAAATAGGCTTATGATTTGGATTGAAAACAAATCAAAATATGATAGTTTAAATTGATAAAATTTAAAATTCAGAGTTTATTTTATTATAAGGTTAAAACTTTTATAAAAAAAAATTATAATTATCCAATTTCTTTTTACACATATTACATGCATTATAAATCTTTTGTACCTTACAAAAAAGCCCCTATACCTTAGAAAAAATGTGTAAAGAAATATTTGATGAGTGTTTTTAGAAGCTCTCAATAAATATACTGTAGTAATTAAATTTAAATATCATTTGATATATCATCAAAATATTAGTATAAGATATAAAAAGTGAAACATATTTAATCAATGCATTAATCACATATTGTATGGCATTCAAAATTTGATTTTGTATAAAATTATTTATAATTAAATATATATATGTAATTATTTTAAGTCATCCTAACAGGTACTATAAGGGCATACGTTAATGAAAACCTTCAAAATACAATACATACCATGTTTAGTTGAGATTTCAAAATTTGTTTCCTATTTTTTTTTTTTTTTTTTAATTAAAACTAGTTTGGTAACCCAAAAAAAAATGAAAAGCCAAGAGCACTCATATATATTTTTTAAAATTTTTGGAACAAAAATATTTTAATAATAATAGTATCAAACAAATCAAATATACATATAGATACGGATATGAATCCCTAACCCTAGAATTGTCAGACAAATTCAAACAAAAACTTTAGGTTGGAACATTTTCACAATTCAAAACCCTAATTTCTGAAACCTTAATTTCTGATTTCACAATTCAAAACCCTAACCCTAATTTATGATTTCACATTCAATTGAAAACCCTAGAACATTTTCACAATTCAAAACCACAATTTCAATTCACAAAGCCTATTCTACCCAAATTGATATCAATTCAATTCACAACATTTTCACATTGACAAACCCTATTCTACCAACATTTTCTTCAATTCACAACATTTTCACATTCATAAACCCTATTCTACCCACATTGTACCCACATTCACATTTTCACAAATACAATAAACACATAAAATTCAAACTGAGACAAAGAGAGAGAGACGCCATAACAATGAGAGAGAGCAACCCACGGACGAAGAGAGAGCAGAGACGGAGAGAGAGTATGAGAGCAGAGGGAGCGAGAGCAAAGAGTGAGAGAGAGCCTGAAGTCGAAAAAACCTAAGTGTAAAAAGCGTGGTTGCAAATGAGGGGGTTGGGGGAATTTTATATAAGTTGTAAAGCGTGGTTACGAAGCACGTTTTCATTTAAAAGCGGATTTTGGTTAAAAGTGTGGTTATCATCCACACTTTCTTTGGTCAACAGTAAAAACGTAGTTCGCAACCACGTTTTCTGAAAAATAAAATAAAATAAAATAAAATATATAAATAAATAAATAAATTATTTAAAAGCGTGGTTAGGAACCACACTTTATGTATAAATCAAATTTCCATAAAAGCGTGGTTTGTAACCACGCTTTCTTAATTAAAAACGTGGTTTGTAACCACGCTTTTACGATTTTACAAATTTCCCGCGGAAGGGCCACAAAAACGGTGAAAGCGTGATTTGTAACCACGCTTTAGCTTAGTTTGGGAATTCCATCCAAACTAGACCTAGTTTGGGAAATAGGTTGCTATTTTGCCTTAATTTGGGAAAAGCCCCTATTTATCATATTCAAGTTTTTTTTTTTTTTTTAATTTATGTATTTGTCAAATATAACTACAGAATGATTTTCCATAGGGACTTTTCTATGTGCATCATACACGAAAACAAATCCTAGCCATTAGATCAACAAATCGATTAGTATTGAGTAAAACCGAACGTAAAAAATGATGTAAGCTTCTCAATAAAACAAAGTATAAATTATAGGGTTAGCCTTCTATGGAGGGTGTTGTTTGGACTTGTAGAGTCTACCAAAGTACCGTTTCGATAATACGAAAATCATTTATTTTGTAGAACGTTTCGTTTGTATCATTCACGCGAAAATATCATTCACACAAAAATTAAGCCGATCAAGTAATCGTAATTTGTTCAATTTCAACTTGTCACAAAATAAATAGATAGTATATTTTAAAAAACAAACATGCCGTCAATTTTTTTGAAGGCAAATGTTATAAATTGAACATATTATGATTATCAAATTAACTTAATATTTTTGTATAGATGATATACATAAATACTGTTAGGGAAAATCTATAATTCCCCACAAGTAAATCAATCAATGGGAATAAAAACTAATGCGAAAAAATTAAATCAAAAGCAACACAAGAATTTTTACGTGATTCCCTCAATGTGAGGTACATCCACGGGATCGACATCCGATTCCACTATCAACCAAAGAGTTTCTAAACAGTTACAGACGAGACACTAATGTTCTCACAAACCACCCTTAGGTGAATTCCAAATAATCACAAATAAACAAAGAGGAAAGACCTCACCAAATAGATGAACCAAAATCTTCAGAACCAGAGTTGAAGAAGACCCAAAATAATTGACCCAAAATAATTAACCCAAATCAACTCCACCAAACAACCGAATAAGCACACTGATAATACTTCAAAGATCCAACAAAACCGAAGCAAATGGAACTTCCAAAGATCAGCCGAACAACAGCACTAACTCACCCAATTTAATTCCACCAAATATGATGCACCAACTGCTATCTCACCGAATTAATTGATCAAAAACGTGCTGCAACTTCCCAACCAAAAAACGGCTGCACTTTTTCTTTTGGGAAAAACAATACCAATCATATATTGTGCATCTAGGGTTTTTTTATCAAACCTTTAGTTGTTTCCAAATTGAATTAACTCTCCACAAAATTAGATATAATATATTAAAATATATTATACCTAAATCAAACCAAATTAAAATTCTTTTTAACAAACTAATTGGGTCGCACACTCTAATAAGGAGGTATACCCAACAATTCTCCCCCTACCAACTTAGGTGGAGACATCAACCATACCCGCCAAAGTTCGACACTTCAAATGTTTGTCTCGCGACAAAGTCTTTGTCAACATATCCGAAATATTATCGTCTGTGTGAACCTTTTTGAGTTGTAACAATTTTGAATCTAACACATCATGAATCCAATGGTATCTCACATCAATGTGTTTCGATCTCGAATGAAAAGTAGAATTTTTGCTCAAATGAATAGCACTTTGACTATCACAATAAAGCACATACTTTTCTTGCTTTAAACCCAAGTCTTGCAAAAATTTCTTCAACCATAACTCTTCTTTGCAAGCTTCCATAATAGCAATAAATTTAGCTTCAGTAGTTGAGAGAGCAATACATTTTTGTAATTTAGATTACCATGCCACAGCTCCCCCTGCAAAAGTCATCAAATACCCCAAAGTAGATTTTCTAGAATCAATATCACCGGCCATGTCAGAATCTGTGAACCCATCAAGCATCGGTTTACCATCCCCAAAACATAAACACATCTTCGAAGTCCCTCGAAGATACCTTAGAATCCATTTTACCGCTGCCCAATGTTCTTTACCCGGATTAGAGAGAAAACGACTCACGACACCAACGGCGTGAGCAATATCCGGCCTTATACAAACCATGGCGTACATCAAAGAACCAACTACTGAAGCATAAGGAACTTTCAACATCTCTTCCTTGTCTTTCTCACTTGTAGGACATTGATTCGAACTAAGCTTGAAGTGACCCGCAAGTGGACAACCAACCGGCTTTGCTTTATTCATGTTGAACCTCTCAAGAACTTTCTCAATGTTGCTTTCTTGAGACAACCAAATCAGTCCCTCTTTGCGATCACGAACAATTTTCATACCAAGAATTTGCTTGCCGGTCCCAAATCTTTCATAGCAAAAGACTTGCTCAACTCCAATTTCAACCTGTTAATCATGGTAGAATCTTGACCCAAAATTAACATATCATCAACATAAAGCAAAAGAATAATAAATTTACCATTCGGGAAATTTTTCACAAACACACAATGGTCTGAAGTGGTTTTAGAAAAACCATTATTCATCATGAAAGAGTCAAATTTTTTGTACCATTGCTGCGGGGCTTGCTTAAGACCATACAAACTTTTCTTCAATTCGCAAATAAATTTCTCTTTTTCTTTTTCCACAAAACCTTCTGGTTGCTCCATGTAAATTTCTTCTTCAAGATCACCGTGAAGAAATGCGGTCTTCACATCAAGTTGCTCAACTTCAAGGTTCATACTTGCAGCCATGCCAAGTATAACCTGAATAGAAGACATCTTCACAACCGGTGAGAAAATCTCGTCAAAGTCAATTCCTTTCTTTTGCCCAAAGCCTTTCACAACAAGACGTGCTTTGTACCTTAGATTCTTACCATCATTCTTCAATTTGAAAACCCACTTATTTTTTAGAAATTTTCTCCCTTTAGGCAACTTCACTAAATCATAAGTCTGGTTTTCAAGTAAGGAATTCATCTCCTCGTCCATAGCCTTTTTCCAATCACCTTTCTTTACATGCTCAATTGCTTCTTGGTAGCTCTCAGGCTCCCCTTGATCGGAAATCAACACAAATTCATTGGAAGGATACTTTCTTCAAGGTTGTCGGTCCCTTGTAGATTTCCTCAACTCAAGTTGTGGTGGCGGTTCTTGAGTTGGATGCTCTTCCTCAATTTCTGACTCAACTTTATTGGGATTAGCATCATCCTCTACATCTTCAATAGGTGGCTGCACATCTCCCCCATTTTCATCATCCACCGAAGATGAAGGAGATGGATCCATGTCAATGAGATCACTAGTTTTTGGCTCCGGTTGATCACCTTTGCCAAAGTCTTCAATTGTTTGGTCTTCAAGAAACACAAGATCACGGCTTCGAATGATTTTCTTGTCGACCGGATCCCACAATCTATACCCGAATTCATCACGCCCATAGCCAAGAAAAATACATTGTCTTGACTTACTATCAAGCTTGGACCTCTCATCCTCTGGAATGTGAACAAAAGCTCGGCAACCAAACACTTTCAAGTGCTCATAAGACACATCTTTGCCGATCTAAACTCTTTCTGGAACATCACCATTCAAAGGATAGGAAAGAGACAAATTGATCACGTCAACCGCTGTCTTTAATGCCTCACCCCAAAAGGATCTTGGTAATTTAGCTTGTGAAAGCAAACACCTTGTTCTTTCCACAATGGTATGGTTCATCCTCTCGGCAACTCCATTTTGTTGAGGAGTCTTCTTAACTGTCTTTTGATGCCGAATACCTTGGCTGCGACAATACTCATCAAATGGCCCAATGTATTCACCACCATTGTCTGATCGGATGCACTTCAATTTCTATCATGTTTCTCTTTCAACCATGGCTTGAAAATATTTAAATACTTCTAGAACTTGATCTTTAGTTTTTAGTAGAAAAGCCCAAACTTTCCTTTAATAATCATCAATGAAAGTAACAAAATAAAGTGCACCACTATGTGTTCTAACTTTTAAAGGACCACAAACATCCGAATGAATCAACTCCAAAACATTTTCTTTTCTAGAAGTAACATTTTTATGAAAAGAAACTCTATGTTGTTTACCCACCAAACAATGAACACAAGTTTTGAGATGTGTACCTTTCAAACCGGGTAGAAGCTCTTTCTTGAACAATACTTGCAGCCCCTTTTCACTCATGTGGCCAAGCCACTTGTGCCACAATTCGGTAGAAGTATCATCTTCAAGTGCATTGACAACACCTTTACAAATTTTTCCTTGCATCAAATAAAGTGTATGAGTCTTCTTGCACTTAGCCACCACCAAAGAACTCTTTGTAAGCTTCCATATTCCATCACCAAATTTGTTGTTGAAGCCTTCATCATCTAGCTTCCCAGTAGAGATCAAATTGAGGCGAATGTCGAGAACATGCCTCACATCTTTAAGCAACAACCTGCAGTCCAAATTTGTTTCCAAGCAAACATCACCCATGCCAATAATCTTGGACAAACCTTCATTACCCATTCGAACGGAACCATAATCTCCTTTGGTGTAGGTAGTGAAGAAATCAACTCAAGAAGTCACATGAAAAGAAGCACCGGAATCAATCACCCAATTGCTCTCTTGGCCCACAAAATTGATACAATCATCTTCACAAACGACCATGAAATCATCGGTAGTAACTGCCGTTGTGTCTTCTTGCTTCTTATCCACACTTTTGTCACGCCTTTTCTCCTTGTTCTTGAGGTTTCGGCATTCTCGCTTCATGTGCCCTTTCTCATGGCAATAATGGCACTTAATGTCTTTCTTTGAAAAAGAACCATCTTTTGATTTGTCACGGCTTTGATCATGACCACGAGGAGTCTTACTCCTCCCCCTTGTTTTGCTTCGGCCTCTCACAACAAATGCTTCCGAATGAAAGGAACCCGCTGATTTTCTTCTAATTTCTTCATTCAACAAGCTACTAGTGACTTGGCCCATTGTGACAACTTCATCAGGTGCCGAATTACTAACCGTCACAACCAAAGTCTCCCAACTTTCGAGCAAAGAACTAAGTAGCATCAAAGCCTGCAACTCATCATCAAAAACAATTTTCATAGAAGCAAGTTGGTTAACAATACTCTTTATTTCATTCAGATATTCCGGAATAGGGCTGCCCTCTTTATATTTTAAATTAACCAACTTACAAAACAGAAAAACTTTATTTGTGGCTGATTTCCTATCATAAAAGCCTTCTAATTTTTTCCATAAATCATGTGCTGAAGTTTCAGTAGCACCATGATGAAATACACTGTCATCAATCTATTGACGGATAACACCAATGGCTTTTCGATTAAGCATCTTCCACTCATCATCTTTCATACTCTCGGGTTTGCCACTATCACCCTCAATGGATCCATACAAATCTTTACAAAATAATAGGTCCTCCATTTGAGTTTTCCAAGTTACCCAATTGCTTCCATTGAAGCTAGACATACGACCCACATTCCCCTCTATTGATTTACACAAATAAATAAATCCAAATAAACCGTAAACTTTGATACCAGTTGTTAGGGAAAATCTATAATTCCCCACAAGTAAATCAATCAATGAGAATAAAAACTAATGCGAAAAAATTAAATCAAAAGCAACACAAGAATTTTTACGTGGTTCTCTCAATGTGAGGTACATCCACGGGATCGAAATCCGATTCCACTATCAACCAAAGAGTTTCCAAACAGTTACAAACGAGACACTAATGATCTCACAAACCACCCTTAGGTGAATTCCAAATAATCACAAATAAATAAAGAGGAAAGACCTCACCAAATATATGAACCAAAATCTTCAGAACTAGAGTTGAAGAAGACCCAAAATAATTAACCCAAATCAACTCCACCAAACAACCGAATAAGCACACTGATAATGCTTCAAAAAACCAACAAAACCGAAGCAAAGAGAACTTCCGAAGATCAACCGAACAACAGCACTGACTCACCCAATTTAATTCCACCAAATATGATGCACCAAGTGCTATCTCACCGAATTAATTGATCAAAAACGTGCTGCAACTTTCCAACCAAAAAACGGCTGCACTTTTTCTTTTGGAAAAAACAATACCAATCATATATTGTGCATCTAGGGTTTTTTATCAAACCCTTAGTTGTTTCCAAATTGAATTGGGTCTCCACAAAATTAGATATAATATATTAAAATATATTATACCTAAACCAAACCAAATTAAAATTCTTTTTAACAAACCAATTGGGTCCCACACTCCAATAAGAAGGTATACCCAACAAATACCTTATAAAATAAATAGTTCATATCAACAAAAAAATGGGACTTGTAGTGGGTCTCACGGACCTAGACAATACCCTCTAGTCTAGATACCCAGTCTAGAGGAAGCAAGGCCCTAAATTATATTGACTATTCTTGAGATTTGAAAAAGATAATAATAAACTTTATAAGTTTAACATAATTAAACTTTAATTCTTTTTTTTAGTAAGGTTAAAACAAGCGTAATTAATGCATTTGGATATATATAGAATCAAAAATAAAATATACATCTTAATATAAAATATATGGCATCATCATTTGTTTTTCTTTGTATCTATACTACTAATAATATAATTGAAGGTAACACAGCAAAATAAAATATCATGAAAATTTAACTCTTAGAGGTGCACAATGTAATTATGTTGAACAAATAAAGGCCCTTATTTTTAATATTTTTTAATAGATCTTAAAAGAGATTACTATAATTTACCCAAAAATAAAATAATTTTTGAAAACTTACTAGTGATTATGATCCTAATTACCACATAAACTTACCATATTGGTTAATATGATCTTTAAAAATGAAAAAAACAAAAAAACAAAAAAAAAAAGGCAAATTACATAGACACCTCCCTTGGATATTACCAAAATTACACTCAACCCCCACTAGTATAGAAAAAAGACACATATCTCCCCTAATGGGTCTTAAAAAGAATATGTAAGGAGATAAAACTACAACTGTAAAATAGATAAAAATCAAAATCAAAATAAAAAAATAACAAAAAATCAAAGGAAACAATAAATAAAAATAAGCCACTCTTCCCCACCTCCTCCACAATTAGCCGCCACCACCAAAAACTACAAACCCTTCTACCACTACTACTGCTATTATCACCACCACCACCACCATCATCACCACCATCAAACAACCCCCACTATCGTGGCACCAACCCATTCAAAAGCCCCTCATCAGCAAAACCCCAATACTATCACCATTGTTTTGTCCACCACCAACACAATTATTATTGAAATGCCAACACCAACATCCCTCCGACAACCACCATCACTCACTTCACCACTACTTCACTACCCAACCAATACCTCCACTACAACTGCCAAATCACACCACTACCTAGTCGCCCTTTGCAGTGCCGCTACTCCTGTCATTTCTTCTTCTTAAAAATGTCACTACTCTGATACACGTCTCTAATAAAATACAAAACAAACAAAAACAAAACAAAACAAAAAAGAAAACCTAGTGCGATAAAGAGAAAGGCAGTGACAGTGTGAGATTACAACCTGATGAGGCGACATTGTCGATGGTCAGACTAACAAGGGGCTATGATTTTACACTGCAGTAGAATTATGATGGTGGCAATTCCGATAATGGAAGGTTGTGTTAGCTAGTGTTAGTTTGTGTTGATGTAGAAACTTTTGTTGGTGTTAAGGGGCAGGGTGTCACAATGAAGAGGTAAAGTACGGGTTGACATCAGTCCGTTAGCCCGCCCAGCCCGTTCAGCCCAGCCCTATTTTTCTAGGGCTTGGAAAGGTTGTCTTAGCCCATAGGGCCGGGCTGGGCCAATATTTTCAACCTAAAATATTAATGGGTTAGGCTTGGGATTTATACTTTCAACCCAGCCTAGCCCGCCCCAACCCAGCTCGATCCGCTATTAAATTAATTTTACATTAAAATATATATTTTTTATTTGGATCTAGATTTTATCTTTGTTGATTTTATTGAAACTCACATTTGTGGTGATGTGTGATTGAATTTATTGAAGAAATCATTCAATTTATACACAAAATCTATATATTTAGGGTAAATTACAAATACACCTCCTGAGATTTGCTTAAAATACGATTTGTCCCTGTAGTTTTGGAAATTACATCATGTCCCTTGAAGTTTCTAATTTCATAACAAATGACCCCTTTATTAATAAATCATCAAGTCAATTAACAGTTTTACATGATGTCAGAAATTTATTTCAATTAATAATTCAGATAATTTTATTATTGTATTAGAGAGCAATTAGGAATTTCATTTTTTTAGTTAATTTTGCTAAATAATTTTTTTTGAAAATGGTACATTTGTAATTTTTCAAACCATAAAAGACAATTTATATTTTAAGCAAATCTTAAGAGGTGTGTTTGTAATTTACCTTTACATTTATAATGATTTCAATATATTTATTTAATAAACATAATGTGTGATTGATTTTAATTATTTTAATTTTTAATTTTTTTTTTACATATAGCACGATAGGTGGGCTTTAAATTTATAATTATTTTTTAGATTAGATTTGTACAGATATAGAAGCCCCATATTAAGACCGGACCGGACTTAAAACAGCCACAAAATTTTCTCTACTAAAGTAATGTCAGCCTGGGCGACATTTGTCCATCCCTAGGCAAACAGGAGAAGGCGTGGTCCAGTGACACCAATAAAGCAAGCCACAAAAAACATGTGGGGATTATAAAAGTTTGGGGGATAGAGTTATTGGTTGGGCCGACCATTTTTTTTTTTTTTTTTATCCTTTTAATTGTTTAAAATTTGTTGGAAAATAAAGAAGAGCAAAGTCGGTATTTTTATTTAAAATATGATAACATCAGCAAATTTCATCTACCTCACTAACGGTTGATTAACAATTTGGGTCTAAGTTTAGCACGATTAAGTTTTCAAGGGAGTCCGGTGTAATTTTCTCATGCTAGTGGTACTTCGTCATTTTGGTAATATCCAATGAAGGTTCGTGTAATTTGTCCAAAATAAAAATGGGATCAACCTGCCATTAGATTTAATTTTACTACGCATTCCTACGAAGGCTTTTGATCAAATAATACACCAAAATCAATTTGAGAATATGAAAACAATTTTTCTATTTGTATAAAATCAATCATAAAATCAGATACAACCCTTTCGTATGAGTGTGATATGATACTTAATAATAAAACTCAGCTTACATAAAAAAATAAAAAATAAAAATTATTGGCAAGAAATTTCCTACAAGTGCATGAAGATTAATTCAAAGGGTTTTCTCTCAATTTGATAGTCTCAAGGAATTGTTAATACCTACAAAGTTTTGATTCCTAATCTTGAAAGGAGAACACCCCCAAGACTCAATACCTTGCCACGAGGCCAACTCTTTAAGATTTACATGAAAGTATAAATATTAATATTGTATCCAATTCCCCTTGGGGCCACTGGAGATTTGCCCGGTCGTTAACTTCAGGGCCCTCAGGATTAGTCCTGACTTCCCTTAAAATTAGCGGGTTGGGGATACCTGAATTATCAAAAAATATTGTATCCAATTCAATGATCGATATTTGTATCCTTAACTTTTCATGTAAGAAGGATTTTTATTTGAATGAAAACTTAAACATGGGACTAAAGGCCTTGTATTCTGACAGTACAACAACTAAATATAATATAATTTATAAATAAATTTTCAATTTTTTGAGGAGTAGTTCCAGCACATGAAACCACCAAAAAGAGAATCCAATCGATAAGCAAGTTTGACGAACAAATCGAAAATACCTGAGATGCAAGAGTATACAACTGCATCCGATAACCTGTATTCCTTTATCCTGAAAGTTTTCCTCAACCCATCTGCCAAACACTGCTTTCGATTCTGCGATCCAAAAGTTTGAAGAAGGAATTATAATCACTTTGCTTGGTTCCAGTTTTTTAAAAACACTTTTCAGAAAATTTTACTTTCATTTTTCCCGTGTTTTTTTATTTTTACTGAATTTTTTTAATATTTTAAGTAATTTTTTTAATTTTTAGACATACCTAACATAAATATACCTAAAAAATAAAAAAATTGCAAAAAAAAACCTTGTAAAAATTCACTAAATACCAAAAATACGAGAACTCAGTACATTTTTTATATTTTTATGTATTTATTAATTTTTTAAAATATTTTTTCACAAATTTTTTACTTTTTAAATACATCTAAGTAGGGTGCATCTAAAAAAGTTTTTAAAATGTTCAAAATTTTAAAAATATTCATTAAAAACAAAAAAAAAACATGAAAATTAAAAAACTCAATTTTTAAAAAATTTAATTCAAAAAACTCAAACCAAACACACTGATGACTATTATTATTATTATTATTATTATTATTATCATTATTATTATTATTATTATTTTGGTCATAAAGGAATTATTATTATTATTATTATTATTATGGAAAATGCCGGCAACACCCAGTAATGGGCGATCCCAGCAACCCCCAACCCACGTGGCTGTGGGTGATTGGCAGAAAAAAAAAAAAAAAAAAAAAAAAAAAAAAAAAAATTTGGCGAAATGGCGTTGCGCCACGTCACTGAAAGTCGACCCCCAGTGGGGGTGTGTAGCATTGTTGTATTATTATTATTATTATTATTATTATTATTATTATTAACTTTCAGTTCACAATAAAGAAGGAAAAGAAAGAAAATAAAGGAAAGGAAAAAAGGCAAGAGAATGACCCTGTTTGGAAAATTGGTTATTTTAATTAATTATTTGACAATAAACGTATTTGAAAAGTTAGCTATTTTAATTGATTATTGACATTTTAACTATTTTATCCTGATTAAAATAATTGTGTTTGGAAATATAATTAATTTTTTTTATAATTAAAAATAGGCTATTGACATTTTAACTATTTTATCCTGACTAAAATAATTGTGTTTAGAAAAATAATTAATTTTTTTTATAATTAATTTGATAGTTGTGAGAGAAAAAATAAAATGATTAATTAAATGTAATATTTTATCTTATTAACTATTTCAGCTTATTTTATCTTTATTGACTGTTTTAATCAAAAAAATCAAAAAAGTAACTTGCCAAACAGGTTATGAGAAATCATGGCTCCAAACAAGCTCAATCATAGGAAGAATGACATCAAATAAAAGTCTCATTGAGACAACAATACTTTCAGCTCAAGCAACATAGCAATACACACTTTCATATAATAAAAAAATAAAAACTAAAATAAAAAGAGATAAAATGATTGCTTCTATGTACAACATATCTTGCCTGTATATAACATATAAGGTTGATATTGGGTGGACAATAAGCCTCGCAATACTGCGTGATTAGCAATGGTAACCAAATAGTACAGATAATACTCTCTCCCCACTCAAAACTATCTATAAGGTGAAAACAAAAGCTACTTGTACGAGTAAGATTGAAGGACTTATTCATAATTGAGTCCACACGACTATGAGTCATTCCTCTGCCTCCGCATTCGTGCTCCCCACGACATATTTCCTCGACCATCCTTGTTCATGCTTCTTCTCTTCAGCTCTGATAGTTGCGCCTGCCATCGCGTCTTCCACTCGCTTCTTTCCTCCATTTGCTGGTTCTGGACAAAAGCCCAAATCAATAGAAGGTGCTATACAAGAAAATGTGTCTAAAACAAGGGCACTTTTACAAACATAACTCCTCAAGGAAAAGGCAAATAAAATAGAGCAATTGGATGCAAAAATCCACTCATTTCCAGACCCCAAAAAAACAAATGTCCATTCATGAATCATCAAAAGAAAGTCATGTCACCAAAACATCCAAATTGAAAACATGATACCAAAAGCAAAATACCAATTAGTCTCCTAAATAAATGATATCAAATAACAAGGTTATGACTTATGACAACCAATATTCCCAAAAACATGACATTGAAGATGAAAAAACATACAGAAGGCCTGGTCTCTACATGAGAAAAGATTCGCAATTGCATGATTCTTTATGCATTCTATACTAGGATGAATTGCAGGAAAATGTTCAATTACCCTTTTTCCTATTTATTTCTCAGGATGATCATGACAATTCATGTGAATAAATAAATAAAAGGAAAAATCCTGGCTACCACCAAAATTCATGAGCTAAAAAAATCATTAGTTCTTCCAAATCAACCCAAAAATCAATCATCTCTTCTTTTTTCTATTTTTTTTCATTTTTGATGGGGGTAAGGTTAGCCATCACCATATGTGCGTGCAAGGATCATACACACACAAAAAGACATGTTAAACCCCAAAAAACAATTTAAAAAAAATAAAAAGAAATAAATTCAGAAGTCATGTACAACAGTGAAGCTCAATTTGTTCTATAAACACTGAAATTTGTATCAACTAAATGATAATTTGAGTAATACAAATTGTGGAAACCAAATAACAATTTACCACCTCAAGTGTTCAAGCCGCACATGTTATACAAACTAGAAAATTTTGCAAGTTCTTCCTACTCACATGCGGCATACAGTAATACAATTTGGGCTAATTTCACTACACTCCCTTGTGATTTATCTCCTGTTATTTGGAAATATATAGTTGCACAACTACTTTGCGATTTGTCAACTAAAGTGCACCGTCAAGCAATCCGTTATCAACAAGTGTAAAGCATATACTAAGAGTTACATGCTCATTTTTAATTATCAACGATATACCACACATGAAGTAAAACATGGGGATTAAAATTGAATTTTATTGTGCCGGACGGGTACATTTTAGACTTCGTTTGAAAATTGACTATTCTAGTTTTTTACGGAAAAACATGCAAAAATAAACAAAAAATAAAAAATAAATAATGTGATTGGATGTTTTAGCCGAAAAGCCAACATGCCAAACATGTCTACAAGTTATGTACTTGCTTTAAATGAAAGGAGTTATGTGCACGCAAGGCAAACATACATAAACAAAGAGAATGTGAAATTTGCCCATACTACTTTAAATTAATATGATAGAAACAACTCAGCTAATGGACTCACATAAATAATAATAATAAAAACTGACATATAAATTAATAAATTTTTCTTGTTAAATAGATGTGACATGCAATAATATAATAAAAATTAAACCACAACTACATGCCACATGACGAATCATAACTAGATTATTTTATAAGTTATCAATAACTAAATTTTTTCACAAGTTTGTTACTCTATTAATAAAAAGGATTTGGCTTAACTGGAGCAGACAATTAAAGATTTTTTTTTAGTGTTAAATAGATGTGACATGCAATAATATAATAAAAATTAAACCACAACTACATGCCACATGACGAATCATAACTAGATTTTTTTATAAGTTATCAATAACTAAATTTTTCACAAGTTTGTTACTCTATTAATAAAAAGGATTTGGCTTAACTGGAGCAGACAATTAAAGATTTTTTTTTAGTGATGTTTTGGAAAGGTAGTAAAAACGTGACTTTTTTAAAAAAAATTCTAAAGAAGTTAGCTTTTTTGGAGCTTTTTTGTGTAAAAAATTAAAAACCTCAAAGGGTTCGTTTGGCAAGATGGTTTGCGGCTAAAATAGTCACAAAAGATAAGATACGCTATTTTAGTCATAACAAACAAAACATCGCATCTAACCCATAATTATTACACTATTCTCTCACAAAAAAAATCAAAAAAGCTAAAAGGCCCAAAAAAATCCTTCACAAACCAAACTTTTTAGCCCAAGTTAAAATAACCAAAAAAAAAAAAAGTTAAAAAAATTAAAAAGTCAACCTACTTCCCAAACCAACCCAAAATTAATTTTTTACCAACTTCCCAAATCGTACGTAAAAAGCCAAAAAGCTAATCACTAAACGGCGTTTTGTTACTGGTAAGAGTTCATGACTAGTTAACTTTTTTTCAAAGATTCTTATCGCTAATAATCTTCCGTTTGATGACTCTGGAAAAAAAACTTCCGTGAATAAGAAATCAAGAAGTCATCCCTAATAAAAATGCTAATTTATAACTTTCAATAGTTTGTATATAAAAAAATAAATAAATAAATAAACCATTCAGCAAACTACAAAACAAAACCCCAAAAAACAGAAAAAAAATTTAAAATTAAAATTAAATAAATAAAAAAGAAATATAAAATACCTGATGGGAGTGGTAACGCCTCCGAGCAGAGAAAGCGAGGTGAAGCCCCTTGGCCATGTCGCTGTCATACAGAGCCCTCCGCCTCGGATCCGAAAGAGTCTCGTACGCCTCTTGAACCCGTATGAACCTTCGGGTATACTCTTCGACCCGATCCGGAGGCGACACGTCCGGGTGGTACTTCCGGGCCAGCTGCTTGTACGCCTGCTTTATCTCCACCACCGTTCCTGTCTCTGAGACTCCCAGAAGCTCGTAGAAACTCACCGTATCGGCCCCCATCGAAGCCACGGAGCCATCGTTGAAAGAGGCTTTGGTTCGGAATGGTCGGGTTCGGATTGAGACCCGGGCTTTGGGAAGGCGGGTGGTGAATGAGAAGCGGAGAAACGCGTCGGACATGGAGGTCTGGGCTGTGGCGGTGGCGGTGGCGGTGGCGGTGAGAGGGAAACGTGGGTGGCTTCTTTGCATCACTTTAGAACACATTTCTATTTTCTCTCTCTAAAACACCACTCTCTCTCTCTCCCTATGTCTATATGTATAAGTTTAACGGACATTTTTAATGGTCAAAAGAGATGGTTGCGAGTATTTTTTTTTTAATTTGGTTTAGTTGGGATAGATGATTGACATTTTTCTATACAACAATGTCACGTAATCTTAAAAAACATAATTTTTATTAATTTGTAATTGGTTAAGAAAAAAAAAATAAAAAAAATAAAAACAAAAAAATAAAAATAAAAATTCATAATTGATCCATATCATTTTAAGGATTATAAAAATCCCCAACTTTAATAGCCCCAAGCATTTTTATTTTCTAAAACACACATCGACTCTCTCTGTGACTATATATATATATGTTTATATGTCTTTTATATTCCATATGTATATGTTTATATGTCATTTATATTTCATGTGTAATTTATGCCACAAAAGGAACAAATTTAATGATCAAAAGAGATGATTCTCAATATATTTTTTTAATTTACCTAAATTTGGATAGATGATAGACATTTCTTTAAAACACGCATACTCTCTCTCTCCCTATGTCTATATGTATATGTTTATATGTCCTTTATATTTCATGTGCAATTTATACAAAAGGACGAACAATTTTAATGGTTGAAAGGGATGGTTGCTGATATTTTTTTTTTTTAATTTGTCTAAGTTCACATAGATGATAGCCATTCTTCTAGAGCATACACACTCTCTCTCTCCCAATGTCTATATGTATATGTTTATATGTCCTTTGTATTCCATGTGCAATTTATGCCACATAACCAACAATTTTAATGGTCGAAAGTGATGGTTTTCAATATATTTTTTTTAATTTGCCTAACTTCGGATAGATGATAGCCATTTTTAAAAAAATTAATGTTATGTTTTTATGTTTTTATGTTTTATGTTAAAAAAATTACCTTTTATTTAATACTCATCTTTTTTTTATAAAATATGAAAATTAGGTCTTATTTTTATTATAAAAAAATAAATAATCAAAAACTTTGGATCCAAAATAGTAAAAAAATACGAGAAAATAGTTCAAAAAAGTCAAAAATAGTGCAGCCCAAACCGATTTGCATCCACTTGTCAACTTATACAGCCTACTCAATCTATATCCACTAACGAAGCTAACGGATGCAAATTGATTTTTTCCAATCTGTCAAAATTTGGATAAATGACAGATGAGAGGCTACTGTAGACACTCCATTTTGACCAGCCTTAAAACTTGGGCGATCTATTCCCAACACCCGATGATGAAAATCACAATGTGTAGTCTTTTGAATTCCTCAACAAGAAAATCAAAATTCAAGCGTCAATCCCAACTATCTCAACCTATACTTGCTTTGGCCAAAATCATTTTTACCCTTTTAAAACCATTTTTCAAAGTGTTTTGGTTGCGTGATTCCAAACATTTCTACAATGTTCCGAGGCTCGCGTTTTCGAACTCCAAAACGTTGTCTTTTTCATTAGACTGAGCAAAGGACAGAGTAGGAGTAAATGGAATGGTGGAATTATCTGAAAATACTTGTTTTTTCTTTCAAATTATGCTAGCCTTACACTATTGATCCAACAATACATTTTTCTCCCTAGCTGTATAACTACTTATGGCTGAATGAAAAATGTGGTCAACCGGATTAATAATGGTACAGCCGACTAAATTGTCTGGGTACAGAGCATTTTCGAGAAATTTGACTTTTTTTACAAATTTTACACAAATATCTTAGATATTTTCATCCCAAAACTCTATATAAATACGACTTAGCCTCATTTCTTAGGGTTACAAAATTTCCAAAAGGCCAAGAGACTTGTTAGAGAGCCTAACACTCCTACTTCCCTGAATCATCTTCAACCTCCATCTATCTTGCTTCCATCACCTAAACACCATCCAACTTTGGATTGGAGCTCCTTGCTGAGTATTCTAAGCCACACTCAAGATCTTTAAGAGTGCTATGAAAGAGTTTGATAACTAAGAAGCTCACCCTCTCTTCAAGAGGTGAAGTTTTGACCTTTTCATCAACTTTTCTCTTTCTCTTTCTTTCTTTTAAGCTTTGTATTTCATTGTTAGTGTATTGTAATCACATGACAAGTCTTCATGGATGTAAAAGGGACTAGGATGTAGTGTAGACATTCCATTTTGATTGGCCCTAAGACTTCAACGCTTTTTTTTTTATCACTCGATAATGAAAATAAGAATGTGCTATCTCACAAAATTCTTAATAAGAAAGATGGAATTCGAGTTATTTACAACCTCAATCCTCACTTGGGTGCATAGTTTCAATAATTCTACTGAAAAATCTTGTTTTTCCAAAAGGGAAAAAAAAACAAAAGTTGTCAATGAATGGTACATGAATAGTGTCGGCCGACATGAATAGTAGCCGGCTGGCCAAATAGTGTAGTCAGCCCGCCAAAAAGTTGGCCGGCTAGCCAATTTTTTTCCAGAAACAATGCAGTTTCGGCAGAATTCTTGTTTAGTGCATGTAGGGCACCCTACTATCCCATTTTCTAATCCATATTTGCACCAAATGCATGTATACTCAACTTCCATTGACTAATGCTTGATCCATTGAAAATAATGCTCCATTTTAGTGCTCTATTAGCTCCATTATCTTCATTAATGCTCCATTACTCTTCCACTTTGTCTTCCATTTTGTCTTCTACCATTGCTCCACTTGCATTGCCTGTATAAGGAGAGCCTAAGTCTTGAGAAAGGGAGATGAATTTGAGAGAAGAAGTGCAGAAAGAATGTTGAATTTGAGAGGAAAAGATTAAAGTTTGGGAAAGAAAAATAAGCTTTGAACAAAAGAGTGTTGTCTTGCCAAAATAGTGAAGTTGTCTTACGCCTCTATACATCTCATCTTCTATTGCAAAACACCACCCAAGAAATTCATTGAAACCAAGTCCTAAAGCTTTGATAAAAAAAAAAAAAAGAGAGTAATCCTTGCCAAGTTCAAGAAAATTAAAGAGCGATCATTTCCTATAAACATACTTGTCCAAAGACACCATTCTAGCTCAAATTCCAAGCATTTGAATTGAAGATTTAGAACACAATTCAAAACCTTGAGGGTGATCAAAAGAAAGTTTGGAAATCAAGAAGTTCATTCTTTATTTGGAAGGTGAATTTTCAATTTCTTTCATTTTCTTGTACTTTCTATCTTATATTTGTTTTCTTGCTTTAATTCATATTAGTTTTGTTGTAATCTAACCAAAAGTGGTTAGTTGAGCCATCAACATATTCCTTGTTTGTTCTTTTCTCAGTGTTACAACAAGATAAGTTTTGCTAGGCTTAGTTGGCCAACCAACTAATTTCTTTTGGATGAAACTAAGTAGTCTTTCAGTGTTGAGTATAACAATTTTCAGTGGTCTCACATGAAGCTATTATTTTCTTTTTATTTGAGATTTTGGTGAGGGTTTTTTTTTATTTTGTTATTATAATTTACTGTTCCCTCTCTCATTTGGTTTGTAATTATTTATTCAAATGTTGTAATAATTCCCCGCCCCACTTTCTTTCTATCTCGTTCTTTTACTTGCTTTCCTTGTTTGTACATAAATATCATGCTTTATCTTTTCATCATACCCATGCTTTGCATCCATGTTTCATGCATCTTGATTAAGTTAGGTTTGCATTTATGGATTTAATCAATTCTTACGTGATTATGTGCGCTACCTCATTTTATTAAGATGATTCACATGTCATATATTAGAAGCCGAATCTTTAGTTGCATCTCATGAGTGAATTGCATTAGAATTTTGTATATAAGATCATGCATATTTTGCTAACTTCTTCTGTACCTGTTCGCGGGACATCAGTAAATATGTAAGTTTTTATGCTTTAGCATCCCGCTTGTGTGTGTTTTTCTTACTATGTTTAGCATCCTACCATGTAGCTACTTGTTTACTTGATATAACTGTATGAATACCGGTGGATGAGGTTATGTTGCTTAATTTGGAATAATGTTGATTTTCATGTTTGTAAACTCAATTTTTTTGAGTTATACATCTTCAAAACTCTTTCAAAATACATGAAATCAAGTTGTTCCAAAATGAATGGTATAGTCTATACTTGTTTGCTTCACGTAGTAAATTTTAGGATTTATTAAATAATCGAGATATAAATATATGAAGTAAATAAAACTCATATCATGGTTTAGTAGAGGTCAATCTTTGATCAGGTGAGTGGAGGTGCTCAATTAAAGACCTTCTCCTGTCATACCTAAGGTTCTGAACCAAGTATCCTTGGTTACGACAAACAGTGACCTTGGCACGAGTCACAGGTTTCCTAATTTTTTCAAAATATTAGGTGGCGACTCTAAGATCTGGTGATGTAATCCATTTCTGGCAAAGGTTTTGTAATAAAATGGATTTTCTATACAACTTGCCAAATCTGGACCCTCATCCATGTTTCACATTGCATTCATGAGACTAGATCAAAGAATCGAGGGTCTGAACTTTTTAATGCACACGGGTACCCCCGGGCATGTTACATGTAGCCACCAAACCATTGAGTTGATTGAATTCCGTACTTTCTTACACTCTTGCATGCTCTTTCTTGCTTTTTAGTGCTATAATTCATTGTTGGTATATATAGGTGTGTGAAATGGAACTTTGTGGATGTGAAGGGAGTTAGAAAGTAGCCACACATTCACAAATTTGATTATGTAGTATAGATTCTTTCATTTTCATACACTTTCTCATCACATTTCTCATCATCCAAGCATATTGGTTCATATGCCTCAATCTAAGCTCAACTCTAATGAGTAGTTACGGTTGTTGCATGGAGCTAATTGGATGATTCTTGAGGTTTAGTGTTAAGAAAGTTGTTGGTTTCCATTGTTGTTATTGTTTCCTCGGAAGTAAAGTAAGAGCTTTTAGGTCAACGGTGTTGAAGATTCTCTTCTTGATCCATTGTAAGTGTGGAAAATTATGTCACATCCTTATTCCATGAGTAGGAAAAGGAATCTTCAATCACCTTTGATGAATCTCTTACTTTCAAAGCAAAACTTCCACCAAGAAATGGTGGCAATCTACTCTCTCCAGTTAATAGCATGGATTTGGATATTAATTTACCCTTATCCACAAAGAGATGAATGTAAGTTTCCATTTATTTTTTGGGCTTGATTTCTTCCAACCTCAATCTCTGTTTCATTCGATAACCTGTTGTACATGGCCTTTGTGTTGTTAATTGGGGGTTGAGGCCTCTCTACCTCTTCCTTGAGTGCCTCTATGAAACAAAGAGGTAAAAAAGATGAGCATCCTTTGGAAGGTGTTGTTGTTTTGTTTGCACAAAATAGAGTTTCCCTTGGATCTTTTATTCGGTCGGCCAAGAAACAATCCGGCTAGCAAATCTTTCATCCAATCGACTCACCTTTCTCCAGGCAGAACAAAAAAGAATAGTGCAACTTCCAAAGGGTGATCTCCTGGGTTTTTGGGGTTGTTGTTAGTAATTTTTTTGTTTTTT
Organism: Camellia granthamiana; assembly: GCA_036172215.1. Classification (NCBI taxonomy): domain Eukaryota; kingdom Viridiplantae; phylum Streptophyta; class Magnoliopsida; order Ericales; family Theaceae; genus Camellia; species Camellia granthamiana. The sequence continues at coordinate 108,842,422 of CM069907.1, forward strand.
TCTTATAATTCATTATATTCAACTTAATTTGGTTGAATCAATTCATGGTTTTAATAATTTCCAACCCTACGCCTTTCTATTCAATTTATCCATTGTTGTAATAACTTCCAACCCCATGTCTTTTTATACCTTTTATTTCTATTTTTTCAATGTATGTTGACAAACATCATGTTTTATTTATCATATCCATGCCTTGCATCCATTTTTCATGCATCTGGATTCGGTTCATCTGCATTTCTAGGATTTATTAGTCATGTAACAATTCATCCCAGTTGACCGCTCAAGAGGTGAAAAGACCGCTCGAGTGAAGATAAGAGGCTCCCACTAGTTAGCTTTGTAGGTCGAGAGACAGCTTGAGCGATGTAGTGGTGCTTGAGCAAAGAAATGGGGTCCTCAGTATCTCATTTTGCAAACAGAGATACTAGGAGGTTTCATTTACCGCAATTTCAACAACTTAAAAGTCACTTTTTAGATTATTTTCCTCATTTTTTCTTTTCTCTCTCTTTCTCTCTCACTAGCTTCGAAAACCCTAGATTTATCTCTCTAGAAACCTTTCATTTTACTTAGATTTACAACATTTTTTCCTACAAAAGTTGGATTTTGGGTGAAAATCAAGCTTTTCCACCGATTGGATTTTGTTTCTTGAGGCATTCATCTTTGGCCTAGCTTCTTTGCTTTGATATTTGAGGTCTGATTACTTTTAATTTTGTATCTCTTTGATTTGAAGTTAGTTATGTTGTTTCGTCATGACATTGATGTATGGATGAATGTTTGGGTTTATGAATTAATGTTCTAACCCTGTCAATCAGGAGGTTTCCAGACAGGTCAAGGGTAGAGGCAATCTCATCAATTGGACTAGTTAGGCCAGGCATCCAGGGTAGTACACGGGCCACATCTGCATAATCGGTGTAGCAAGCCTATGTTCCAAGAGGTAACCTGGGAGAGCAAAGGCCGCATAGAAGGGTGTATGTCGTCACCCCATCTAAGCAGTCTATAGAACCATCCATTGTGAGAGGTACAAATCTTATCTTCAATACTTGGGCCAGTGTGTTGATAGATACCAAGACATCACACTCATTCATAGCATCTACATTCGCATCCATTTTGAGAAATTAAGCAACTAGAGTCTCCATTTATAGTAGAGTCACTTGTTGAGGGTAAGATTGTCTTGAATCAGGGATGTCGCGAGTGTGTAATTGAGGTCACTGACCATCAGCTTCCATTCAGCTTTATGGTATTAGATATATCAGGTTTTAATATTATCCTTGGCATGGATTAGTTGTCTTCCTACCGTGCTATTATAGATTGCTACCGTAGGAGAGTTACTGTGTGCACTTCGGATGGTGATTGTTTCTCCTTTCTGGGTGATAGAACTGATAGAATGTTGTCGCCATTGTATAACTCGAGGGCGCGGCAAGCTTAGTTTTCTCCTCACAACCTTCATGGGTGATGGGAGTGGTGTGGTTCGAAGCACACCTTCTAGGGTAGTTTGTGAGTATCCGGATGTTTTTTCGAATGATCTTACCGAGTTATCGCCTCATCGGGAAATTGAATTTTCCATAGACTTGGTGCCGGGCACGGCACCTATATCCATGTCTCCGTATAGGTTTGCACCAGCTGAATTGATTGTTCTGAATGAGCAATTGCAGCAGTTGTTAGATAAGGGCTTCATATGCTCTAGCACCTCACCTTGTGGAGCTCCGACCCTTTTTGCTAAAAAGAAAAATGGTTCATTGAGATTGTGTATAGATTATCGTAAATTGAATAGGGTTACAATCAAGAAAAAGTCTCCTTTGCCTAGAATAGATGATCTTTTTGACCAACTCAAGGGTTCGCGTTACTTTTCGAGATTAACTTGAAGTTAGGTTATCACCAACTATAAGTCAAGGATGAGGACATTCCAAAGACGGCCTTTCGTACTAGATATGGCCATTATGAGTTTTTAGTCATGCCATTTGGGTTAGCCAATGCATCTGCTACATTCATAGACTTGATGAATCGAGTCTTTCAAGAGTTTCTCAACAAGTTTGTAGTCGTATTTATAGACAACATTCTTATATGCTCACCTTCTGAGGAGGAGCATGAAAGGAACTTTCGCATTATTCTACAACTTTTTCAGGAACATTAATTGTATGCAAAATTTGAAAAGTGTGAGTTTTGGCTCTCATAAGTGAAATTTTTGAGTCATGTAGTTTCTGGGGACGGGGTCACGATGGATTCTTCTAAAATTGACACAGTACAGAAATGGGAACAACCGAAGAACACTTTTGAAATCCAGTTTCCTGGGTCTAGCCGGTTATTATCTTCACTTTGTGAGGAATTTCTCCTCTATAGTATCACCATTGACTAGATTGACTGATAAGGGTGTAAAATTTGTTTGGAGCGAAGCTTGTGAAAGATCATTACAAGAGTTAAAACTTAGATTGACAACCGCTCCTATTCTCATTATACCGAAATGTGAGTTGGGTAACACAATATACTGTGATGCTTTTAAGGAAGGTTTAGGTGTGTGTTTTGATGCAAGAGGGAAAGGTAGTGGCTTACGGCTCACGTCAATTGAAAATTCATGAGAGAAATTATCCAACCCATGATTTAGAGCTTGCCACAGTCATTTTTGCCTTAATAATCTAGAGACATTACTTGTACGGTGAAAAATTTGAGGTATTTTTCAATCATAAGAGTCTCAAGTACTTATTCACTCATAAATATTTGAATTTACGTTAAAAGAAGTGGATGGAATTTATGGAAGACTACGATTTTGAGTTACACTATTATCCCGGAAAGACCAACGTAGTGGCCGTGCCTTGAGAAGAAAATCTCTAAGTACCTTGGCTAGTCTTGCTGTGAGAGAATGAAAGATGATAGGCCACATTAGTGAGTTTAACTTGCAACTTTGTGAGTCTACAGAACAATTGCACAACCTACACTAGTTACCCGAGTAATGGAAGCACAATAGGGTGATTTCCGAGGTGGAGACTATCTGAGAGAAAATCTCTAAAGGAAAAGAAGAAAGGTTTAAACGTTTATGCCGACTCGAGTGTCTGTTATCTTGACCGTTTGTTTGTACCTAAGCCTATTAGGAATGACGTTCTTCAAGAATTTCACTACTCTCGCCTTGTGATACATCCAAGAGGCACAAAAATGTACCATGATCTTAGTAGACAATTTTGATGGAGGGTATGAAAAAAGATGTAGCCACCTTCATGTCCAAATGTTTAACCTGTCAACAAGTCAAGGCCGAATATCAAAAACCCGCGGGATTATTGCAACCTTTACCCATTACCGAGTGGAAGTGGGAACACGTCAACGTGGACCTCGTTACAGGCCTTTCTAGGACTCTAAAGGGAAATGATGCGATATAGGTGATTGTATATCTGCTCACCAAGTCGACCCACTTCCTTACCATGAGTGTAAAGGATTCTATTGAACACTTAGCCGAATTGTATATCCGTGAAATTATTCAACTCCATGGGGTCCCGGTGAGTATAGTTTCAAATAAGAGATCCTCGTTTCACCGCCCGATTGTGGCAAAGTCTTCAAAATGCTTTAGGTACTCAATTGAACTTTAGCACCGCCTACCACCCTCAAACCAATGGGTAATCCGAATGCACCATCAAAATTCTAAAAGACATGTTAAAGGCTTGTGTGTTAGATTTCAAGGGGTCTTGGGAGAAATATTTATCTTTAGTCGAATTTGCTTATAATAATAGTTACCAAGCTAGTATTGAGATGGCACCCTTCGAAGCTCTTTACGGACATCCTTGTAGGTCATCGGTTTGTTGGGCTGAAGTAAGAGATTCATCTGTACTTAGGCCTGAGTTAGTTTGCGAGACCACTGAAAAAGTGGCTCTCATTTGGAAGAGGTTGGTTACAGCTCAAAGCCGTCAGAAAAGCTATGCCAATCGGAGGCAGAGACCATTATCCTTTGAGATAAGAGATCGTGTGTTTCTGAAAATCTCGCCTAAGAAGGGATTGATGAGATTTGGTCAAAGTGAGAAATTATCCCCACGATATATCGGTCCTTTTGACATCATTAAACGGGTGGGAGAAGCTATGTGCCTTGCTTTACCATCATAACTCTCCGGAATACATGACGTATTTCATGTGCCCATGCTTTGTAAACACGAACCCGACCATTCCCATATGTTAGATTGGACAGATATTGATGTGGATGAAGATGCATCTTATGAAGAGAGACTAGTTAAAAGTTTAGACATCCAAGAACAAGTGTTGAAGGGTAAGACCATTCCGTTAGTCCAAGTGTTATGACGTCATCATAGGGTTGAGGAAGCAACCTAGGAACGTGAGGCCGAAATCCGTGAAAAATATCCGAATTTATTTGATAATATGTAACATTTTCTTTTGATTTGTTTTCGTATAATGTATAGTAACCTGAAAGTAATGTTTCCTTTTCTACTATATTTCGCGTATGTTTGCTATTAAAAGTTATCAGCTTACCATTTGGGATTGTTGATGGTTTCTAAACATTGTATCGTTATTACATTATTAATGTTGTGTTGTGAATTGACGTTATTTCAGGGGCAAAATTCTCTAAGGGAAGGAGATTGTAACAATTCATCCTAGGTGACCGCCCGAGCTGTGTAAAAAGCTCCCAGTAGTTAGCTTTGCAAGTCGATGGACTACTCGAGCGATGCAGTGGTCACTCGAGTGAAGAAAAGGGGTCCTCAATATCTCGTTTTGTAGACAAAGATACTGGAAGGTCTCATTTACCGCTCGAGCGGTCTGCGCGATTTCAACAACTTAAAAAGTCACTTTTTAGATCATTTTCCTCACTTTTTCTTCCAAAAACCCTAGATTTATCTCTCTAGAAACCTTTCATTTTACTTAGATTTGCAATTTTTCTACAATTACCTCAAGATACTTACTATCAGCTTTTGATTATGGAAATTTTAGATGAAAACTACTAATATATGTGTTGGAGGGGCAAAAGCCCCAAATTTTATGAAAATCCTAAGTCTTGAAAATTCAGAAGTAATGTGATGGAATGAAATTGATCCTTAATTCTTGAAATTGATCCTTAATTCTTTAAATTGATGGTTGGATTATGATGTCAAAGTAATATTTGAATGGAGAATTGCAAAGTTGGAATGTTCTTGAGAATGATTAAGATTACTTTAGGAACCTTCATATTATAATTGTCACAATTTCTTGAATAGTGAAAGGTTACCTTAAATTCATGAATGTATAAATACTTGAAGGCTTTGAAAAGATTGTTTAAAAGGGGTGGAAAATAGCATGGGGAAGTCTAGGTGCCCAATTTCCTTGTCTTGAGCTTATCACTGGACGAATGTGGGAAATGTTTTTGGATGTCCACTGCTCCTGCCGTATTGTAATCTATAAAAGTGGAAAAATGGATGATTTTAGGTGCCCAATTCCTGCCATATTGATTGCTTGCAAATGTCAGTTGTAAAGCTCCGAAATAATTACAATAAATCATCCACAATATCAATAAATAACAACAATGTATAAATATAGTTTTCTAAAATAAGTATCCTTTCATTTCATAAAAATCAGTGGTACAAAAAGTAACACATGCAGTCATACATTCACAATTCCTAACCCTGAATCTATAGCATGTATTACAAGTTAAAGATATGAAACAAGAGTTAAAACAAATAAGAAATGCCCTAAAGGCTTACAACTTTCCAAGACAATACTTTATTACAACAAAAGTGAGATTAAAATCAATACACATAAAGTACTAGGCTTGCACCAAATAAATACAACAAATAAACAAAATGAAGCTCTTGCTCCAAATCCTCCCAAGCTATTGTCTTAGCGGAGGCATATCATCAGCACCTGAAAATGGTTTTCCCACATAGGGTGAGCCAAAACCTAATAGAAGTACTCTAACACAGTTTATGAATCTTAACAAAGATATAAGGTAAATACATATGCAATGCTCGTGCCGAAAACATTTTATATCTCTTTCCAAAACCATGCAATGCCAGGTTTATATCCCAATTAATGAAATCATTTCTTTTACAATAGAAAACAGGGCTGTGAATCACACTCTGGGAATCCCTAGGTACGTGTCTGCAAGTAAACTATACAAGTACTACCAATTGTAATTTTTATCGATATTAACCTGAAGGCTTGACACTTATCCACGCTAGTTTCTGGTCTTTCACCAAGGACACACAGGCCAATTTAATTTCCATAACTAGACCCCATACCCAGATTCACCAAGGTATTCACCCATTTTTCTCAAAACAAGATACACTTTCAAATTTGTTAAATATACAACAATCTCGATGCAATGGATGGGAAAATAGTTTCAATTCTCCTAGTTCTCATGCAATTTCTACAACAATCATAGCTATCCTCTATTGATAGCCCAAAACAAGCATATCTAAACAGATAAATAATTTCCATAACGATAAACTTTCCAAGTTTCAAGATGTAAGTGATAATACATATTCAACTTCACCATCCTCATCAATACTAACCCAATTTCACAATCCCAACATCAATTTCATTATCTTTTCAAAATCAACATTTGAAATCTTTGGGGCAAAACCCTTTTTTCTTTATAAATCAATCCCAATGATCAAAACACATCATTTTATCACAACTCATCCTAATTCACAATCTCATAACCATTTCCAAGAATCCATTTGAAAACTCTTCTTTTGATTTTTAACCCAATACCTTAAATTTGTCCATAAATCTCCAAATCACAATATTGTTTTATAAATAGCAAGTAACTAAGTTAAAATCATAAGAAAGTGCAGAGAATCCCTACCTTGAAGCTAGAAGGCGAGAGAAAGAGTGAAGAAACTTCAACAACACTGAAACCTAACTTTATTCCGATCAAAAGAGAGCTCTCGGAGTGCTCTGCCTTTTTATCAAAGGGACTAGGGTGGAGAAACCAATGGATCTAGGTGTATTTGTAGAGAATGAGAGTTTTAGAGAGAGAAGCTCTAGATCTAGGGCTTTAGAATGTTTAGAGAGACAAAAATGAAAAAGTGCCTCAAAAAGTGACTTTTACGGACTGATATACGCGCAAACCACTCGAGTGCAAGAAGTGTCGGTCGAGCGACTAGACACAATAAGTGTAACTGCTTGAGCACAGGAATCACCGCTCGAGTGAACAATACTAACTCCTAGAAGTTTTGCAGACAAAAGGCCACCGCTCGAGTGAAGAATGCTACCTCCCAGTAGTTTTGTAGACTTGCAAAAGTACTGAGAGTCTACAAAAACCGCTCGAGCACAAGAAGTGTCGCTCAAGCGAAAAAGCCAAAATCTAGGCAACAACAGTTTTTAAACACAAGCTACCAACCTGTTTCAAATGCAACCAAGGCACTCCAATAACCAAACTCAATGAGGAATAAGGAGAAATAAGACATGAACAACTATATAAGACAATTAAACTCGGATCCAGAACATCAAATGAGTCGGGTCTAAACCAGAATCGCTAAAACCTCCACCCCTTAAGGAATTTCATCGCTAAAACTTTAAATCAATAACATTACCAGTTATAACAATGATAACAAATTGAACCCATCCACCAGTCATTCATTCTCATTACAATGATAAACAAGTTTTCAATACTGAATATACAATTCACATTTCCAAAACATATATAGTGTTTATATTAGATCAACATAACAAGAATCTCAATGCAATTTCAAACATTAACAAATAGGTCCGAATACTTGTCACGGACTTCCGCCTCACATTCCCAAGTTGTTTCCTCAACCCCGTGGTATCTCCACAACACCTTTACCAAAAGAATTGTCTTGCCACGCAAGACTTGGTCTCGAGTGTCTAAAACTCTAACCAGTCTCTCCTCATACGAGGCGTCCTTATCTACCTCTAACTCGGTCCAATCCAACACGTGTAATGGATCCAGCTCATACTTCCAGAGCATACAGATATGAAACCTGTCGTGAACCTCGAAAAGCTGTGGCAGCAAGACCAAACGATAAGCTACCTCCCCAATCCGCTCTAGGATCTCAAAAGGCCTAATAAATCTAGAAGACAACTTCCCGCTCTTCCCAAACCTCATCAAACCCCGTCTTGGTGATATCTTCAAGAAGACGTGATTTCTTACCTCAAATGATAACGGCCTCCTCCTACAGTCAGCATAGCTCTTCTGGCGACTCTAAGCTATAACAAGTCTCTTACGAACAAGCGCAACCTTCTCCGTCGTTTCTCGAACCAACTCTAGACCTATCATAGGTGCATCACCCACCTCAGCCCAATACACAGGAGATCTACAAGGCCGACCATACAAGGCTTCAAACGGTGCCGTGCCAATATTCGACTGGAAACTATTATTGTAGGCAAACTCCACTAAAGGCAAGTGCTTCTCCCACAACCCTTTAAAGTCAATAACACAACCCCGAAGCATATCTTCTAGGATCTGAATGGTACGCTCCGATTGCCCGTCAGTTTGAGGATGATAGGCGATACTAAAAGTCAATCTATTATCCAAAGCATTCTGCAGGCTCTGCCATAACCAAGCCGTAAAATACGGATCTTTATCTGAGACAATAGTCACATGGACCCCATGAAGTCAAACATTGTCCCTAATGTAACGGTTGGCAAGATAATCTACTGAATCACTTGTGCGCATAAGTACAAAGTGCGCTGACTTAGTTAATCGATCAACTATCACCCAAATGGCATCATTACCCCATTGAGTCCTTTGAAAACCCACAATAAAGTCCATCATGACATGTTCCCACTTCCACTCGGCCATAGGCAAGGATTGTAACAAACCCGCTAGCCTCTGATGCTCGATCTTCACTTGTTGACAGGTAAGGCATCTCGATATAAACACGGCTACGTCCTTCTTCATCCTCTTCCACCAAAACTGGCAACTAAGGTCGTAATACATCTTTGTGCCTCCAGGATGTACCGTAAGGCACGAATGGTGAAACTCTCAGAGTACCTCCTTTCTACAAGACTCCAATACGAAAAGACGATCAAGGTATCTAACACTCAAGTTAGAATACACGTTCAAGCCCTTCTCTACCTTCCCACTAGAGATCTTTCCCTGGAAGGTTTCTACCTCATGATCACCCCTCTATGCTTCTATAACTCGGTTCATAAGTGTAGGTTGTACAACTACAATAAACAAGGTAACCGACTCAACTGACTCGCCAAGATGCAAGTTAAACTCACCAATTGCACCCAACATCTCCAATTCCCAGATGGCAATACTAACTATACTGCTGATGGACTTTCTACTCAAGGCATCGGCCACTACATTGGCTTTCCCCAAATGATAATGCAACTCAAAATCATAATCTTTCATAAACTCCATCCACCTCCTCTGCCTCAAATTCAAATCTTTTTGTGAAAATAGATACTTCAAAATCTTATGTTCGAAGAATACCTCAAACCTCTCACCATACAAACAATGCCTCCAAATCTTCAAGGCAAAGATCACCGCTGCTAGCTCTAGGTCATGAGTATGATAGTTTCTCTCGTGTGTTTTCAACTAACGTGAGCCATAGGCTATTACCTTCCCCTCTTGCATCAAAACACATCCCAAACCTTGTTATGACGCATCACAAATCCCAAACCTTGCCGTGACACATCACAATACACAGAATAGCCCAAACCCCTCTTCGGAATAATCAACACTGGAGCAGTGGTAAGTCTTGGATTCACAAGTCTCACTCCACACAAACTTAATTCCCTTCCTCATCAGTCTAGTCAAAGGTGAGGCTAATCTAAAGAAATCCTTCACAAACTGACTTTAATACCCCACTAACCCCAAGAAACTCCAGATTACAAAGGCATTCTTAGGTGGTTCCCAATCTTGCCCTACTTCTATCTTAGAAAAGTCTACAGTTACTCCTTCGCGGGATACCACATGGCCTAAGAACTTAACTTCTTTTAACCAAAATTCACACTTCCCGAATTTAGCATACAATTTGTGTGCTCTAAGCAACTCAAGTACAACCCGCAAATGTTCCTCATGCTCCTCCTTAGAGGATGAGTAAATCAGAATGTCATCAACAAAGACAACCACAAAATGGTCTAGGAACTCTCGAAATATTTGATTCATTAGATCCATAAACAAGGCCGGTGCATTGGTTAACCCAAAAGGCATCACCAGGAACTCATAATAGCCATACCAAGTACGGAATGTCGTTTTCTGTATATCCTCTTCCTTACCCTCAACTGGTGATAACCCGATCTCAAGTCTATCTTAGAGAAGTAACAAGATCCCTTCAACTGGTCAAACAAATCATCTATATGAGGCAATGGGTACTTATTCTTAATAGTTACCCGATTCAACTTTCGGTAATCAATACAAAGTCGCAAAGAGCCATCCTTCTTCTTGGCAAAGAGAGCTAATGCTCCCCAAGGCAAAGTACTAGGGCAGATAAATCCCTTATCTAATAATTCCTGGAGTTGAATCTTCAACTCACTCAACTCGGTGGGTGGGTGCAAATCTATATGGTGCCATAGAAATCAATGTTGTGCTAGGTACTAAATCAATAGAGAACTCTATCTCACGGTAAGGTGGCAAACTAGTGAGATCCTCGGAAAAGACGTCCGGGTATTCAAAAACTACCCTCAGCAACTCAACTAGGACCACATCACTCTCAACACCCAAGAATGTAGCAAGAAAGAGACTAAGCTCACCCTAACCATGCGAATCACACATTGCCAACAAAGCTCTATCAACTCGGTCCCCCTAGAAATAAAAACAATCCCCACTCGAGGTGCACACCATAACTCTCTAACGGTAACAGTCTATGATAACCCGATAGAATGATAACCAATCCACGCCTAAAATAACATCAAAGCTCAACATATCAATTAACACAAAAGCAAAAGGAAGTCGACGATTGGCAACCTCTATCTCACAACTCTGACATCCCTGATCCAACGTAACCTCACCACTAACAGGTGACTCTACCCTGAGTGGAGATGCTAACCGAGCCACTTCCAACCCCAATGCCGAAGCAAATGCAAACGAAATGAAAGAATGCGATGCGCTAGTATCAATCAACACATTGGCAATAGAATTACATAATGAGAAATTACCTCTCACTACCAAAGGTGGTGGCAACAAATCTGGCATGGTAACAGCATAATACGTCCTGTAGGTCTTTGCTCTACTTGCTCACTCCTCAGAGCATAAGTCTGATACACTGACTGAGCCGAAGAGGCTATAGCTCGACTTTCTGTGCGCCTTTCGGATACGATAGCCTTGCAATTCGGACTCCTGTGGTTTTGAATCTGATCTCACAAGTGCAATGTGAAATAGATAAACACAAAAGAGTCCAAATCCGGCAAATCTTTTAGAAATCAATTTTGAGTCAAATTGCCAAAAATGGACAGTTTTGCCAGAGACAAAGTCACCACCTAAATATTTTTGAAAAATTTAGGAAACCCATGACTCGTGCCAAAGGCCACATGTCCATCATCACTAAGACTGTCTTGGCTCGGGAACTTAGGTACGAGAGGGGAAGGTCATGACTTGAGCACCCCCGCTCGCCCGATCAAAGATCGACCTCTACTAATCATGATGTGAATCTTATTTATATTATATACTCTTGTTCCAATTATTAGGCTAACTTACTATGTGACGTACATAAGTATAGACTAATTTACAAAAATTGGAACACTTTGCTTTCATGTTTGTTTTTAAAAAGAGTTTGTGAATATGCCACTTTAAAAAAGTGGGCTAAAATGTACATTAATTAAACTATTCCAATTCAAGCAATTAGCCTTTATCCACAGGCATTCAAATAGTCTATCACTTAAGCACTTGGCCTCATGGTGAGCATGCTTTGACAGGGTAACACTAACACGCATGCTATATGCTAAAACAAGTAAAAGCTCACCTAATACTCCAAGCCAAAAAAGATGAAAGAGTTAGAAAAATGCATGATTCTAACTATGCAATATGACTAATGCAACACATGTGATATGCACTCTAAATCGGCTTGGCTACTCAATATGGCATATGAATCAATTTAATAGCATGCGATAAAGCACGTATTCAAAGAAGTATTTAGCTAACAATGCAAGTTAGAATGATGCGCCAAGCTTCATGCATGCAAGACAAGTGGATACAAAGATGATAAATGCTAAATGAAATGTGATGCTCTAAACTAACTATCATAAGCAGGTAAATAAAATAAGAAAGAAGTGGGGTTGGAAGACATACACGTTATTCCAACTGTGCCCTCGTGTAGAAGCGTTCGAATAAACTAACTAGCTAAGCCAATTACTACGAATTAACTAACTATTACAATAACAAATTAACTAACTATGCTAGCTAGTTATTACAAAACCAATTAATTAATTAACTATTCTATGGAACTAACTAATTAATTACACTAATTAATTAATTACACTAATTAATTAATTACAAATTATAATTAACTAATTAATTATAACATGAATACAACATGAAAGAAGTAACTAAGCCAACTGATCAGCCCCGGGAAACGAGGAATATGCATGAACAGATTTCCACCCAAAAAGCCCACTGTTATGTTGCCAGAATGCCTCTGTTGCACAGTTAGAACATCTTTTCACCTCAGCCTCTGCTATGTTCTATTCCAAAAAGTTGCTGCTCAATTTGACAAAAGTGGCCGATAGGCTAGAAGTAGTGGCCTGTCGGCCACAAATGGTAGCCTGCCGTCCAGAAAAAGTGGCATGCCGGCCACTAAAGCATAGTTCCTCCTGCTGCAACAAAAAGCATACAGAGCAAAAACAGGGCATGCTCAAGTGATGTTTGTATACCTTACCCCTCCTTATCATCAAACAGCTCAAAGGAGTGGCAAGCTCAATTCGCAAGCCATCAATTAATGCAATTTCATTACATGATAACCTATGAATCAAAGGGTACAATTTCAATAAATGCACAATAAAATACTCTCAATCCTCCTCTCTATCATGGATTGATCAAGGGAAGTGATTGACCTTGGAAACTTGAACCATTTAATTGAACACAAAATTGCTTATTATCTTGCACCATTTTTAGTCCCATTTTATTACTTCATTTCAATTACCAACCATTCCTAAGTTCATTAAGTCCAATAGTGATCTTTAAGTCCTCTAATGGAAAGAAATATCAAACAAAGAGTTATTTTGGGCATGAGAGAGACACCATGCCGTTGGTAATGAACCCCCAAAGGGATTAAATCATTAAGCACAATACATCAATCTCATGCTTAAACAAACACTTGGTTTGAGACAACTTTCAAAACAAAGAAAAAGCTAAGAAAGAATGGAGGTTGCAAAAGTGATTAGAGGTGATCACAAGTATGGAAAATAAGAAATAAATGCTATCAACTCAAATAGGTTGGTGGCTAAGGCCTAAACCTCCAAACCTATGAGGACCATTACACTACAAACATGCAATACAAGGCATAAATGGAACAAACAGCCTAAAACAGTCCTAAAGCACCTAAAATCACTGCTGGAATTGAAGGCAAAAGAGCTAAAAGAGTAAGCTACAACATGAAGCAAGTTAAGCTAGCAAACAAGCACAAGGAGGGGAGGCTACCCCCTTCATTTTTGGGACTTCAAAACATGGTTTTAGCCTCTGAAAAACCTCTAAGATTCAGTATTAAAAAGCTCCAAAAAAAAAGTTGACAAAAAAGTGGGAAACACAAGGGCAAAGGCTTCAGAAGTGAGGTGCAAAGAGCGTAATCCACCCCTCTACCCCTAATGGCCTTAAACCACAAGTTTCAACCCAAAAATACAGAGTATAAACAGCCAAAAACAGTCCAAAAACAGTAGGAAAAAAAGCAAATAAATCAAAGAAATAAGCCAAGACTTATACCTCTTAAAGAGGAGAACCCTTTCAAAGTGATAAATCAACACTTACACACCCTCAAGAGCTCAAAGTAGGCTCAAAAGTACCTCAGCTCAAATACCACAAGGTTTGGTTTATAGTGTATAGGCAAAGGCTTAAGAATTTGCAAGAGAGAGAAGGAATTGTAGAGACAAAAATATTTTTGCTCCAAAATTTCCAACCTTCAAAAATAGAAGGGAAGGTCTTCTATTTATAGAAAAACATGAAACTCCCTTAGAAATATCCATACATACACGTGTGAGCAGATGCATGCACCTGTGGAAATAGCTGGCACGGCTGGCATAAATATCTGAAAAAAACACACAAGTGGCCGGCAGCCCACTAATAGTGAACGGTAGGCCACATTACTAGCCAACAATCCACAATAGATGTCTAGGCTTGAAAAACTGCGGTTTTAGTCCAAAAACAAAGCTAGAGGTTCACATGGTTTTGAAGCTCAAAGCTAAGGCATTCTGCTGAGGACTTCGAACGTTTGACAAGCATATACATTCATCATTGTGTGCGCAATCGGTAGCGCCCAAGTCGTAAGGGTGGTCAAAAATGGGGTGTCTACAGAGGCCCCCTAATTGGCCTTCGAGACCTGTTCTGACGGTGCAGGCTAATGGCTCTATGTCTGCCTCTGACTAGACGTACCAGATGTGCCACCCAACTGAGGGAAAACCTCCTCACCTGTCCTGACTGCCCACACTAATAACAGGTAGGTGGCTACCCTCTCCCTTGACTTTGACTCTAAGAACAAGTCGTAGATGGCACAGATTGTTGCTATCCTCCCTTCTACGAGTAAACTATAGACTTGTGACCCAACTGGCCACACTTGAAACAAGTGATCCCTCCCTGACCACCTCTCCTTGCCCTCGAACTCGATACAAGAAAAGTGGATCTAGATTGTGCTCTCTAGGACTGCTGTGGGGTGGAACCCCTCTGCCTCTTACTGTCCCAAGTCTCCCCCTGAACCTCCTGACTCCTCTGCCTGGAGCCCCTCATCTGCTCCTCCTTCGTCTGAATCACGGTTTCAAGATGAGTCGCCACCTCCACAAGGCATTCGTAGTCCCTAATCATAGACCCAGCCACCTTGAAAAGAAGCCCGATCCTCAACCTCTTCTCAAACTCAATGCAACGGCGTTCCTCCACCGCCACAAGTTTCGGTGCAAATTTTGAGAGGCTAGTAAAAGCTGCCTCAAACTCAGCTACTGGTGTATTAAGCTACTTGAGCTTTAGAAACTACTCTTTCAACTTCTCCTTAGTAGTGGAAGGTAAGAACTTGTCCTAGAAGGTGTGGACAAAGGCCTCCCAAGTCACTCCAATACGTTCACGCGCATACTTCCACCACTGACCCGCATCTCCCCTTAGCTGGAAAGATGCCAAGGTCACTCTTAGCTCGTTGTTCTTGATGCCAAGAATCTCAAACGCCTTCTCTATTTACCCGTGCCATTCATCCACTTGCAAAGGCTTTTTCAGATCCCCCAAAAACTCATCCGGATTAGACCGAAAGAACTCCCTCTTCAAAAATGACGGCCCTATCTCAGTGATGTGGGCTAGATTGATTTTAAGCTCTAAGAATATCCATGGATTCCCGCAAGGCTCCGGCCATTTCATGGGAAAACTCCCATGGCCTGCTGACTAACTAGTTCGGCCACATTGGCCTGACAACCCCTTCTTCTTGTGCCAAAATTTCATCTGATAATGGCACCTCCTACCGTCTAGGCCTACCACGCCTACCACCACGCCCACATCCCGACATCCTAATAAAGGTAACACAAAAGATTAGCACATTTACAAATGTACCAAAACTAACTCACTCGCGTCCTAATGCAATGGACAATAGATAATTCATTCTATATAAGCACATAATCACATAAATACATACGAATTTCCTTTCTAGATAATAATCATCCCAATGCGTTGCCAGAGTTCTAGTTAGAAACAATAATGATCAAGTGTTCTTCTAATAGGACTTCTAGAAACCCGTAAACCTAATCAATATCTTGGAAATTAAACTCCATACCCACTTAGTCACATAAGCATGTTATCACATAGCATACCACACCATTCCTAATACTAATTGGTAAGTGTGGACACCCCATTTTTGACCACCCGCAAGACTCAAGCGCTTTACTCGGTACACTCGATGATGAAAGTGGTATTATGCGTAGTCTGAGATCTCAACCAAGAAGTCTTGTTCAAGCTTCGAAACAATCCCAAACCTTCCATATTCCCATTGATCATACCCAAGAAATTCATTTGTACACCTTGTACCACCCTGTGTTAAGGCTAAACTAGAAAAACAGGAGAATTTATTGAGGGCCGGTCGTGGCTCATTAAGGGTCGGCCGTGGCTATTAAGAGCCGGCCGGGCTTCAGTACCGAGAAACACTGTTCTGGGCGGGAGGCCGTTAGCTATCCATTTTTGAAGATATTTATCACCTTTTGTGCTCAAATTCTATAAATACAACCATATACCTCTATTTTGGGGGTTGAACAATTGAAAGAAAGCCTATACACATAGAGAGAGCTCCTCCTTCCTCCTTTCATTGCAAGTTAGCTCTGAGTTAACCTACCAACCTTGTATCATCTATATACACCATACACAACCTTGACTCATCATCTTAGAGCCTTGGTTGACCCTTGAGAAGCATAATTCAAGCTTAAGAGTGTGCCAAGAGTGAGTTTGATCATCAACAAAAGCTTACTCCATTTTGAGAGGTATAAGCTTGTAACTTTTGTTCTTGCTTTTGCTTTCTTCATTTCTACATATTTCTTGTATTCTTGGGCTGTTTTATATCTATTTTAAGTGTTGGAACTTGGGTTTGGACAAGCTACCAAAGGTGTTAAGGTTAACACCCTTACTTGCACCCATTTTTGTAGCTCAGCCCTTGGTTCTTTTACACACTTTTTCTTTGGTTTTTGAAATAATTTTTAGAGTTGAACTAAGGCCAAAAACATGATTTGAAGTCTTGAAATTGGAGGGGTTGGCCATCCCTCCTTGTTTTCTTACTTACATAGCTTTAGTGTCTTTGCTTTTGCTTAGCTTTTGAGCTCTTTTCTTACATTTTCAGCCACTGTTTTGGGCTTATTATAGACTGTTTTAGGGCTGTCTTACTCTATTTAATTGGTTCAAGCTTTGATTAGTTCATTTGTTGTAGCATTGTTCTTTGTATATAGCTTGCATCATATTGTTCTTAGCATTTCTTTATTTAATTTCCATGGTAATAACCTCATTTTAAGAACCAAGTTGCCACTACTTTCTCCCATTTGAGAGTTGTTTCAAACGGTTGATGGTTATTCAACACATGAACTAGAGATTCACATTTAATGGCTTAATCTCTATGGAGATTCATTGTCAATGGCGTAATCTCTCTTTCATGTTGAGAACTACTTCCCATTTGATGCTTCTCTCCTTTTAGAGGACTTAATCATCACTTCGAACAAATGGACTAAAGAATGGAAATGACGAAAAGAATTGGTTTAAAATTGTAGACACCCCATTTTTGACGGCCCTTACAACTTGGACGTCCTTGCATGCACACCCAATGATGAACACTTGGACGTCCTTGCATGCACACCCAATGATGAACGTATTTGATCACCAAATGCTCGAAGTCCTTAGCGAAACGCCGCAACTTTGAGCCTTTCAAACCCTGCACCCTTGTTGCCTCATTTTTTAACCAAGCCTTAGACTTTCAAGCCTGCAGTTTCTAGTGGCCTGTCGGCCACTGATAGAGGCTTTTGCCCATCAATTTTGGGCTGCCGACCACCAGTGTATTTTGTAAATATTTTATGTCAGTTGTGCCAGCTGTTTGCACAAATGCATGCATCTACCCCCACATGTAGGGCTGGATCTTCTTGAGAGAATTTCATGTTTTCTATATATAGGAGGCCCCTCTCTCTTGTTTTGAGGTTAGAAATTTTAGAGATCAAAAAATTTCCTCTCTCTACAATTCTCTCTCTCTCTCTAACAAAATCCTACACTTTTACTTACAATTCTTCAACCTTTGCCTATACACCCTTAACCAAATCTTCTCATCTTTGAGCTGAGGTGTTCTTGAGCTTGGTTTGAGCTCTTGAGGGTGCTATTTGCTTGGTTTTGTTGGTTAAATTGCTTCTTCTCTTCAAGAGGCATAAAGTTTTATCTATTAGCTTGCTTTCTCTACTTTTTTTTCCTACTGTTTTTCTTTTGTTTTGGGCTGTCCAAACTCTGTTGTTTTTTGGGCTGAAGCTTGGGTATAAGGCCATTAAAGGTTGAGGGGTTTATAGCCATTCTTTGAACCTTGTTTTGGAAGCCTTTGCCCTGTGTTTCCCACCCTTTTACTATCTTTTTCCAAACTTTTAAACACTGATTTTCAGAGCTTTTTTAGTGGCCAAAATTATGTTTTGAAGTCCAAATTTGGAGGGGTTAGCCTCCCCTCCTTGTGTCTTGCTTACTAGCCTAGCTTATGCCATGTTTTAGCATGTTAATCTAACCTTTTGAGTCTTAATTCCAGCATGTTCTAGGACTTATTTTAACCTATTTTAGCACTGTTTTGGGCTTTTGGTTGCATTTGAGCTTTGTTTTGCATGCTTTTAGTGTAATAGTCCTTATAAGCTTGATGTTTTAGGTCTTAGACATCACTTATTTGAGTTGATAGCACTCATTTTTGGCTTTTCATACTTCATTTCAATACTAATAATCTCTGCAACCTCCCTCCATTCTTGGCTTTTTATTTTTCTTTGAAAGTGGTTTCAAGTCACTTGTTTGCCCAAGTATGAAATTAAGGTTTCATACTTAATGGTTTAATCCCTTAGGGGATTTATTACCAATGGTATGATGCTTCTTTCATACCTAAAGCAACTTGTATTTTGAGCCCTCTTTCCATTAGAGGACTTAATCTCACCCTTTAGACTCAATTGATTAAAGGATGGAAAGGTAACTAAAATAGAGTAACTAAAAGTGGAACTAAAATAGTGCAAGATAATAATTTGGTTGTGTTCAATCGGACGTTAATTGAACATATGGAAGCTTGAACCATTTCATACTTGCTGGTAATGAAATGATTCAAGTCTCCAAGGTCAACTTCTTCCCTTGATCATTCATGAAAGGGAGGAGGTTTGTGTCTTATTTTACATTTATTGAACTTGCACACTTGGTTTCATAAGCCATCATGCAATGAAATTGCATCCATTGATGGTTTGTGAACCGAACTTGCTACTCATTTGATTTGCTCATGAAAAAGAGGGGTGAGTTATGCAAATCTACCCTTAAAATTCCCTGTATATGCTCTGTTTGTCCTCTATTGTAGCAAGATGAACCTGTGCAGCAGTTGCCGGCAAGCCACTTTCTATGGTCGGCAGGAGGCCGGCAGACCACCTCTGATGGCCGGACGACCATCACTGGTGGCCGGCAACCTTCACCAGTGGCTGGCCAGCCACTGATGCAAATTTGAACAGTATATTGGTAAGGCAGAGCAGAGTGAGCAGTAGTGTTGGTGTTCTATTGTCAACAGAGGCTCTCCGGAAGCAAAACGATGGTCTTTTCAAGTGAAAACCGAGCACGTGCATGAACATTCCTCGTTTCTCGAGGCGTAGTAGTTAGTTGTTTAGTTTAAATACTTATTTTAACTGCACTTGTGTCGTAATTATGTAATTAGTTAGTTAGTTAGTTAGTTGTTCAATTCCATCTTGCAATTAGTTAGTTAACTAGAATAGTTAATTAATTTGTGTTGTTAATTAGTTAATTAGTTTAGCTAGTTGTTCATTTCAGTTTGTAATAGTTAGCTTAATTAGCTTAGCTTTAATTGGTTAGCTAGTTAGTTTATTCGGCCTCTCCTTCGTGAGAGTGCAAAATTGTAATAATGTGTACGTCTTCCAACCCCACGTCTTTCTCCCTTTTATTTACCAGCTTATAACGGTTAGTTTAGGGACATCATGTTTCAATTAGCATACTTCATGTTTGCATCCATTTGTATTGCATTCACCGGGGCTCGGTTCATCATTCTAACTGCATTGTCGTTTAAATACTTCTTTGAATACGTGCTTAGACCGTATGCTATTTACTTGTTTCATATGTCATATTAGTAGTCGAGCCTAGTAATTGCATATCGCATATGTTGCATTAGTCATATTGCATAGTTAGGAATCCTGCATTTTTTCTAATTCTTTCGTTTTGGCTTGGAGTACTAGGTGAGCCTTTACTTGCTTTAACATATTGCATGAGTGTGATTGTTGCCATGTTTAGCACGCTTGCCATGAGGCTAAATGCTTAATTGATAAAACTGCTTGTATGCCTGTGGATGAAGGCTAATTGCTTGAATTTGAATAATTTGAGCAATGTTTATATGAGATCACTTTTTCAAGTGGTACATTTTTCGAAACAATTTTCAAAACAAACATGACTCGAAATGTTCCAATTCTTGCAAGTTAGTCTATAATTGTATGTGTGCACATCACATAGTAATGCTAGCCTAATAAACCAGAACAAGAGCATATAATGTTGATAAAAATCATATCATGATTAGTAGAGGCCGATCTTTGATCGGCCGAGCGGGGGTGCTCAAATGTATTCATGACCTTCCCCTAAGTTCCCGAACCAAGACAATCTTGGTGATGACGGACATGTGGCCTTTGGCACGAGTCATGAGTTTCCTAAATTTCTCAAAAATATTTAGGTAGCGACTCTGTATCTGGCAAAGCAGTCCAATTTTGGCATTTTTGATTCAAAATCAATTTTTCAAAAAGATTTGTCGGATTTAGACTCTTTGGTGTTTTTCAATTTCACATCGCACTTGTGAGATTAGATTCAAAACCGCGGGAGTCCGAACTGTAGAGCTTATATTTCGAACTTCCGAAAGGGGGGGTACGAAAAAGTCGAGCTACAGTTTAAAAACAACTAACACACATAAAGAAAATGAGTTATCTTGCTTAGGCTTGGCCGGACGTTATACCAAGCTAATCGAGTCAAGAATGATCATGTACTAATTCATGGCGTTTTGATGATTCTTGAAGCGTCTCTACCTCCTTCTTTGAGTTTATTCCATGATAAGAGGGAGGGGTGGTCATATTCATTACATTTCATTGATTTTTGTCCAAAATGGTATTCGGAATCATCAAGCAATCAATTTGCCCATTGGTGGTTTTGAAAACAATTCTAGCCTTCTCTCGAGACTTTTCCATGACAGAGAAGGAAATAAGGGACAAACAGAGCTTGAACAACTCTGTCTACACTGTTTTCACTTTAGAACACAAAATAGAGTTTTGAACAAAATTGAGGCACGGCCGGCCTTCTCTATACCTGGCCGAGCTTCATTGAGGGCCGGCCGGCCTTCAAAGTTTGGTCAACAGTGTATTTTTGCAAAAAATAGAGGGCAATGGCTGAGGTGAAACAGAGCAAACTTGGGGCAGACAGGGCTGTTCTTGAACATTGTGCATGTGCATGCATGCAACCCTTGCGCAATCTCGCTTACCTTATGATCATTGTAATTAATTTAATTCAATGTTGTTTATTGTAATTAGCCTCGTTAATTATTAATTGTTGTAATTATTATTTTATTTATTCGTAATTGTTGTAATTAATTGTGTAGATAGCTAATTTATTTATCTTAGTTATCCATGTTGTAATAGCATAGTTAGCTAGTTAATTAGTCCTGCTTATTTATTCATTCATTCGGTTTTGTAATAATTAGTTTAATTCGGACTTTTCAGACTTTGATTCGCACTCTCTTGCACGAGGGCAATGTTGTAATAATGTGTATGTCTTCTAACCCCACGTCTTTCTCCCTTTTACTTATTTGCTTATGATGGTTAGTATAGGGCACCACGTTTCATTAGCATCCTTATGTTTCACATCCATTTGTCTTGCATGCATATAAGGTTTGGCTCATCATGCTAATCTGATATCAATGTCCAAATTCATTTACTTAAATACGTGCTCTCTTGAATGTTTTGAATGAAACCATATGCCATGTTCATAGCCGAGCCTATAAAATACATAATGTGTGTGTTGCATTAGTCATATTGCATAAATTAGGAACATGCATCTTTTGCTAACTCTTTTACCTTTTTGGCTCAGAGTACTAGGTGAGCTTTTTATCGTTTTAGTATCTTGCATCGGATGTTTATGTTGCCATGTCCAAAGCATAAATACCATGAGGCTAATTGCTTAAATGATATAATTGTTTGAATGCCTGTGGATGAAGGCTAGATGCCTAAACTGGGATGGTTTGATTAAATGTCCATTTTAGCCCCCTTTTTCAAGTGGCAAATTCACAAAACAATTTCAAAACAAAACATGAGATCAAATGTTCCAATTCTTACAAATTAGTCTATATTTGTGTGTGCGTCGCATAGTAATGTTAGGCCAATAACCGGAACAAGAGCATATAATGTAAATAAAAAATCACATCATGATTAGTAGAGGCCGATCTTTGATTGGGCAAGTAGGGTGCTCAATTCATGACCTTCCCCTCTCGTACCTAAGTTCCCAAGCCGAGACACTTTGGTGATAACGGACTAATGACCTTTGGCACGAGTCTTAAGTTTCCTAAATTTTTCAAAAATATTTAGGTGGTGATTGTGTAATCTGGCAAAGCAGTCCATTTTTCCCGTTTAATTCAAACATTGATTTTCTAAAAAGAATTGCCGGATTTGGACTCTTTTGTATTTCCACAATTTCACATTGCACTTGTGAATCAAATTCAAAACCACAAATGGAGTCCGAACTGTAAGGCTTTTTTTTTTCGCTTTCCGAAAGGAACGCAGAAAAGTCAGGCTGTAGTAAGATAACCCATTGTGGTAAAAACTTCATCCCCCAATCCCAATGTATTCAAACCTGGTTGCTCTAATACCAAGTTGTAATGCCCTGAAATAATTACAATAAACCATCCACAACATCAATAAATAACAACAATGTATAAATATAGTTTTCTAAAATAAGTATCCTTTCATTTCATATGATTCTGTGGTACAAAGAAGGTAGCACATGCAATTATACATTCACAAGTCCTAACCCTAAATCTATAGCATGTGTTACAAGTTAAAGATATGAAATAAGATTTAAAACAAATAAGAAATGTCGTAAAGGCTTACAACTTTTCAAGACAATACTTGGTTACAACAAAAGTGAGATTAAACTCAATACACATAAAGCCCCTAGGCTTGTACCAAATAAATGCAACAAATTAAAAAAAATTAAGCTTTTGCTCCAAATCCTCCCAAGCTATTGCCTTGGCGAAGGCATATCATCAACACCTGAAAATGATTTTCTCACATATGATGAGCTAAAGCCTAGTAGAAATACTCTAACATAGTTTATGAATCTTAACTAAGATATAAGGTGAATGTATATGCAATACTCGTGCCGAAAACATTTTATATCTCTTTTCAAAACCATGTAATGCCAAGTTTATATCCCAATTCGCCAAGGTATTCACTCATTTTTCTCAAAACAAGATACACTTTCAAATGCATTAAATATACAACAATGCTCAATGCAATGGATAAGAAAATAGTTTCAATTATTCTAGTTTCTCATGCAATTTCTACAACAATCATAGTTATCCTCCATTGATATTCCAAAACAGATATCTCTAAACAGATAAATAATTTCCATAACGATAAACTTTCCAAGTTTCTAAATGTGAGTGATAATACATATCTAACTTCACCATCCTCATCAATACTAACCCAATTTCACAATTCCAACATCAATTTCATTATCTTTTCAAAATCAACATTTCAAATCTTTAGGGCAAAACCCTCTTTTCTTTATAAATCAATCCCAAGGATCAAAACGCATCATTTTATCACAACTCATCCTCATTCACAATCCCATAACCATTTCCAAGAATACATTTGAAAAGCTCTCTTTCGATTTTTAACCCAAAACCCTAGATTTTGTCCATAAATCCCCAAATCATACTATTGTTTTAGAAATAGCAAATAACTACATTAAAAATCATAAGAAAGTATGGAGAATCCCTACCTTGAAGCTAGAAGGCGAGAGAAAGAGTGAAGAAACTTCAACAACACCGAAACCCAACTTTGTTCCGATTAAAAGAGGCTCTCAGAGTGCCCTACCTTTTTATCAAAGGGACTAAGGTGGAGGAAACCAATGGATCTAAGTGTATTTGCAGAGAAAATGAGATTTTTAGGGAGAGAAGCTCTAGATCTAGGGTTTTTAGAATGTTTAAAGAGAGAGAGAAATGAAAAAGTGACTCAAAAAGTGATTTTTACAGACTGATATACGCACAGAACCGCTCGAGCGCAAGAAGTGTCACTTGAGCGACCAGGCACAATAAGTCGGACCACTCGAGCGTAGAAATCACCACTCAAGCGAAAAATACCAACTCCCAAAAGTTTTGCAGATAGAAGGCCACCGCCTCAAGCTCAAGAAGGACCGCTTGAGCGAAAAATGCTACCTCCCAGTAGTTTTGCAAACCTACAAAAGTATTGAGAGTCTACAAAGACCGCTCGAGCGCAAGAAGTGTCACTCGAGCAAAGAAGCCAAAGTCTGGGCAACAATAATTTTGAAACACAAGCTACCAACCTGTTCCAAATGCAACCAAGGTACTCCAATAACCAAACTTAATGAGGAATAAGGAGAAATAAGACATGAACAACCATATAAGACAATGAAACTCAGATCCAAAACATCAAATGGGTCGGGTTTAAACCAAAATCGCTATATCGGGATAGTTTTGGATACAAACCTATGCATATGTATGTTTTGGAACTCTCTTTAGGGACTCATGGTGCAATGCCACTGGTGTCAAAATGTGATTTTCTTTTTTATAGAAACAGGATACCT
This sequence comes from Camellia granthamiana, assembly GCA_036172215.1. NCBI lineage: Eukaryota > Viridiplantae > Streptophyta > Magnoliopsida > Ericales > Theaceae > Camellia > Camellia granthamiana. Next base: position 108,867,020 of record CM069907.1, read on the forward strand.
TTAATTCATTGTTTAAATTTCCAATTTGAGTTGTAAATGATAATTTTTTGGTTATGATGATGTCACATGGATTTTGAGCAATTAGATACTTCTTGAAAAGTATTTCTACTAGGTATCTAGCTCATTTCTATCTAACAAATTTTCAAAAATTGATGTGCAACTGCCTCAATGAGAAGGAAGTGAACTCTTTTGTTTTTGGTTAGAGCACGGAGGCTTATGGATGTTTAAATGTGGAAGCTTCGAGCATACTTGTTTAGGACCTTGTGTCCATTTTTCTTTTGTTGTAATAAGGTCATGCCTTGCCTATTTGTAGGCCATTAAGGGATCTCATTTGTATCCGCTAACTTTTTGAATTATATCATTTGAAGGTGTATCTAATAGTCGAACATGGACATTGTAAGTTAAAACTGTAGTTCAATGAGAAATAGAACTTTTGAGATAAAGTCTCTATTAATTGTGTTAATATCTTGGATTATGGTGTTCTAATGATATTTTAATTCTATTAAATTGGGGGTGTTAAAAGTTAAAACGTGATTTTATACGTTACCTCATGCCTTGAAATGATTCACATGTCACGTATTACTAGCCGAATCCTTAGTTACATTTTGTGTATGTTTGCATTAGATATTTGTATATAGGATTATGCATATGTATATAGTATATTATTTTTGGTTTGCCATGGATGAAAACTAGGTGAACATTTCCAGTTTCAGCATCCCGGTTATGTATGTCATTACTACCATGTCTAGGATCTCACCATGTGGCTATGGCTTAACTAATATATCTCTATGATTGTCTATGATTGTCATGACCCTTCCTACTTCATACCTAAATTCTCAAACTGGGACGATTTGGTTATGATGGATAGTGGCCTTTGACACGAGTCATGAGTTTTCTAATTTTCCCGAAAAATTAGGTAGTGACTCTCAGATATGGTAATGTGGTCCATTTCTGACATATTTTGCAATAAATGGATTTTCGTTTCTATAAAGTTGCCAGATCTAGACTCTCATTTTCCATTTCACATTGCACTAGTGAAAACAGATCAGGAAATTGAGAGTCTAAATTGTCAGGCATGCTCGGGTACCCCCCAGAACACCTACAGCCACCCAACCCAACCCTATCTACTCCACGAGCACCCCTAAGAGAGATAAACCATTTTTGAAAAGATAAATTACAGTAAATCCCCTTAAACTACAACCCATTTGCATTTCTCTCTCTTAAACTTCAAAACTCAATAGAAAATCATCTTAAACTATTATCTTATTGCAGTTAACCCCTTATATTAGGGATTTACACAAAATCATATCATATCATGTGTAAAGCACATTGACAATAATGCCCTTATCTAATGATTTTGTTTGTACTTTACCACTAGTGCAAAATGTGATCACTAGATAATGGCATTATTATCTAAAAAAATCAATAACGGGTATTATTATTCTAAAAATCAATAAATGTGGTTGTGTACTTCATACATGATTTGATTCCATTTAAATCTTGGGACAGAATCCTAACCAAAGTTGTTAAACCTTTGTTTGGCATGAGCTATTTTGCTAAATTAGCCAAAAACGGCAAAACATGCTAATTTAGCTAATAAAATAATGTCACATCCAAATCATAATCATTTTACTTTTTCTCTCACAACTATCAAAACAACTACTACAAAAAAAAAGATTCAAAATCAAAATTTATCTCAAAGGCAATTTTTTTAGCCAGACTAAAGTAGTCAAAAAGTTAGGACTAACTCATCCAAACGAGGGCTAAGTGTAATAATAAGAAAGTAAATCGAGGATAGTTAATTATTGCATTTTGAAGTTCAGGGGGTAAAGTACAAATGAGTCATAGTTTAATAGGCTTTACTATAATTTATCCAAATAATATAAGGGTAAATTACATTCACCTTCTCAGACATTTGAAATATATATATATATATATGTAATTAGCCTAACATTGATACATAATTACATTGATCTCCCTTGAAATTTTAATTTACATAATTATTAGGCTATTTTTCATCAATAATTTGTTACTTGTATAAATAAAAAAATATTATTGTCATCTCTTTATACTAAAATATATATTTATTTTTTTATTTTGTACTTCTGATGTATATATTTATAGTTTAATAGTACTTCTGATGTATAAAAGTGTTAGTCCAATTATATATAGAGCGTATAAGATAATGTGAATGTTTTCTTTTAAGTTTCAATTCATTAGAAAGAACAAGAAATAAATGTTGTGCAATGGAGGGGTTTTGGCTAATTTTCCAAGAAATAAATTATGAAAAATGAAAATGGTATAAAGTAAAGTGAAAGAAAAGAAAATACTTTTTCTTGCATGAATTTGATTAGGATAGAAATTTTATAAATAAAAAATAATAATAATATGAATTTTAATTATAAGTAACTATTTTTATACCAAATTTAAACTTTTTTCTATTTTTTGTATTTTTTCTAAGAAACTAAAGCTTAGTTATTAAGTTATTATGAGTTATACAAGAAAATTAATTTTCTGTAACTTCCACCACTTTCTTGCTAAACAAATTTATAAAACAATTTATTTTTTTCTATTTCTTTTACTCTATATCATTTTCATCCTAACCAAACTAAGACTCAGTTTGGTTAGAAAGAAAATTTGGTAAGTGAAAGAAAATGAAGTGAAAGAAAAGAAATAGAAAGAAAATATATATTTTCTTGCAAGCATTTGATTAAGATAAAAAATTTTGTAAGAAAAAATAAATTAAAAAATTTAGTTCTAGATAACTCACGACATTCAATTTTTATTTTTATTTTTTTTGTGTTTTCTAGTAATTTTTTTGCAAGAAATAAATAGATTAGTTACAATTCTAATATGGATTGTACAATAAAATTAGTTTTCTTATACTTTCTACCACTTTCAAGCTAAACAAACTCATAAAAATTAAATTTTTTCTCTTTCCCTCATTTTCTATCTATTTCATCCTAAACAAACTGAGCGGGAGCTTTTTTTAGTAAATCTCATTCTTAAGATTTATATTCATCTAATCCATATTCTTTTTTAGTATACCATTAGATTCTATTTGGTGTGATATGACCAAATCACCTTCCAATTTTGTGCGCTTGTTTCTATTTTGAAATTAGAGTTGTTTTGGGATTTGCTTATTTTTTGGCTTATTTTTTTACTTATTTTCGTCTTTAGTAAAAAAAAATTAAAATTTTTCAAAAAATTTAGGGTTTTAGATTCAACTCAACAAAATGAACTGAAAATTTATAATTTCTTTAAAAATTCAGAAAAGACAAAAATAAGCAAAAAAATAAGCAATCTTTTTTGGCTTTTTTTTTCTTTTCTTTTTTTGAAATTTTTTGAAATTTTTCAAAAAATATGTACTTTTTAGATTTGTCTTGACAAGAAAAAAAATCTCTCTCATTACACAAAAAAAATCTCTCACATTATCAAAATCCTAAATCGTCTACCTTTTGAAAATCCCTCACTAATGTTAATGTGAACTTTCACATTACAAATGCGTTGCTGATAAATAACATCTCTTCATGAACTCATACACAGACTCAATGTTACATGAGAGTGTAATATTGAGTTTGACTACCTATTTCTATATATAGAATTAAAATGAACATTTACATCTCTATGTACACACTATGTTTTGTGGCTAGTATGACTACTACTATATAACTAACCTTCGAAAAATAAAACACATACCACAATACAATGTAAATATTCACAATAAACATACAATTAGCCTTTAAAAAAATAAAACTTATATCAGCATATAATGTGAATATTCACAGTTTACAATTAACATACAGTTCCCCTTAAAAAAATTACACTCATACCAATGTGAATATTTTACACTACAATGTGAAAATATAACAAATTGAAAAAAGTGAAAATTGATTATTTTGATTGTTTAATGGTAACAAAAATAATTGTTTAACCAACAAGTGTAGTACACAAAAGAAAAACAAACATACAATTAACCTTCGAAAAAATAAAAATTCATACCAAAATACAATGTGAATATTCACAGTTCACAATAACATACAATTAGCCTTAAAAAATAAATAAATAAATAAATGTGAACATTCATACTGCAACGTGAAAACACGAAACAAAATTTAAAAAAGTAAAAATCAAACTATTACGAAATAAAAATGATTACTTAATCAAAAAGTATAGTAACAATCAATATACAACAAATCATCAAATAATATATAAAAAATTATCAAATAGTTTATATATATTGACGCACCTTTTTAAAAAAAATCTGTATATTATCAACAACGACATAATACCGGTGAATAAACTATACAATATCGGTTACACAAACCAATGAAGAGATTATGGTATGTATAACAATAACAAAAAAACGATTGTTCATCGCCGGTTTACCATCATCTATGTTGCGAGTCCATCATCATCTCTATCATTAATCTACATGTATAACTAATATTCTCTTCCAAATATTCTTCCATAGAAAGAACTTATTGTAAAATAATAGTGAAGACAAATCTTTAATCAAATGAATCCCTCATATTGAGGCAAAAAAAAAAAATACTAAAAATAATAATCTTCTATATTTATATACAGTATTTTATATATATATATATATCATAAATGAAATATATCTAATAATAATTTTCTCTCTCCTAGATGTATGGTATAATATATATTATAATAAAAGTTTATAAGGGTAAAAGAGTCTACATAATACTTTCTAATATGAGGGGGAAAAAGGCCTATTGTAATGTAAGTTCAAATGTATGGAATTAGGTAGAACACAAAAAAAAACTTTGTGAATTTATTAGACCTATAAGTCCTGTAAATGGGATTCATAAATAAATTAAACACACAATCACAGGGGTATTTGGTGTATATAAGTTGTTTATAACTCATTTTAATGGAAAATTTGGCCATAAATCCCTAGAGAGACCCTTATCTTGTGAAGAAGACAAAAATTATATCAGTACTTTCAAAATTCCCTTATATTTTAAAACTTATCTCTTTTACTATAATACATGATCAGTATCTCTCTTTCTATGTTCTCTCACTCTCTCTGGTATTTGTCTCCCTCTTTTACTACTATCACTCTCCACTGGCACCACCACCGCTTGCTATGGAACTCTTTCTGCACTATCCCTCGTCTTAAATCTGAGATCACTCACCGTCATTGTCACTGGAAAATAACAATTCGCAAACCTCATATCTGAGAACATTCTCTCTCTCTCTCTCTCTCTCTCTCTCTCTTCTCTCTCTCTCTCTCTCTTCTCATGATGCTCTATTCTTTGAACTCTCTCTCTGTCAATCTCTCTTCTTCTCATGATTCTCTGTTCTTCTAACAATAAAATTTTACTTTGGTTCATGACGCAATCCTCTCTTGTAAACCCTTGTTTTTTGTTTGTTGTAAAGGAGAAATCGCAACATGCTTCAAAGTAAATTTTACTCTGAGTTAGAGTAAAATTTACTGTCATTAAACAGATCAGCAATCAACATTTATTGTCGTTTAATCAAATAAAATTTTACTGTTACAAAAAACAAAGTGTATACTAGATGAACAAATCACAATCAAATTTTAAGTTTGGATCTATGAACAAACAAACCAAAAAATCGATTTTTCATTGCAATGTCTCAATTTCTCATTTTTCTATCAAATTTGATTTCATTTATCTAGGAACTAGAGAGATAGAGACAGCAAACGAGAGAGAGAGAGAGAGAGAGAGAGAGAGAGAGAGACATAGAGAGCAAATCATCGAACCAGAGAAAGAGAGTGAAGGAGAAAGAGAGAAACAAAGAGCGAGAGAGAGAGAGAGAGAGAGAGAGAGAGAAAGCCAATCGTTTGTTTCAGAAAGGGGTATTATGGTAAATTTATTTCGTAGAAATATTATTCTGTCCTTCGCACGGAAAACATCCCCTATCAAAGCATTTTGGAAATACTCATATAATTCTTATCCATTTAACAAGATAAAAAAGTTATAATAGGGTTTGACCAAATTCCCCTATTTTAATTTACAAACATGATAGAGACCCCCACTCCCCCCCTACACAAATGTTAGGGGTTAGTGATTGAGAATGAAAAAAAAAATTCTGGCCAAATCACAGCCCCGCTGGGGGTCCTAGGGGTTACCCCAAGTGGGGGTCCGAAGCATTTTTCTTTAATTTGTGAGTCGACGTCAAATTGTTTGATGAAATTTCTGCTTATAATCTATTAGGCAAAAAATCATAAATAAGCTTTTAAAAAAAATCTCTGAAAACTGGAGACAAGAGCTTTTTATTTTTACTTTCTAATTATCTACTTTTAACTTATAGAAGTAACATTAATTGAATGCATTCCTATTAGAAAGATATTATATAAATTAAATAAATTTTATAAACAAAATTATAATTAACAAATGTTGGACGCATGGCTATCAAATTTTAAATTTTAAAACATGACCTATTTAAATAAATGATATGGTAAATTATAAATATACCCTTAAGGTTTGGTTAAAATATGAATTATCTCCTGTGATTTAAAAAATTACAAATTATCCCTTGCCAAAAAAAATATATTTAACAGAATTAACAGAAAAAAATAAAATTCCTAATTGTTCTCCTATACAATGATAAAATTATTTAAATTATTAATTGAAATAAATTTTTGACATCATTAAAATCTATTAATTGACTTTATGATTTATTAATAAAATCGGACATTTATTCTGAAATTAGAAATTTCAAGGGATGTGATGTAATTTTAAAGAACCACAGTGGGCAAATTGTATTTTAACTAAATCTCAGGGTGTGTATTTAGGGTAAATTACAAATACACCCCTAAGATTTTGGTTTAATACATATCACCCCCCTAATGTTTGAAAAATTACACTAACCCTCCTGTCATTATAATTATTTAGACAGAATTAATGTGACTATCAAAAAGATATTGAATTCATACGCACTCTCTTTTCTTGCTTTGCTGCTTTTCTTTTCTTTTTCTTTTTCCTTTGCTTTACTTTTTTTTTTTTAATGTAATTTTCTCTTTTTTTTTTACCAAGAGTTGTTGCCATTTTATATAAGTAGGGAGTTTGTGAAATGAGACGTGAGAATGTAATTTCTATAACGTTAGGGGGTGGGATGTAATCAGACCAAACCTCAAGGGGAGTGTCAGTGTAATTTACCCAATAATATAATAGAGTAGGGCTAGTTGATTACTATGACTCTTCTAAGGGTTTAGTCTCAAGAGGAGTGATGGGTTAAACTCTCCCCAATGAGGAGTTAGGGAGAGTTGAATTAAGTGGCAAGCACTTGGTGGTTTGCAAGGATGGAAGACTAAGACCTTATTTGTCATAACCTAAAAAAGTTAAAAGTTAAAAAGTCACTATCATATTTAAGTCACATCATTTTACTTAAGTCACATCACCTATCTACCACATCACTTCAATCCCAACCCATACCCAACCTTATATTTCATAAAAAGTCCAAAAAGTAAACTTATTTAGATCATCCCAAACCACCCCTAATTTTCGTAAGTGCCTAATCTAACAACTAATTGGTGTTTTGCAAGGGTAAAGAGACTAACCTCATATGTATTAATTTAATAACTAATAATTAATTTTTACCAATTAAAAAAAATAGAGACAATTCATAATAATAAGAAAAATGTATAAATTTCAATTTAACACATTATATGAATTTTATATGCAATTATATACATATCATTACCCCCTATAGTAATTCGAAAGCTCCATAAAGCTTCCTTGTTTTTTTTCTTTTTTTCTTTTTTTTTTTTTTTGTGTGTTATGATAATTGATATTGACACTTTTTTTAATATTGGTAAGCTACATAAATTCTTTTTTCAAATTATTTTATAATAAATGATATACCTTTCAAGTTTTAGAAATTATAATCAAACCTCTAGTCTACTTGACAATATACAACATCCTCCCTCCATTGAAGAGCCCTTGTTAACGAGATAGATGAATAAAGGTGATAATCACCAACTTAAAAACATGATATAACAAATTTGTCCCATCTTCAAAAACTAAATAAATAAATAAAATTGTTAATAATAATATTTTTAATAATCACCAATCATATTAGAAGAGTACATCAGTACATCAATAATGGTGTGATTGAGATTGTCACCACACTCCAAATACCTTCCCCCACCATCATATTCCACAAACCTCAATGGTCCAGTGCTTTGTGCTGATCAAATCTCATCAGTGTCATCATCCACCCCAATTTATTTTGAAAGATTTTGTTTGATTTATAAATTTGAATATAAATTTAAAAAGAAGAAAAGAAAAGGTAAATTAAATATGAATAAAATATAATTATATTTCACACTTTTTTTTTTTTTCAAATCTCTACCTAAATCTATGAATCAAACACTATGCAAGTTTTTTTTAGAACTTAAAAATCTAAAATTTGACCCATAAAATAAAATAAAACATAAATTTTTAATTTTGTCGATTTAAATCATAATCTTTTGATTTACTTTTAATCTAAAATCATTTATTTTCAAGATTTATTTTGTTATAAAAATAAAACCATACGATTTTTTTTTATAATTTTTCTACAAAATTGGTCGCCCCCATTAAGTTTTTTAGAAAATTAAGTGGTCGTCTCTGAATCTATGAAATACATGTATCATAGGGTAAATTAAAGAAACTTGGACATTCCCCAAAAATAAAAATAAAAATAAAAATAAACCTTGGACAATATAACAAAACAAAACAAAAAAATCAACAATTTATTATCATAACCATAGTTTGACTCGTCTAAATTTGACTATCAATTTCAAAGATTATACTAGAACCATTTTTAACAATGAAATTTCTAAAAATTGGACTATATACAATAGGAGGAAAAATAATTTGTTGCGTTACTAAATACTCCTACCTTTGTACTTTGAACTCCCCACACTTTTTTTAATATAATTTTGTCCTAACATCAATTTGTAATTTTATCCCCGCTATTATTTTTCCAAACTCTAACTACCCCTAATCTCACCCCTAACCCGACCTCCGCTTCCGCCGACAACTTCCAGCGACACCCTCTTTTCTCTACCTCCAGCAACCTCTCTTCCCACAATATTACCCTTTCACTTTCCGACAACCCCATCACCAATACAAACATTACCTCATTCTCTCCCACTGACACTTTCTCACCGTCATGATGTCAACCGTCACAACCCTGACCATCGCAATCGCATCCCCCATGTCCTAAAGGGACACAAATTAGAGGTTGAAATTGTTTCACCTAATTCAGAAAACTAGTATCAAACAAACAGTATTAGTTCGGACATATATCACCGAACAAATGGTATATATCACTCCTTAGAAAAGAGTATTATAGCATCCTTGCTACCTAAATTTTACTCTAAAATATTATTAAAAAATTCCCTATTTTGGAAATTACTTTTTCATCTACTTTCTCCTAACAAACTCCCTATTCTTTCTCTATTATATTAAAATAATTTTTTTAATTACTTTTAAATTTAAATATCTTTTTAATAATAAAATAATAAAAACAAATGCAACAGCACAACATGCGGCATCATAACAGGAAACAGCAGAGGAAAGCAAATAGGGGGTGGTCGACCGGCCGATCGACCGGTCAAGTTAATTTTGGACATTTTCCTTCTTTAGCTCCAGGATTCTCACGAGACATCTGGAGGGATGTCCAGGGGGACATCCTTCGCACCTTCAAGAAAATAAAATAAAAATTTATCAGATATAAGGGAACTACAGTGACTCCCTATAAATAAAGAGTCAATGTAGCAATACTTATATTTAGAGAGTTGGATAAGGAAACTGCTGGAGATGTGTTTTGACAAAAAAACTCATTATTTTGAATAAGGAGATACTAGCCTATCACCCGTGCTATGCACGGGATAATTATAGATATTTATATTTGTTTTAATTTTTTTTTAATATATAAGTTATGTTTTTTAAGATTTTTTATAAAAATAATTTAACAATCTTATCACTAACCATAGTGTATAGGAGAAATTAAAAAAGCTACTGCAGTAACTATGCATGGGCTGTATCTATAATTATTTGTATAAGTGGATTTTAAATGCTAATTAGGAATTTTGACCATATCAATAAATGCAGGCTGTGGATTGGAAATAGTTAATAAATGCTGATCAGGGATTTTGATCAAATCAATAAATACTGAGATTTTTTTTTTTTAAATCAAAAATTTAGAAAATTAAGATTGAGAGATTGCAGCTCCCACAAGAATGCTAATCAGGGAATTTTGATCAAATCAATAAATACTGAGATTTTTTTTTTTAAAATCAAAAATTTAGAAAATTAAGATTGAGAGATTGAAGCTCCCACAAGGCTTGGGGTTTAGAAACTCCATTTTTCTTAATATATTTACAATTATCTATATATGTAAATTGCGATTTTTAAATGTCTTTTTTTTTTTAAATGTCTTTTTTTTTTTCTTTTTTATATTATATTAAATTTTAATATTTTGATAATAATCATATGTGTTGAACTTTTCAATGAATTAAATGTCTTCTTTTTTTATTATATTATATTAAAGTTTAATATTTTGATAATAATCATATGCGTTTGACTTTTCAAGAAATATTTTTTATGCTTGTTCTTAATGAATTAAAGTGTTATTATGAGGGATAATAATCATATGTGTTGGGACTTTTCAAGGAATTCATATGTGTTGGATTTCAAGAATTTTTTTTTATGTTTGTTCTTAATGTATTAAAGTGTTATTATGAGAGTAAGACTTGGGGGTTGGGACAAGTTAATAAATGCTAAGTTTGTTTTTTTTTTTTTTTTAATCAGGAAATTTAGATTGAGAGATTGGAGCTCCCACAAGGCTTGGGGTTAAAAATCTCTTTTTGCTTAATATATAGTATACATTATCTATATATGTGAATTGCGATTTTTAAATGTCTTTTTTTTTTTTTTTTAAATGTCTTCTTTTTTTCTTTTTTTATATTATATTAAAATTTAATATTTTGATGATAATCATATGTGTTGGACTTTTCAATGAATTTTTTTTATGCTTGTTTCTTAATACATTAAAGTATTATTATAATAAATAATAATCACATGTGTTGAGACTTTTTAAGGAAAATCATATGTTAGATTTCAAAGAATTTTTTTTATACTTGTTCTTAATACATTAAAATGTTATTATGAGGGTAAGACTTGGGAGTTAGAAGAAGTTAATAAATGCCAAGTTTTTTTTTTTTTTTAATTAAAAAATCAAGAAATTTAGATTGGGAGATTAGAACTCCCACAAAGCTTGGGGTTAAAAACCCCCTTTTACTTAATATATAGTATAGATTATAAGGAAAGAGATGGAGATGCTCTTAGTTCAGACATGTTAGAAAAGAGTGATATATGCCCATGCACCATCGAATGATCAAACAAGGTGCTATATTTTCTAGCAACTTAAATCCAGAAAACCACACAAACCAACACAAAGCTTCAAGGAAAAGCATTTCATTTCAAGCAATGAATTTTGAAACTTGAAAAATTTCCCACAATGTTATAGAGACTAGAGCAAAAACATGCAGATAACAAGAACATAAACAACCAAAAACAGTCCAATTAAAAATTAACTTGATAAAAGAACAATTAACTGAATTAGGACTCCATATTGTACTTTGAGATCTTGAGCAGACTTGATCAACTCACAATTTAAAAATATATATATATATTCCACAAAATTAAGTTTCTTGGAGGACATGCAATGTTATTGATGAAATTATCCATCATGATTTCAAAAAGAAAAAATGGATACATTTTTAGGTTTTTGAAACTATTTCAATGGCTTCCCAACAAAAATTAAATTAAATTAAATCAATCAAATATATCATTCCACATCATAGACTAAGAGATTATAAGATTCAAAGATTTCAAAAAGCATCACTGACTAAAAAGAGAGAACAAGAAGAAATTAGGATGCAACATGAGTTTTTTTTTTTCGGTTCAACCACCCGGTATCCGACCCATTGGCCGACTAATCCGGATTCGGGGAGCAGTTCTGGATTTATAGGCTCAAGTCCCCTCCCAATTGGCGTTGCGGGGAATCGAACCGTAGTCCGTCCTTCCAAGCCGAGCTCCAATCACCACTCGGCCAACAACCAATTGGTGGATGCAACATGAGTTGCACTAACTATTCCCACTACCTTTTTCATTTCATCCTAGTTTCACACCTTAAAACACAAAAAGAAAAGCTTTGCATAAAGTTTGACTGTTTCCCATAACTTAAAAAACTCGAAAGACATTTCAAGTCAATCGAATTAACTCAATAACATTTCAAAGTCATGCCCAATTTTTGAATCCTGCACAACATTGATTTCTAATTTCTAACCTATAATTTCTATATCACTCGTGCCAATTTATACCAATGCAACAGAACAAACTCCTCCGGCTAGTGACGAAGTTTTAGTTAAGCAACAAAGTCTTCCCCCCCCCCCCCCCCCCCCCCCCCCTTCTCCTTTTGATAGATGTGAAATTCGACAAATTACACCAAACATCTTACCCTTACTAAAAGTATCTTCTGACCTCACAATCAAAGGCATTTGAGAAGATCACCATAAAACAACCAATAGTTCACGCAACTACATCAGATCATGTGAAAGAAAGCAATTCTTGCCTGTGAGTTTCAAATCTATCAGTCAGATTGGTGTCTGTTTCCCTTGTCTATTCTTTGCACAGAAAACCTAAAGAAAAGGAGGGGGAGTAGAGGGACAGAAAAAGAAACAAAAGGAAAAGAGAGAAAAAAGAAAACCAAAAGAAAAAGAAAAAGAAAAAAAGGGGAAAAAAAACAAAAACAAAATGGGAGTGACATCCACTTTTTGCTGAATGCATTAACCCATGTCGGGAACCACAATATCAGCTCTCAATCCACCATATCACAGCACACCTTAACAAGCAGCAGCAAAGAAACAGCAAGGGGGAAATGGGGCAGAAATGAAAAATAAAAATGAGAGAGAGAGAGAGAGAGAAAGCGCAAACATTAAAAATATTGGTTTTAGATACTGATCAAATCAAGTAATACATGAATAAAGACGGAAAAACCTAATAATAAGGTAAAACTGTGTTTTAACAGAAACTTTTTCTTCGTGGTTCCTCTAATCAATGTTACCAATGGAATCACCAAGACTTCAGAAATATGCATCAAAGACAAATTTGCCAATGTGATATGCACTGTTCTTTGTTCAAAATGAAAAACTATTATGTCCATGCCAGAAGTCCTCAACCAAAAGAAAGACCACCAACCCAAAAACTATGATAATAATTAGAATATAGGGATCCATGACAATTGGTGATTTTGGTGTTGATGGAGGTAAAAGAAAACATGAGACGATATTGGAGTAACAATGCCACAAATTTTATGGCCCCCAAACATGAACAGTAAAGTGACAGTGACTAAACAACATAGTTTCTATGCAGACAGCATTAAGTGTACACGGAACAAGCAGGAAAGCCAGATGAATTGTCTGGTATTTAAGAAGTATGGTCAGTTCCAACACCTATATATGGGAAACAAAAAATGGAAATCTCCAAACAAAGATTTCACAAGGGAATTACCTGTTAAAAGACAACTTTTTAAGTTTAGTCAATCTGCTCATACTCAACATGGTGTAATAGTGATGATATTCATCTCGGCAACACAACAGCTGGTTGCAGTCGGCCTTAAGAGAAGCTTCCCTAACCAAACAATTTCCGGAGGAGAAGAACAATCAAAAAGAAAAGGGGGAAAAAGAAAAAAGAAAAAGAAAAAGAAAAAAAAAAAAGATGAGGAAAGTAGTGAGGCACAAAAATATTGATAGATATCAGCAAGCTTAAGTTTCTTAATGAAATGTTTTAATCCCAAACAATGATCATTTAGCACTCCTAAAAGATTCAAGAACTGGCAAGAATGCATGACAGCAGAAGCGCCTGTCATAAAATCACCAAAATCTGCAACTGCATACCTTCATATACAAATCAGAAAGAAACAACCATGCCATATTGATCTGATAACGCGCCAAAAGAAACCAGCATGTAAAACCTGCAGCGTTTGGAATGTAACAGGCCCACCAAACTATTAAGGGTAAATATAATGGAGCCTATAATCAACTACATCAGAAGGAAAAGCCTAACAAAATACTACACTTTCTCCACCTATCCCTTCGGTGGAAGGAAATAAGGAAAATCATACATATAGACCTTATGTCTTGAGGGGATGAACTTTCATAAAATATAACAAACATAAAGTATGGCTTCATAAGCTCAGTCATAAAAGTATGCTTATCTTCACCAAATAACACATACGGATTCAGCTTATTTAGATCAGACAACCCTGCAATATTTTATGATGTAAATCCCTATCCTACATATAAAGAACATTCTACATCAAAAAAATATCCAACTTCAACAGATCTATATATCTTAGATTAATGACATAACATGCAGTCTCAAACTAATCATGATATAGTCACTTCAATCCAGAAATTCACTACTAGTGAGAGATTATAGTTCAACATACATCAAGCAGCTAAAGAAGTTTGATAAAAACATTGCACAGTTGATCCTAGACAGGAGAGCAGCAGACATCTCAAAAGCATTTGACCATACGAGATCAGCTCAGACATTATAATCAATATGTTCCAACTGGACCTGCAAAAGAAAGGAGGAAGGACGGGAAAAACCAAAACAAAAAAAAAAAAAAAAAGGAAAGAAAGAAAGAAAGAAAGAAAGAAAGAAAGAAAAAGAAAAAATAAATTATTCAATGATGAACCAAAAAACCCAGCAGGGAAATTCTGAGCACCAAAAGAAACATCAAGCAATCTTCTGAGGGACTGCCCGTTCTGCAGGAACTAGGATTTCAATCCTCTGAAACCATCTTGGATAACATATTCAAGACGAATTTCCACATGCTTCTAAAATTGGACCCAGTTCCCATCATAGACATAATAACTCCTGTCACCATCACCCACAAAGGGAAACTCTTTATCCAATTCTATCTCCACAGTTCAGTTCATATTTCTTCAGTAAAATGTTAATCCTGTATGGCAGTCTCAGTCTTCTCGTAATCACTGTCTTCCCCTCTAGAGCTTTCATGCTTATCCCCATCACTTCCACCTTCTACGTTGTCATTGTGTATAACAGAGAAGATTTTTTTGTAAGTTACTGGAGAAGAGACAGATGTCCCATCATCGTCCAAGTTCACCAAACCCTTTGACTTCTTGTTAGATTCCTGAAAGGAATCATCAGATTTGGCAGGTCTTTCATCATTATGTTTTGGCTTTTCATCTTTAGTTTTGTCTATTCCATTATCATCAGAAAAAAGCATATTTTCAGCAGATTTTGACCTTGAGCGCCTTCTGTGTCTCGACTTGTGTTCATCCGAATGTCTTTGAGACATCCTACTTCCTTTGTGGCGCTTACCTTCTGCAGATATCGACCTGGACCGCCTTCTGTCACGAACCTTTGACTTCTCATCTCTGCCTCTCTCCACTTTATCTCTGGAGTGATGCTTATCTTCTGGAGATTTTGACCTAGAACGCCTTCTGTGTTTTGATTTGTTTTCATCCAAAACTTTTGGGGACAACCTTCTTCCTCCGTGGCGCTTGCCTTCTGCTGACACTGACCTGGACCGCCTTCTGTCACGATGTTTTGACTTTTCTTCTCTGTTTCCATCCTTCTTATCGTTGGTGTGATGCCTAACTTCCGGAGATTTTGACCTAGAGCGCTTTCTGGGTCTTGATTTTCTGTCATCATCACTTATTGGGGGTGACCTGCTTCCTCTATGAAGTCCTGGTGATCTTGAACTAGCATGAGAAGACTTCTTTGTCCTACGCTTTGAACTTTCTTGACGATGTTTTGGCGAGTCAGAATCATCTTGATATGGTTTTCTTGTTAAAGGACTCACACTCCGACTCCTGTTTCTCCTCAAAACATAAGAATGATGATCATGTGATCTTCCTGAATCCCGCCTTCTACTTCTGTCACTATCATCCCTACTGTCCCTATAGGACCGCCATTCATTTTCATACCTGGAGTAATGGCGTGATCTCAATGGTGATCTGGACCTATAATATCTTGAATGACGGGATCGAGGAGAGAAAGAACGAGACCTCCTCCTCCTCTGATAACTGACAGGAGACTTTGACTTGGACCTTGATCTGGACTTGGACCTTGCACGAGTAGTGGGTGGTGGTGACCTGCGGACATTAGCACGAATTGATTAAGATAAGTTTCTGTCAAGAATGACGAGAGTGCAATAAACAATCTAAACATTCACAAACCTGGCATTGAAATCCAAGATATCAAGAAGTATATATGGCTACTCAAGGAGAAATTAAATTAGTCTGTTTTAACCAATACCAGCCTCTACAATGGAATTATGTTACAGAACTACATAAAACAAATAACCATCAAACCAAAATAATCTCAAGCAAGTGCTAAGGTCATCACGCATATTCAACTACAAGTCTAGGGATGCCTCACATCCCTGATAATGGGGAGGGAACCTTAGCTTAATTTTATAATGTAATACACTCTAGATTTTAAGAGAAATTTTCCCGAAAATGAAAGCAAAGGCACATGAGAATAAGTAGAACATGCAAACACATAGGACCAAATTAAAGAATAACAAGAGTTGATTGATCAAACTAAACATTCGCAAACTTAGCATTGTACCACAAAACATCACAAAGAATAAATGGCTACTCAACGGGAAATCAAAATCTACCAAACCATATCAGCATAAACCAAACCAAACCAAACCAAACCAAACCAAGCCTTAAGTCCCATCAAATGGGGTCGGCTGCATGAATCATTCTTCTCCACTCGACTCTATCCAAGGCTATTTCATTAGTCAAATTAAGAGGATTCATATTTTTATTTACTACAATAGTCCACGTCAATCTAAGTCTACATCTTTCCCTAACACTATCATCTACCGTCACTGTATCGCTTCTCTTCACTACTGCTTGGTCTCCGTTGTATATGACCAAACCATCTCAATGTATTATCTCTCAACTTATCTTCTATTGGTAGGTACTACTCTAACCCATTCTCAAATACTCATTCATAACTCCGTCTTTTCTAGTCTTGCCACGCACCCATCTTAGCATCCTCATTTCAGCAACACTCATCTTATCTACATGTTGTTTCGTAGTTGCCCAATATTCCATCTCATACAAAATCACTGGTCTAATAACCATTCTATAGAACTTCCATTTTAAGGGTTGTTTGGGGTATCCTAAATAAGTGCACTTTTTGTCTTTTTGGACTAAAAAGTTGAGGTAAAAAATATGGATGTTTGGGTTAACTTTTTGACTTTTTATGAAAAAATGTGTATTAAAAAATTGTATAAATTAGTGTGTAGGAGAAAATTAGGATTGGGAGTTATGCAGCCGTAATTTTTGACTTTTTGTGAATAGTGATAACTTTTTAACTTTTTGAGTAACTTTTGGCTTTTTGGCAACTTGCCAAACTTGGCCTTAGTCTAATGGGTACTCGTTTATCGCACAGTACTCTAGACGCACTCCTCCACTTAAGCCACCCCGCCTTAATTTTGTAAACCACATCCGCTTCAATCTTCCGAATCGTTGTGATAATCAATCCTAAATAATAAAAAAAAATTATTCTTAAGTAGTTCTTGATTCTTAATCTTCACTCCTCCTCTGCTTCCATTGTGACTGTTGCTAAAATTACACTCCATATACATATACTTTGTCTTAATTCTGCTTATCCTAAATCCTTTAGATTCAATTGTTTTTCTCCAAATCTCCAACTTAGTGTTAACTCCTTCTTTAGTCTCATCCGCTAACACGATATCATCTACAAAAAAGATATACTATGGCACATCATCCTGACTATTGAACATCAACTCATCCATAACTAAAGCGAAAAGATAAGGACTTAAGGTTTGATCCTTGATGTAACCCTACAGTAAGTGAAAATTCACTCGTCTCTCCAACAGGCTCCAACAGGCGATCTAATAGTAGTCACCGCACCTTAATACATATCTCTAATCACATCAATGTAACATTTTGTCACCCCTTTCTTCTCTAACAACCACCAAATGATATCCCGAGGCACTTTATCATATACTTTCTCAAGATTGATAAAAACAATATGAATATCTCTTTTCTTTTCTCTATATTTTTCTATTACTCTCCTCAAAAGATAGGTCGCTTCCATTATTGACCTACCAGGCATAAACCCAAATTGATTCTCTGACACCTCTGTTATATCTCGCAATCCAAACCATATCAGCATCCATAATCAAATTCTGCTACATTAAATTAAATAAAACTAATAAGCACCCAAGGTCCTCTCATATTGTTCTACCATTTCTAGGGATGCCCCATATCCTTGATCATGAGGGAACTTTGACCTTCTCTTTGAAGGTAAGACGTGTGAAATTGTCTTATCCAAACAATCCAATGAGGAAGATATTTATTCCTCAAATCGTTTTATGTATTAAAATCTCCACTCCATCACAGTGAGTGACCATTTAAAAACACAGGATAATAACAAATCTATCCTATTATAGTAGTACAATATTCAGACTAATTAGTATGTTTTCCTAAAATGCTGTCACTCAACTGAATATTTTAAAAAATATTAGAAAGGGTTACTGAATATTTTATGACTAACTAATTTAACTAACACATTTCATTCAGAAGCTCATATCACTAATGTACTCTTTGTCATCATTCAACCCATAATGCAGATTTAACTAACACATTTCATTCAGAAGCACATATCACTTTATACCTGGCCATCCCCCAAAAAAAAAAAAATTCAAAAGTTCAAGCAACAAATTCTTCTTTCCTCTAGGCAAGATCTCTGTTCCCAGGACACAGACACCACCCAGAAAATTTTAAATTTTCAAGAAAAACACTACACATAAACATCTATACAATGAACCATGGTATTTACACAAGCCCGATCTGATCATTTCCAAAAAAATTTACCCAGACCTGGCAGGCCTGCCACAAATAAATAAATAAAATAGAAGTTCAAGCAAAAAAATTATCTCCTCTAGGCAAGATCTCTGTTTGCAAAACACTGATGCCTCCCAGAAAATTTTAAATTTTCAAGAAAAATACGGTACATAGCATCTATATAATGAACCATGGCATTTACACAAGCCGATCTAATCATTTCCAGAAAATTTACCCCTCAGTGTTGCTAAACACAAAAGTCATCATTCAAGCTCCAGCACAAAAGTGACAGGGCAACCATTATTGATTCATAATAAGGGCATCCCTATAGTCATTTGCTATCACAAATAAATAAATAAAATAGAAGTTCAAGCAAAAATATTTTCTCTAGGCAAGATCTCCGTTTGCAGGACACTGATACGTCCCAGAAAATTTTAGAAAAATACTGCACATAACATCTATATAATGAACCATGATATTTACACAAGCCCGATCTAATCATTTCCAGAAAATTTGCCCGTCAGTGTTGCTAAACAGAAAAGTGTTACATCATTCAAGCTCCAGCACAAAAGTGATGGGGCAACATTATTGATTCATAATAAGGACATCCCTATCTTCATTTGCTAAGACATTCGCAAGGCAGTTAAGAAAGAAAATGAGCAACAATCCTTTTATTATTGAAACCGTTGCATACCTAGACTTTTTATCTGTTTCCATAACTTCATTTTCAGGTCCATCAGCTTTCAGCTTTTTACTTATTTCTGCAGCTCTAGCTGCTGCAAGTTCTGTTGCAGTCTTCATGGTTGCAGCTCGGTTAGCTGCTTGCTGTGCAGTCATTGTTTGTTGCATTAACAGAGCCTGCTGAAATTGCATCTGTTGCACAGCCACTGCTTGCTGCATCACCAAGGGCAATGAAGATGAAGCAAGTGGCGAATTCAAGAGAGGTGGCTTTGGAGGAAGTGATTTGGCCATTTCAACATTCAATGGACGACCCCCAACATCCATATTGTTCAATGCCAAAGCAGCAGTTGCTTCTTCTGGTTTTGAATATTCGATGTAAGCAAAATGCTTTGAATCAGTGATACTACACTCAACAACTGTGCCACAAAAACTAAAAAGTTGTTTCAACTGGTCCACTGTGAGAAGTGGGCTGAGGTTGCTAACTTGTAGAGTTTTTTTAAGGGAATCGGCCTTCCCATCTTTGTCAGCTGATCCTGATAAGATGAACAACGAGAATGTTAAGTAACTCAGAAAGACACGAGGCATCAATGAAGACATATAAAACAGAAGCAAAAACATTTTTAATTGAGGAATCAAATATCTGAGAGCACACAACAATTCTGAGAAGGTGAAAATCATCTGCAGTATTTACTAAAAATACAGACGACAAGTCCATTTGTTATCAAATGAACTAAGAAAAACTACCATGTGTTGATTTAAGTTCCTCAGTGCAAAATGAGATGTTCACTAACAACATTTTCCAGGAAACAACCAAAACCAAGCTATCAACCATAAGGCCATTTAACATTAACAACAACATTTAAAAGTAACACCACAGTAAAAATAAAGGGATACCAGAAGAGTGTTTGGCAGACTGGGCTTGCGCTTGCGCCTGAGCAGCATGAGCTTGAAGGGCTTGAGCAGCAACAATTGCCTGAGCAGCAGCCATTGCAGCTGCAGAAGGTGCCATAGGCACTTGACTCAGAGTTCCCATGGTGGTGGTGGCAGCTAATGCAGTCATCAGCAAATTGTGAGGTGGGTGATTGAATTTACAATCAGTCTTCACACAGCGCCCATTAAGATACTCTTGGCAAACTTCACCAAGAGATGCTCCAATTCCAGGCAATACTACTCCCCCTGAAGCCCCAGTAATGATACCCGGAATCATTCCGAGCAATCCTGGGAATGATCCAGAAAAAGAACCTGAATAATTTGGCATATTGGGCATGGTCTGGTTAACTAAATTCGGAAATGTAGCCGCTGGGGCCAGACCGAGCAGCCCGCCAGTAGTAGTTCCTGTACAACCACAGATTTCACATTCAAAATTAATAATATTCATCTAGAATTACTTATAATCTGATTAAAGAACATAATGTAGAACAAACATATCAAGAATATTTCAAATTTGGTCACCAACAAGACAATTTATTTTAAAGAAACAACGAAGCATATTTTTCAGTCACGCATTATTTAAAAAGTCAATATCAGTTTCACAAGCAAACCAGGAAGTACTTGCAAAACTCAAAATAAGCAATGGACACATTTGCATAGATTTTGACCAAGTCTAAGAGGGATTAAGATTCTCTCCTTTCTATTATAAGGTAATGCATTATCAAAATTTTAAAAAGTAAAGATATACAAACAAAAAAAAATTATATAAAATACTAAATGATGTGGCTAAATGTTGACATTTCTCTTTGAATCAAAACACCTATGAAGATGCTTTTTTATTTATAATGATATTGACACATTGCAACAAAATTGAAACAATGACTAAAATGACACTTCGCCTAAACTATAGGGACTAATAGCGTAATTTACCCATCAACTTATAAGCTGCAACAAAGTAACCCATAGTAATAATATATGTAGCTAAAGAGCATCTCCAAAGGACTCTTTAAAAGAGGCTTGTTGGCTATTATAGCTAGCATCAACATATTTTAGTCAGTCCAACGGGATAGCTATTACAATAGCTATTTTAACAAAATTCTTGAACGCTAGCTACATTTGAAGAGCCTTGGGAAGCTCTTTAAACAATTTGTGCGGATAGATAAGTAAAATAAAGAGTAGCTTTGGAGTACATCGATAAAAAAGAAATTAGGCAAACTAAAGAACATACATTTTTTTATATTTTAGCTAGTGAAAAATGAAGAGTATAGTTGGAGTTGCTCTTAATGGTGTGCTTTGGACACCAATCACCACAGTTGCTTTCAAGTTTTTCTTTGTTCTTTTTTCTTTTTGAATAAGTAAACTTATATTTTCAAAATAAGAGATACGATAAAACTCAAAACACACTTTCAAGCTCAAAATCACAGCTTCTGTCAAATGGATTGGTCTGGTCTCCAAGCCACTATGAAGGGTGTTGTTTGGATCTATGGGTTCATCACATATCTTATTTCAATAATCTGATTCATTCATTTTTTAAGTCTGTGCGTATATCACTCATGAAAGAAAAAAATCAGATTGATTTGATAATCACAGTTTTATTGTTTTATCATATTGTTCTTTAAAAAAATTGATGATTTAAAAACTAGACCATCTGTTCTTTTATAGATAAATACGATAAAATCATATGCCTTCTTCAATTATTAGATCAATCTGATCTTTTCTTTTATGAGTGATATATACCCAATGATCTACAAAATGAACAAATTGGATTATCAAAATAGCATCCATAGTGAGCCCACCGGCCAGAATGTGGATAGTAATTCAACAAATGAATGAGATTTAGGCCTTTTTATAATTCAACAGATGACTGAGATTTCTCTAATTTCATCATTGAAGTAGAAACCTCAAATTTAGTGAATCTAAATTTTATACGATTATGTAAAAAAATTCTGGAAGAATAATATTTTCCCAAACCAAGTGATGACTTTGTGGCCCATGTTCCTAAAACAAGGCAAAAATGAGTTACATTAAGGATATATAATATAAATAATAAAATTGTTCCTTCCTCTAAAAGTTTAAATTTTGATGATCAACAATTCAACATAATATCAGAGTGGACAATAAATCTTGTGTTCGAATTTCATCGCCTATTCGATAAATAAAATATTTGCACATGTTTAACCTGCTTACAAAGA
Organism: Camellia granthamiana; assembly: GCA_036172215.1. Classification (NCBI taxonomy): domain Eukaryota; kingdom Viridiplantae; phylum Streptophyta; class Magnoliopsida; order Ericales; family Theaceae; genus Camellia; species Camellia granthamiana. The sequence continues at coordinate 108,889,733 of CM069907.1, forward strand.
AGAGTAACATCATGTGAGAGAACATATTAAAGATATAATATAAATAATATATACATACATAATTATGAGAAAACAAACTATAAGTTAGTTTTTGGCTTATTAGGACAAGTCATGCTAAGCCACTTAACACAGATACAGAAGGAGGATTTGATCACTTCTAATCATGAATAATACAAATAATTAATTGTTAATAAGATAGTGAACTTGTGGGTCACACCCACTAAAACAATATGTTCTATACACAAGAGACTAAACATATCCCACAATTTCCATAACTTCACACAACTAGTGGACTATTCCTATCTACTCCTATCAACTTATCTTAATTATCCCAATAGCATGATACACGCACAATGACACAATTTTCACCGATAACTTGGAATTTTCTCTTGAGATCAAGACTCCTATGATGTTTCTAAACTCCTAAACCTCAACACTAAACTATTCATATACTTTTACACAAATATAATACACCTTGGCATTGAACACACACTGCATATCATGAATGCATTTCTAGAGTTTCATTCTAAGGGAATCTTTTGCAACTGATACCACTCTGTAACAAGAGCAGTAACCATTTAGAGTATCACACCCTTACTGAATGACCTTAGAAATTCGATTGGAATCATGTTCAGCTAGCGTAACTTTGAATCAGAGTTCTTGGTCCAAAAACATGAATAAATACAAATAATTACAGGATGCATTAATTGTCAATAAGATTTAGGGTGATTCTTTAGTTGGTACAAATATTCATTTGCATTATAAAAAAATGACTAAAATAACCCACCCCTCCAGCCACCACCCATCACCATTGTCAACCACCCTCCAACTCCAACCACTACTGCCTTCGATCACCGCCAATGAGTCCCCCCATCTCTAGTAACCACCTTTGGTCGCCAACAACCACCTCCCTACCACCAGCAACGACTTCTAACCACAACCTTAGCAACCATCTCTGGCCATCACCTCTCGCTAGCAACCACTTGTAGCTACCCCCTATAAATTGTTTTCAAAACAAGTTTATGAAACATGTGCATACCAAACAAGTTTTTGTCTTGTATTTAAGAAAAAATAAACATAAACATGTTTAAACAAAAAATAGTAAATTGTAAGGGCTTGTTTGGTAACTTTTATATATATAATTTTATGCTTACATTTACAAAAAATTTCAAAACTATAAACAAAATCCCGTTTGGTTTCCATTTTTGTTTTCAAAAAATTGTAAATTTTGTAAACACAAAAAATTGGTTTCACTTGTTTAAATTTTTTTTTTTTTCCCCCCCATTTCTTCCTCTTTGTCCCACCCTTTCCGACCACCACCCATTGCTTATCACCACCGACTACCATCGTTAATGGCCCCCTTCACCAACCACCACCTTCCACTAGCGATCACCACCTCTTGTTGAAACCACCTCAAGCAGCCAACCGACCACCATCTCCAATCATCAGCAATCACTTTCGGCCATCACTTCATACGGCCAGCAACCAACTCCGACCACTGGTAACCATCTCCCACTAGTGGCCACCACCTCCCACTGCCGACAAACACCTCTTTTCACTTGTTTTCAAAACAACATTTTAAAATACTTCTTTACCAAACATTTTTTTTCTTTTCCTTTTTCTTTTGACCCAAAATAAACATGAACATGTTTCCTATTTTTTGTAAAATAAAAATAGTAAATTGTAAAGGTTGCCAAACACCACCTAAATGTTTACAAATAGACACAAGGTAGAGTTTTTTATGATTGAAGTTTTATTCCCTTTTTTGAAGTTACAAGTAACAAATTGAAGTCTAATCAAGATGATTAGTCACTAGTAGGATTGAGATTTCATTTTGCCAATCAAATTTATTTGTTTTGCAGTTTTCTGCATAATACCATCCATTTCCTTCTTACAAGTTTTTGTTCTTATTTTATTCAAAGAATCACATAATGGAAAAAGAGCACATGAATAAAATCTTCTTTGGTTAAATCACTGATGCACATGAAAGGATTTTGTCCCACTATTGTCAACTTTAACCGAGGGATATTGTTAATAAAACCTCTGAAGCTGGAACGAAGTCATTAAAGACTCAACTTGCTCTTTAGATATTGCAGATCTGGCTCTAGTCCTACTTTCTAGAATTTTAGCCCAATTTTTCTTCATCCTCTTCCTTGGAGAAATTCTCTTCAGTCGCCATTCATTATCTTGAGGTCCCAAATCAATAATGATCAACCACATAAAAATAAAAAAATAAAAAAAAGAGAGACCCACCCATTTGCACCTACCCCTAAATATGTAGGGTTTCCCATCCACCTTTATTAATTGACTAGACTACATTAATACAATTATAAAGGGCCTTGTAAAAGTTTTCCCTTCTTAAGGGACGATACGAAAAGCCTAAAAAATTAGAATCAGCTTGTTTGGTTTTGGTTTTCAGAAAACAATTGTCAAAAAATTCTATTTTTTTATTTTCCGTATTTTAATGTTTTCAATGAATTTATTTAATATTTTAAGCAATTTTTTTTAATTTTTCAACACACCTAACATAACTACACTTAAAAAGTAAAATATTTGTGAAAAAAATCTTTAAAAAATCCACTAAATACCAAAAATACGAAAATTCAATACATTTTTCGTATTTTTGTGTATTTATTATTTTTTTAAATATTTTTTCACAAATATTTTATTATTTAGATATATCTAAGTAAGGTGAATATAAAAAAGTAAAAAAAATTCCTTAAAATTTTAAAAATATTCACTAAAATCAAAAAAAGACGAAAAATAAAAAACTCAATTCTCAAAAAACTGAATTCAAAAAACTAAAACCAAACACACTGAATAGTATTCTGCCACTGAAGCAAGTAATACACTTAGTTTGGTTGTTGAGAGTTTTGATTGAAGTATCGAAACACAAAACATGTTTAACAAGCTAAAACTATGCATGACAAGGTGAAACATAGAAGCAACAAATGCCAAGTCTAAGGACACTACAAATAAACAAAAGTAAACAAAGGCCAACCAAATTGTTGAAGAAAGGGGATCTAGTCATGGTTTTCCCGCAGCAAGAAACATTTCCAATCACTACCTATCACAAGCTCGCATCACGAAAATATGGTTCGTACAAAGTTCTAAAGAGGATCAGTGATAATGCGTATGTGAATGATCTTCCTGAGGACATGAAGATTTCTAAAACTTCTAATATAGCTGATTTGTTTGAATAAATCTATCCATATTCAAACTCGAGGTTGAGTTCTTCTCAAGTAGAGGGGACTGATGTAGGACAAGTAGCTGAGGAGTTCTAAGACTGTTGTTACAAAACAAATCAAGGACCAAGCTAGTGAGATTGGATTAACGAGATCAGGAATCTTTCAAAACTGGTAGCCTAATCAATTTGTAATATCATGTACATCATATAAATTTCTTTGTAAAAGCTTATGGATTTGTGTAGTATAAGCTACATTGAAAATGTTGAAAGACAGTAATGCTAATTTTATACACAATGTGGTTGACTTCAACTCCAATTCAGGCTAAAGCTTATAAAATTGTAAACATTTTTTTGTCTAGATATCAATATACATCTAAGAAGCATGGACACATGACACAGATGCGAACACGTGACATGACACGAATACGACATGGACACACTCACACGACAATTTTTTTAAAAAATATAGGACACGACACACGGGGGACACTCACAAAATATATAATTGTATATATTTATTATATGTCATATACATTAATATATCATTCTAAGATAATAAATAAATATAATATAACATTAATTTCTATAAATTGACATTATTTTCTTTTATCATTATATTCTAAATTATTTTGTTCAAACTTATAATTAGTTTCATGTGTGTCTAATTAATGGATACATATGTTTAAGCAATGGACATGTATGTCTTTCAAGTGTCCAAAGAGTGTTCGAGTCTAAATTTTATTTTAAAAAATGGGACACGTTTTTTATGAGTGTCGAACACATGTCCGGAAGGTGTCCGGTGAGTGTTGGACCGACAGGCCACATTTTTAGAAGTGTCTGTGCTCCTTAGATATACATGCAGGATGCTACTTAACAAAAGAAACATATGCAAGCAGGATACTAATAAGGCCCGTTTGACATCATTTTTTAAATGGCTTTCTATTCTCAAACAAAAACAAAAGAAAATAACACAAAAACCAATTTGGTATAACTGTTCCAAAAATTGTTTTCAACAAAATTTCTTGAACAAGTCCCATTTTTAAGAAATAGTTAAAGTTGTTTTCCAAGTTTCAAAAAAAATGAAAACGAAATAAAAACAAATGTGCTTTCTAACTTATCGTTACTCTGTTTCTAAAAAAACAAACAAAAATAAAAAGCCCAAAATGAAACCCAGAACAATGGAATGGTACCAAATTGAAGTAGGTCCTAAACTTCACATAATCTCCGTTCTATTTCTCAAAAAGCATCAGAACAGAAAAAATAATGGGACCATACAACAAACTCAAGCTAAAGTAGCTTTTCATGGAGTCCAATTTTTCCTCTCCTAATTAAAATCTTGGAATGTGAAAGAAGAATTATGGTAGTTTTGTTGCGACATCTCTTTCATTAAAGAGTTCTAGTGGGTTCATTTGCAATTTATTTCATTCCAACTTCAATTATTTAAAATTTCATATTCCCAAAACAACCACCTCTGGACTTGAGACACTCCCAGTCATAATTAGATCACAGTCTATGATTGCTTCATCTATTGTTCTAGTTCCAATCTCTAGAATCATTGATCTTCTAATTTGTGCCAGAGCATATGACAAGATTCTTCTTTCTAATAAATGGGCCCACTTTGTGTAGAGCCACAATCTATAGCCTAACCTAAGTCAAGGTAGTTAAGATTTGTCTATAGTGCACATAAAATACTCCATACAAAATGAAGCTTCAATTGAACCAAACATCTGCCATGAGATTCAACTTACGTAGCTAGAATTTGTGTGCGAAGGATTCTTATAAATGTGTATAAATTATTTAAAATCAAGATTTTATGATTAATTTATTTGAATTTATGTTGTGCTACATCGGTAAATAAGGGAGCCGACCTACTTTAATTAAGAGCACGTGCTCTTGTCTACTTAAAAGCACATAGTTTTGTCTTCTTATATATTCTCTGTCACATAAGAAACATGGACACGGACACGGGACACGACACGGACACGGACACGACACGCCAACACACTAATTTTCAAAAACTGCAAGACACAGCACGTAAGGGACACGCATGAAATATATAATTTTATATATTTATTATATGTTATATATATGAATATATCATTCAAAAATAATAAAAAAATACAATATGACACTAATATCTATAAATTTATATAATTTTTGTTTTATTATTATATCTTAAATTGTTTTTTTCAAAATTATAATTAGTTTCACACGTGTCTAATCAATAGACATGTGTTTAAGAAATACACACGTGGGTCCTCAAAGTGTCCAAAGAGTATCTGGGTCTTTAAAAAATATTAAAAAATAGAACACATTTTGAAGAATGTCGGACACATGTCGGGGAAGTGTCCAAATAGTGTCGGTGTCCGACATGGAGACGTCACCTTCTTAGAAGCGTTCGTGCTTCTTAGTCTGTCACTCTTTCAATGAGACTTCCTATTAAGCAGATTAGAGGAGTTCAATTACCATCTAGTGAATCAAAAAGAAGACAACATGCTTTCCTAAACATAGTGGAGGTTTAGGTACTTACCAGCTTGATCAATTCAATCATGCAACCAATTAGATTGACAAACTTTGGAGAAGAATGGTCACCTCAAAGTGCAAAAGAACGAAGAGATTGTATCATTGACAAGGTTTTTATGTCCAATGGAATGTGCTTATGTAAAGGTATAAAAAAGTGGTGCCATGAGTTCATGAAACAAGTTTGTTTAGTGGTACGCAATGTTTTGAAAAGTGCGCCTAAGCACTCCCTTAGGCAAGAGGTTGTGAGGCAAAGCCTCAACACCTCAAGAGGACTAAGGCAGGGCGAGGTTGGGGCACTTGAAGTGCTCACCTCAGGCTAAAGATTTACTAAGGTGGTTGCTTTTTTTAGGATTATGATTTGATCTCTTCCATTAATTTTTGAATTGTACTTTGCATTTGGCACATTAGGTCATACCTCATTAAAATTCTAAACTCTATAGAGCATCCAAATTAAAGGTTGATTCTTATAAATAATTTTATCTCTCTTCTTTGTTTTTTACTTAACCGTTGGCGACTCTATCTCAAATTGGAAATGCATGCATGCATGCATCGTTTTCTTTTATTGCTTTTATTTTTTAAATTTTGGGATAAATTTGGAAATTTTGTTCTTTACTTTGGATAAGCACGACCTTTTCGAGTATAAATGTTGCTTGATTGTTGTTGGATACTGTTAAAATTCTGTTGTAAAAATTTTGTATCTTTGATTAATTTTTTATTGTTTATTTTGTTAAAATTTTATTCTTCTTTGATTAATGCTGCTGAATTTTTTTAATTTTGATTATTAGGTTTGTTGGATCATGGATATCTTATGTATTGGTATTTGGACTGTCGAATTTTACTAAATGTTTTAGGTTTTTCATGATATTTAATACATAGAATGTTGGATGCCTTGTGATTTTTTGAAATTATTGAGTTTTTATCAATGCTTTTTTTTAACTAAAATATTCTTGGTGTTTGCTCGCTTCTATTAAGCCATCACCTCGTGCTTAGGTCATAAGAGACCTTGACACCTCATACCATAGAATTTTATGCTCCCATTCCAATGCTCGGATGTCTAAGATCAAGTGTTTCTAGAAGGAGTTATTGCAGCCTTCAGATGTATATATATTCCCTTTAATAAGATTGGAGAATTCTACAATACACACCACATACCATATGCACCCTTAATAACGCCATTTTCTTTTTTAGTTATGACAAATTTTCTTCTCTAATTATGACATTATTTTGATATGTTTAGTTATATCTCATGTAATGTTTGGTTAAAACTGTTTTCCTTTTAATTATAACTCAGAAAGTATAAAATTATACCATTTTCTTCTTTAATTATAAGGTGCATCTGGTACACACCATAATCTTTCACTAATAGGATTTGGTATGTTAAAATTCCTTCAAAAGTGCCATTTTTTGAATGAGAGTCAATGCATTGAAATTGACAGCTTGCTTAAAACAAGGAACCAATTAGGAGATGACATTCCTATTCATTGTAAGGTGGCATGAAAGGTATGGTCACTTGTATTGATAATGTTTGGAGTTTGGGGACTTTTTCCACTTCAAGTAGCTGAGGAAATAATATAGTAGTTTTGTGTTGTTTTTTGTTTTGGCATACATTCAGCTAGGATGGGCCATCCCCTTAGGCACCCCCATCGTGTATTAACTTACTTCAAAATAGTTACATTTGTCCAAAAAAAAAGGGGAAACACCAAAAAACAAAACAAATTAGTTTAGTAAAGTCCCTCAAAGCTTTTTATCACCAAATATGCAGGATAATCATTTGTCAGAAGTAAAATAGTTACCTACCAGCTAAAAAAATATATAATAAAATAGTTAAAATAGCACTTCTATATACTACATCTATAGCTGCCAAACACAGATAATTAGTTAAACTACAACAATCACCTATTACTCATTCATAATTTCAGTCTACACTAAACAATCACCCAAAGAACCATATAATTAACTTATACTCAGCAAAAATTACCCAAAAACAACTAAATCATACATATTATTTACAATGAATTCATGTATATAGACAAAGAATTTGAATTTCGAGAAAGTACCTTGACTGAAGAACACTGGAAAAGGGCTACCCATAATGGGCTTCCCATTACACTCCACATTCACCATATAATTCCCTCTTTTAGGAACCACATATGTCACTGTATAAGACCCATCTCCCATATCTTTCACAATCCCATCCTGATCCGATACCCCAACCCCCGCTCCGGCCAAAACCGTCACCTTAATTTGAGCGCCACCATGCGGAACTTTCCGGCCATCGGAATCCTTCGTAACCACCACGAAAGACGACGGCGAGCACGCGGTGCCGCCCGCTATCCCGGTCCCCGCGGCGGTGCACTTGGCGGGGTCTACCGGCCCTATTGGTTTGTTAGCCAAGTCCTCGGCTTCCTCTTCTCCTTCACTGTCCGAAAAATCCTCTCTTCGGGTCTTCTCAACGTCCTTGAATGTGGCTTCGAATGCGGCTTTCGCAGCCGCAGCTTTCTCGGCCTCGTTCTTGAGCTTGGCCTCCTCGGCTTGCTTCATCCATATGGGTTTCACCACAGCCAAGTTACGATCAGCCATGAAAACCCTAATTTGAAGAAACCCTAGAAGTGTATATATATGTATATATATATGTATAGCCTATAGCGTTGAACTCTGATAGAAATCGAGAAAGAAAGAAATCAATGAATCAAAGATTCCATGAAGATAGCATTCCAAATGAATTGTTAGGAGATTGAGAAAAACCTTTGTTTGAAGAGAGACTGTTGAGAGGAAGAGAACCTTCGTTTGACGGCGAAGTGAGGAGATTAGGGCGATTGCAGCGGGAATAATAGGGAAGGCTTCCAAACACACCCACTAAATGTCTATATACACCAATCTCATACTATATTGGATTTTGGCCTATTTTGGAAAGTGGGTTATAATACACTTCCCAAATTATAACCCACTTTCTCTCTCACAAAAAAAGCCGCTTATAAGTAGCTTTTTACCAAAAAACTGATTATAACCATCTTCCCAAGTTTAAAATTTGGAAAAACTTCGCTTCTATTTGATAGAATTTTCTAAGTGGGTGTTTGGCAAGTGGATTTTTATGTAGATTTTTTTAGTTATAGGATATTATTGGATAAAAAGTTTTTAGTATTTGAAAAAATAGTTGGGTTTTTTTTGTTGGATGTGATATTTGTGAGAAAAAAAGTGAAATGATTATGAGGTTGGATGTGATATTTTGTTTGAATTTATTTTTTTTGATTTTGCAAAACTTTTGTCTTTTAGTGGAAAAAATAAAAAATAAAAAATCCGGGAACCAAGTTCCCAAACACTAATTTTATCCCTTGGTTTGAGTATAGTATTTATTTATAATTTTACACTTGTTTTTGTAAACACATCTATTCAAACCTCTGGCCAGTCGTTTAGTCAGTTGACCAGAATAATTTTTTTTTTTTTACAATTGTTATTTTTATATTTTAAATAAAAAATATTTCAAAATTTTTTAAAATTTTTTTATGAGTTTTGAATATAATTTTGAATTGTGTGTTTGGTTATGAGTTGTAAGTTTTTGAATCAAATATCATATGCCACATCAAAAATTTCAAACTCAATTTAAAACTCTTTTCAAAACTCATAACTAAACAAATTTTCCACACTCAAATCATAATTCAAAAACTCATAAACTCAAAATACAACTTTATTCTCAAATCATAATTTTAAATCTCTACCAAAACGCTACCTTCATTTTACATCATGGCCTTTGAGACGTGGGTAATTTACCTCCTTGACATCTAAAAATCACCATATAATTTTTTATGGTTATTGGATTAAAGTGCACAATTAATATTTCTATCTAATTTAACAATTCCGTACATTATGCGTGCACAATGTGCAAATGGGTGTGGAAAGATGGTTTTTTCCCAATATAAATGACTAAAAGCTTTGTGGATATTAATTTCTGACCATACAACCAAACAGGAAACTTAGCTGGAGAGCGCGTGGCAGAATAAATTAAGTCAACCACCTGTCAACGAGAATATGAGAATACCGCAGTGGTTCATCTACCCAAAGGCACTCCAACGATCAAGTCAGACACTTATCTCTCAAAGATATCAAATCAAGTATTCAATGCACAAGTAAAAGCATCACAACCAAAAACATACCTTAGACCTATGGGAGTGCCTTACTTTTATAATAATTAGTGTCTAACTTTCCCTAAAAATCTTACTTCATGGGACTCTATCCTTTACAAGGATAACATATATTATAATTCACACTATTCAGATTATATGAACTTCCTCAAGAGTCTCATCTCTATCCAAATATGTAGCTTAATGTTATCTAGGACTTTTATCTTCTATCTGAATATCTTAAATTTCGGCATTACCGCATCGAACCTCGGTAACGCCGTAATCACCTCGACAAACATGACTTGCCCACGTGACATCTTAGCCGACATCTCAAAGTCTCCTTGGCCATATGGCGCCATTCTCAAAATACTTCCCCACAACTGCCCAAGTTTTTATTACCTCGGCAATCTAAAGTGATGGAACCTTTATTGTCTAATCTTTCAACATGTCGGCTAAACAACATGCTAGAGACACTTCTCCAACCGAGGTCATGACTCGTCGGCGCCAAGAAATAAGGACTCAAGTGACCACTCATCAAGAATCAAGAACCAACATGTTCTTTCATCCAAGATCAACATCTCTACTGAGATCGCACTACTAGCCGAGATCATGACTCGCTAGTTCGAGAATTCCAAGAACCCACGATGCGTATGAGCTGTTATGCCATAACTGTCTCAACCGTATTGCCTCTATATGTCATCACCAGATCGGAGTGTACCAATCACGTCCCTATCGTGTCGTATAAGTTTTACCCTACATCGCCTGACGTCAGCACGGGCATGTCGTCTAAGGCAGTTTCATCATGTTTTGCCCCTTTTTCATTTTTTGACAAAACTTTCTTCCCGCTCTCTCTATCTTTTCACTTTGCAAACACAAACCCTCTCTGTTCTTAAACTTTCTCTCTCTACGAAATTTCTCTCAAACCTCCATTGTCGTTCTTTTGAGCTCTCTACAACCGTTTGTTCATCACCTTGGGCGAGCCTTTCATCGTTTGGTTCCAATCAACATCATCGTCTGACTCTGGCAAACTTTATTCCGATGTCTACTTCTCTACTTCTCCTTGTAAGTACCCTATTTCTTTCGCACTTTCCTTACTATTCTCAAGTACATTTCCCTTTCTTTAGGTAATTGTAACTTTTCTTTTGAACAACTTTTGTTTTTGTCGACCTAATGTGCCTTCTGATGTAACTGAACAAGCTTCATTTTGTGAATCTATGTCTTTTTTCTTTTTCTTCTAAGTGTTTGGAAGTTTGCCTTTTATAACTGCTTTATGTATGCTTGCTATCTTCATTGTCTTGTATGTTCCCATACTTAGATTTTTTTTCTTATCTTTCCAAGTCTGAGAACGTGGTTCCTTACCTTGGATCAGAATATCTCGGGTACATTATCTTGGTTTAGAACTAATCAATTATCTCGGATTAACATATCTCGGATAGTATCTCTAACATTTGTCTCGGATAACTTCAACTAATAAATTTTTTTCTAAAAATTTTCACAAGTGTTATACTCATTCATGCTTCATGCCCTCTAATGTGAACCTAAGTGTCCCTTATGTTCACATAAAGGATTCATCACCTGATTTTTGCCTAAGTCTAACTTAGACATCCATGACCGAGGTCATCATGTTTGGCTCGCCCAAACTAAACACTTAAGGCTTGACCTTAGTGTACTAAGAGTACTATCTACTTTAGCTTTTCGCACAAACCGACCAAAACATGGCTAGTTTCGCCATGTTTCACATTGAAACATTGCCTTATACTTAGTTCAACTCTATTAATATGGCATGTCTAAGTTAATTGCCTTGTTCACTATGGGAACATCGCCTAATTCTTGCCTAAATCTAATTTAGACATCAATGATCGAGGTAGTCACGTTTGGCTCACCCAAACTAAACACTTAAGGCTTAACCTTAGTATACCGAGAGTACTAGCTACCTCGGCTTTTTGCGCAAACCGGCCAAAATGTGGCTAGTTTCGCTTTGTTTCACATTGAAACATCGTCTTTTACTTAGTTTAACTCTACCAATATGGCAAGTCTAAGTTAATCGCCTTGTTCACCATGGAAATATCGCCTTAAGACTTTTTCAGTCTTACCTCACAATCATAAACAACATTTTGTAATGAACAAAGTCGATAATAGTATTTTATTAATACTTTAGCTGAGGTTATTGACATTATTATAACCAAGGTCCAAATTTCATCAAGCCACATTCCAAGGCCTCAACAATCTCTTATCATCAAGATCTTCTAATCTCAGGTAAGCTTTGTTTTATCTCAACTCTGTTTACCTTCAGTAAGTTATGATCTTTTCAAAATTGTTTTCCTAGGTCGAACTCCTGTCTTCTCGGACCTACTTATCTAGGCCAAGATTTTGTCTTCTGAATATAGGATCTGCTCACTTAGGCTAAGCTCTTGGCTTCTCAGACCTAGTCATCTAGGTTGAGATCTTGTCTTCTAAGACCTAAGATCTACTCACTTAGGTTGAGCTCTTGTCTTCTCGGACCTACTCATCTAGGCCAAGATCTAGGATCTACTCACTTAGGTTGAGCTCTTGTCTTCTCGAACCTACTCATCTAGGCCGAGATCTTGTCTTCTAGATCTGGGATCTACTCACTTAGGTTGAGCTCTTGTCTTTTAGAATCTGGAATCTGCTCACTTAGGCTGAGCTCTTATCTTCTCGGACTTACTTATCTAAGCTGAGATCTTGTCTTTTGGATATGAGATTTGCTCACTTAGGTTGAGCTCTTATCTTCTCAGACCTACTCATCTAAGGCGAGATCTTGTCTTTTAGGATCTGGGATTTACTCACTTAGGTTGAGCTCTTGTCTTCTCGAACCTACCCATCCACGCCAAGATCTTGTCTTATAGGATCTAGGATTTGGGATCGGTTCACTTAGGCTGAGCTCTTGTCTTTTCGGACCTACTCATCTAAGCCAAGATCTTATCTTCTGGATCTAGGATCTATTTTAAGGCTGAGCTCTTGTCTTCTTGAACCTATTCATCTAGGCCAAGATCTTGTCTTCTGGGATTTGGGATATGCTTACTTAAGCTGAGCTCTTGTCTTTTCAGACCTACTCATCTAGGCTGAGATCTTGTTTTCTGGGATCTGCTTTACCTAGGCCATGCTCTTCCATCTTGGATTTACTTCACCTAGGCCATGTTATTCCATCTGGGATTTGTTTCACTTAAGCCATACCCTTCCATCTGGGATCTGCTCCACCTAGGCCATGCTCTTCCATCTTGGATCTGCTTCACCTAGGCCAATGTCTTTTTTACTTGAAGATCGTATTCATATCATCGGGAGTGCTCATGCCCTATTATTTTTGCATTTATCCCTTTTAGAAGGGTCTTCATTTCGTCAATGTTGACGCATTCTCCATATTTACTGAACTTGTCATCGCCGACATATTGATCTTGCACGATGATGGCTATCTATTCTAACTAAATTCCCACAGACAGTGCCAAATTGTAGGTGTTGCTTTCCGACCACATAACTAAACAGGAAACTTAGCTGGAGAGCACACGGCAGAATAGATTAAGCCAACCACTTGTCAACACTTGAGGGCACTCCACCTGAGGGCACTCCACCTGAGGACACTCTGACGATCAAGTCAGTCATTTATCTCTCAAAGATATCAAATCAAGTGTTCAGTACACAAGTAAAAGCATCACAAATAAAAGCATACCTTAGACCCATAGGGGTGCCTCACTTTTATAATGATCAATGTCCAACTTCTTCTAGAAGTCTTACTTCATGAGACTCTATCTTTTACAAAGATAACATCTATCACAACTCACACTATTTAGATTAGATGAACTTCCTCAAGAGTCCCATCTCTATCCAAATAGGTAGCTTGATGTTATTTAGGACTCTTGTCCTCTATCTGAATATCTCAAATTCCGGCATTACCACACCAAACCTTGGCAACACTGTAATCACCTCGAAAAACATGACTTGTCTACGTGGCACCTTAGCTACGTGGCGTCATTCTCAAAATACTTCCCCACAAGCTTACACATCAAGATGGCTTTTTTACTTTTTTATTCCTCTCTATGTGAAGTTGCAACCGACTATCCCCAATAAAAATGTCGTCTTCAAGCAATATGGGTAGTGAGGAAGCACAAAACTTGAGGTTCATCAGCAAGAAATGTCATTGTGGGAAAAAAACAACTGTAGCTTGCTTTTCGTGCTCTTTTCGGATACGATAGTCTTACAGGTCGGACTTCCGTAGTTCTGAATTTGATTCCACAAGTGCAATATGGAATAGATAAACACAAATGAGTCCAAATCCGGTAATTTTTTTGGAAATCGATTTGAATCAAAATGCCAAAAATGGACTGCTTTGCCAAATTACAGAGTCGCCACCTAAATATTTTTGAAAAATTTAGGAAACCCGAGACTCATGCCAAAGGCCACTTATTCGTCATTACCAAAGTGTCTCGGCTCGGGAACTTAGGTACGAGAAGGGAATGTCATGAATTGAGCACCCTACTCGCCCAATCAAAGATTGGCCTTTACTAATCATGATGTGATTCTTATTTACATTATATGCTCTTATTCCGCTTTATTAGGCTAACATTGCTATGTGTTGCACACAAGTATAGACTAATTAGCAAAAGTTGGAACACTTTGGTAGTGTTTGGTAGAGTTTTGTAAATGTGATTTGAGAATATGAGTTGTATTTTGAGTTTGTGTGTTGTGAAATTATGATTTGAATGTAGAAAATTTGTTTGGTAAAGAGTTTTGAAAATAGTTTTGAAAAGAGTTTTGATTTGAGTGGGGAATTGTTGATGTGACATTTGATATGTGATATAAAAATTTACAACTCATAACTAAACATACAACTCAAAATTATTTTAAAGTATATAAAAAATTTTAAAGTTTTAGAAAATGTTTTTTTCGATTATATAAATCAATTGCAAAAAAATAAAAAAATAAATCACTATTCCGGTCAACCAGCCGGACGTCCCGTCAAGCAAAATTTTTTAAAAAAAAGAAGAAAAACGCGTCTGTCAAAATAAAAAATCGCAGGTGTTCTGTGCAGAGTTTTGGAATCATCGTTTGAGAACACTAACCAAACACCATACTTGAATTAAGGTGTGGAATCATGATTTGAATTCACAACCAAACAGAGCCTTTGATTTTATGTTTGTTTGAAAAGAGGTTTTGAATATGTACCACTTGAAGAAGTGATCCCATATGTACATTTGATTAGATCATCCCAATTTGAGAAATTATCCTTCATCCACAGGTATTCAAACAAGTATATCAATTAAGCACTTAGCCTCATAGAAAACATGCTTGATATGGCAACAATCACACACATGTGATATGCTAAAGCAATAAATGCTTACCCCAATATCTAAGGCGAGCCAAAAGAAAGAAAACAGTTAGAAAAATGCATGATCCTAACGATGCGAATGACTAATGCAACACATGCAAAAATGTAACTAATAGGTTCGGTTGTCTAATATATCATGTAAATCACTTTGATAGCATGCGGTGGCGCACGTATTCAAGGAAGTAATAAATGACAATGCCGTTAGAATGATGAACTGAACCTTATGTATGCAAGACAAATGGATGTAAATCATGGAAAATGCTAAAAGAGACATAATGTTTTATGCTATCCATTATAAACGGGTAAATAAAATGGAGAAAGAACAGGGGTTGGAAGACATACACGCATTATTACATATTTACCCTCGTGTAGAAGGGTCCGAATGAATCTCTTAGCTAACTAAGCTAATTATTACAATGCCACAAATTAATTAACTATTCTAGCTAATTAATTAAGTACAACACAAAAACTAATTAGTTATTCTAACTAATTAATACAAATTAATTAAACTACCTAATTAGTTACAAGTCCACTACTTTAGGTACAACATACTACTATTAAGCATAATGTTAACGAACCCCAAGAGACGAGGGATGGTTCATGCATGAATGTAGATTTCCACCCGAAAATGCTCTCTGCTCTGCTGCTATAATGCTTTTGTTGTACGGTCAGAAAATTGAACTATTTTTTGCCTTAGCCTTTGCTCTATTCTGCAGGAAAAAAGGGCACTGCCTGGTTGAAAAAGGTAGTCAGCCGGCCAGAAGAAGTGGTCGGCCGTACATTAAAATGGCCGGTCGGCTACTAATGTTTGGTACTGCCTTGCTGCAACAGACATGAAACAGAGTATTTTCAAGGGATGTTTGTCCACCATGCCTCTTCTTTTCATCAGATAGATCAAATGAGGGGTAGGCTTGATTCACAAGCCATCAATTGATGCAAATTCATTGCATGATAACTTATGAATTAAGGGATATAATTTCGATAAATGACAAGGAAAGACTTATGAACCTCCTTCCTATCATGGAATTGATCAAGAGAAGTGGTTAACCTTGAATCTTGAGCTATTTTCATCACTAACAAGTATGAAATGATTTAAGACTCAATGGGTTCAACTAACGTCCGATTGAACCCCAAACTTGATTTTATTATCTTGTTTCATTTTAGCCTAATTTATTACCTCTTTCAATTATCTTTCCATTCCTTAGTCATTTTAGTCCAAAAATGATAGTTAAGTCCACTAAATGGAGAAGAGTGTTAAACAAGAAGTTGTTTTAGGCATGAGAGAGATGTCATGCCTTTGATAATGAATCTTCGAAGAGATTAAATCATTAAGCACAAGGATCTCTATCTCAAGCTTAAACAATACTCATTTGAAACAACTCTCAAAGCAAAAGAAAAGCCAAAAAAAGAGGGAGGTTGTAGAGGTGATTAGAGATGAACATAAGTATAGAAAACACTAAATAAATGTTATTAACTCAAATAAGTTGGCGTCTAATACCTAAAACACCAAACCCATGAGGACCATTACACTAGAAGCATGCTATACAAAGTATAAATGAAACTAACACATAAAAATAGTCCTAAATTAGGCTGAAACAGTGCTGGAGTTAAAGCAAAAATAGCTAAAAAACAAGCTAACATAATGGAGCAATTAAGCTAGCAAACAAAGCCAAAAGAGGGGTGGCTAACCCCTCCATTTATGAGACTTCAAGATAGCATTTTTAGCCTTTGAAAACCTCTAAAAATCAGTGGAAAAAATCTCGAAAAAAAGTTGATAAAGAGATGGGAAACACAAGGGCAAAAGCTTAGGAAGTAAGGTTCAAAGTAGGGTAGTTAACCCCTCTACCTTTGATAGCTTTTAACCACAAGTTTCAGCCCATAAACACAGTTGAAAAACAACCCAAAAACAGGAAGAAAAGATAGGAAAGAAATTGTGCAAAAGAGCTAGGAGTTATACCTCTTGAAGAGGAGTGACCCTTTGAGTTCTAAACCACAAATTTCACATGCTAAAGAGCTAAGATGCAAGCTCAAATACCTCAGCAAAGGGACTTCAAAAAAAAAAAAAAATTGGTTTAGGAAGGCTAGGCAAGGTATGTATAGGTTGCAAGATAGAGAGAGAGATTTTTTTTTTTTAAGAATTTGGCTTCACCAAAATTTTCTAACCTAATTTTATGAGAAGGGGTCAAGTATATATAGAAAATTATGTTAGGCTCTCGGAAATATCAGTGTAGAAACAGCTGGTGCAGTGCATGCACCTGTGGAGACAACTGGCACAGTGGACAAAAATATCTAGTTTTACTAACGCAAGTGGCTGGCCGGCCATTAGTTGGATGGCCGTACACTCACTTTTGGCTGACCAACCACTAGTTGGCCTGTAGGCCTCTAGGTGGTTAGGCTTGAAAAACTGTTGTTTTGGTCAAAAAATGGTGCAAGGTTTGTAGGCTTTTGAGGCTCAAAACCGAGGCTTTCTGTTGAGAAAATTAAGCGTTTGACAAGCGTATAAATTCATCATCGGGTGATCGATCGGTGGCGTCCAAGTCTTAAGGGCGGTAAAAAATGAGGTGTTTGCAGCAACCATTAAAGTGGTAGAGTTTGGGAAGCCTTCGAAAGGTAGGTTGTACTATGTGTGTAAAAAGGAGAGGGTTTGGGGGTGTGATTTTTGGGTTTGGTGCAACCCAGTTGAATTTGCTGTCACCTACGGAAGAGATAATTTGCTCCCTTGGGGCATTAACATGTCAATGCCATAAAATAATCATAACCATTTATTTATGTGTGTCTCACATGATCCTGCACAAATGAATGGCTTGGATTATTTTGTTGCAATGCCACAAGCGGCCCAAATAGTTTTGGAAAATTACAATTCAGTATAAAAGGTTAAATGTAATTATAGGGGTAGAGTGCAACTCTTACTGTGAGTTTCTTGCATTAGGAAAGTTACAACCATTGTGTAATTAATTTTAATCTATTGCACTTAATTGTAATTTTTTCAATAATTTTCATTTGGAGTTGGATTCCCTCTCGTCGAGGGTGCTGTGTCCGAGCTCATAAGACTTACCATAGGTCCTATTTCGATAATTTGAATCATTCATTTTATAGGGTCATTCATGTCTATTATTTATAAAAAAAAATTAGGTTGATCTAATATTTATGGTATTTGTGTCTAACAAAATGAATAACAAATGTGTTTTTAAAAATAATCCTTTAATTTTGTGGCAAAGACTATAAATTGAATAAGTTATAATTATCGAGCTGATCTAATTTTTTTGTGTGAATGATATATACAAAATATTGTACAAAATAAAAAATTCGAATTGTAAAAATAAAATCCTTGATAATCCTATGGAAACGAGGAATTTGGATCCTCTTCTTAACCCTCTGTAGTGCTTCTTGCGAGTGACAACCCATATGGGGTCACGCCGCCCACTAATAGATGGATGGCTGAGATCTGTTGATTAAAAACAAAAAAACAAAAAATAAATTTTTTTTTACCCTAAACGAAGCAAAACAATGATATAGAGAGAGGGACATGAACGGAAAAAGAGAGAGAGAGAGATAGGGACACCAAGCAGAATGATGATAGTGGGAGAAGCACAACCACCGACGAGTTCTCCATCGTCCTCTACCGTCTACCGTCGTTGTCCGTCGGAGCAAAACGAAGAGAGAAAAAGAAATCTTTTGAGAAGAAGGTTAGAGCTCAACCATTGTTGTCCACCAGAGCTTTCTCATGCCGTAGATTGAATCAAGTTCATTCTCCAAACTCGCTATTAGGGTTTTGATTCAGAAACTATATTTGAAATTAAAGAATTAAGGTTTTGATTTGGGGTATTTGGTTGTGCATGTTACAATATGTTTGGATTGAGGGATTTGGTGAGCAAAGAAAATAAATTGTGAGAATAGGAAACCCCTTCATTTATTTGGATGATTAAGTATGTGAGAAATGATGAGAGATGGTGAGAAAATTGGTTTAATGAAACTTTTCTAATACCAAAATTACCATATAGTAGAAAAAATTGAAAAAAATAGCTTATTAATATGGAATGTTATTTTGGTAAAATAAAACAAAACACTTTCTTTTATTTTCTCTTATTTATTATATATAAGCATGATAGGTGAAAAAATCATATTCTCTTTTCTTTTATTTATTCAAATACAATGGTGATAAACTATAATAATTTCCTTTGTTTTTTTACTTGGGTGAGAAACTACAATTATTTATTTTCTTTTTCCATCTCACGATCCAAATGGAGTGTTAATAATTCTGTATTGAAGATGTTTTCATAGTTGCAGCAAAGAATAGTGATGGGTTGGATTAGGATTTAGCTTCATATGGTTGAAGGATTTATCTGTTACAAAAAAATTGAAGGAACTTCCATGCCCACTTGCAATTTTTTTTTTTGGTTTTGTATCTACATATCTCTCTCTCATTCGTTTCTTCTTCTGTGTTTTGCCTTTTTTTTTTTTTTTGTTTGTTTTTGGTTTCAATCCCTCAAAACGGCATCGTTGTGATTCTCACCAAAATCATCCAATTTGATTTTGTTTTTTATTTTTTCTCTTTCAAATCAATAGATCGATCTCAGCTACCTATTTAGTGGGCGGCGTGGCCCAATTTAGGTGATCGCTCCGTAGAGAGCACCGCAAAGGGCTCAAGGAGAACAGGCATCAACCTCCAATTCAAATTGAAACAAAAATGGGGGAATTACACTGACACGTTGTCAGTGAAAAATATTTACAAAAAATAAAATAAAAATCATTATCAATATCAATAATTAAAATTATTAAGCTTTTTCATTTTTATTATTTTTTTTAAAATAGTTTTTTCTGCAGTTGTGTTAGTCCCCCCAAAAAAATCAGTGACATTGTATTCTCCTCAACATCATAGCAATTTTGAGAGAGGTCTGACACCCATGAACGAGTCATATGAATACCACCAGAGAGAGACCCACACTTTACAACTGAGAGCTCATAGAGTAGTTGTAGTTGTTGATGACAGCACTTCCCCCTCACTCTCGCCCTTTCTTCACCAAACTCCTCCAATTCACCCACCAACAAAACCTCCAACAAGGCCAAGCCTTACACGCCCAGATTATCCTAACAGGTTCCTCTTCTTGCATATACATCTCCAACACTCTCATCAACTTCTACGCCAAGTGCAAACGCTTGACCCAAGCCAAGCTCGTCTTCGAAACCATACACAACAAAGACATTGTCTCATGGAACTGCCTCATCAATGGCTTCTCTCAACTGGGTTCTCCCTATTCTTCCTCCTCTGTCATGGACCTCTTCAAGCGCTTGATGAGAGCAGACAACTCCCACCCAAATGCTCACACTTTCGCGGGCGTTTTCACCGCCGTGCCGAGTCTTCTGGACCCCTCTGGTGCTGGGGAACAGGCTCATTCAGTGGCTGTCAAAA
The DNA here is from genome assembly GCA_036172215.1 of Camellia granthamiana. NCBI lineage: Eukaryota > Viridiplantae > Streptophyta > Magnoliopsida > Ericales > Theaceae > Camellia > Camellia granthamiana. The sequence continues at coordinate 108,910,312 of CM069907.1, forward strand.
TTGGGATTTGTTCAGATGTTTTTGTGGGTAGTTCTCTGCTAAATATGTACTGTAAAGTGGGTATTTTGTCAGATGCTCGCAAGGTGTTTGATAGAATGCCTGAGAGAAATTCAGTTTCTTGGGCTGCGATGATTTCTGGGTATGCTATGCAGCGGCTTTCTGCAGAATGTATGGGGCTTTTTAAATTGTTGATGGGTTTAGCGGAGGTGGGCGTGAATGAGTTTGTGTTGACCAGCGTTCTTAGTGCGTTTGCATTGCCTGAGCTCATTGAAAATGGGCAGCAAATTCATTGTCTTGGTCTTAAAAATGGCTTGTTATCGATTGTATCTGTTGGAAATGCTATTGTGACTATGTATACAAAATGTGGGAGCTTAGATGATGCTCTTCAAACGTTTGAGTTGTTGAGCCATAAGAATGCTATTTCGTGGTCCGCAATGATCACTGGTTTTGCACAGTCTGGGGATTCTGAAATGGCGTTGGAATTGTTTTCAAAAATGCATTTTTCTAGGATGATGCCTAGCGAGTTCACCCTTGTTGGAGTCCTCAATGCTTGTAGTGATATTGGTGCTTCTGGAGAGGGAAAGCAGGTGCATGATTATTTGGTAAAATTGGGATTTGAATCTCAAATCTATATCATGACTGCTCTTGTTGACATGTATGCAAAATGTGGTTGCATAGTAGATGCTAGGAGGGGTTTTGATTATTTACAAGAACCTGATATCGTTTTGTGGACTTCCATGATTGGAGGGTATGTGCAAAATGGGAAGAATGAAGATGCTCTGAATTTGTACTGTAGAATGCAAACGGAAGGTGTCTTTCCTAACGAGCTGACAATGGCTAGTGTCCTAAAAGCCTGTTCGAGCCTTGCTGCTTTGGAGCAAGGAAAGCAAATCCATGGCCGTGTCATTAAACATGGATTTAGTCTTGAAGTTCCAATTGGAAGTGCTCTCTCGACTATGTATGCAAAATGTGGAAGTCTTGACGATGGGAATTTGGTCTTTAGGAGGATGCCCACGAGGGATGTGGTCTCATGGAATTCGATGATATCTGGGCTTTCTCAAAACGGACATGGCAACGAAGCTCTTGAACTTTTTGAGGAGATGCGGTTTGAGGGAACAAAGCCGGACTATGTTACTTTTGTGAACATTCTCACTGCTTGTAGCCACATGGGATTGGTAGAGAGAGGTTGGATTTACTTCAATATGATGTCCATTGAGTTTGGTATACTCCCAAGAGTGGATCATTATGCTTGCATGGTTGATATGATGAGTCGTTCTGGGAGGCTCGAGGAAGCAAAAGAATTTATCGAATCGACAACTATCGATCATGGAATGTGTTTGTGGCGAATCTTGTTAAGTGGTTGTAGGAACTATGGTAATTATGATTTAGGAGCCTATGTAGGAGAGAAATTAATGGAGTTGGGTTCACAAGAATCTTCTGCTTATGTATTGTTGTCTAGTATCTATACTGTGTTGGGCAGAAGGGAAGATGTGGAACGTGTGAGAAGGATGATGAACCTTCGAGGGGTGAATAAGGAACCTGGGTGCAGCTGGATTGAGTTGAAGAGTCAAGTTCATGTATTTGTCGTTGGAGACCAAATGCATCCGCAAATTAAAGAAATACGCGCAGAGGTTCGAAGATTAAGCAAGCTAATGAAGGATAAAGGCTACCAACCTGCTTCTGATTTACTTTCTGCTGATTTTCAAAGTTGAGATGATGGAGAAGAAAGTACATTTTAGGAGCAAGCATTTATTTATTCCATTTATTGGAAAATGACTCCATTTTCCCCCAATTTGTGAGGGCTTTATTTATTGTATACTATCCAAAATTTCATGATTAATCATGATTCATAACCCCAGATGATTCTACTTAATGAAATTTCAGATGATTCAAGTCAAACTTCCTTCCCGTCCCCAAAAGGAATCCATTTCTTTACCATTTCTTTCTCTTTCATCCAGGTGAAGATGCAGAATAGCATTTCTTTCTTGTTAATTTCCAAGGATTCATTGAGTTGCCCTATAGTTGGCATGGTAAGACAAATCAACCTTAATCATTTTTGTCATGAACAGTTATTGTAGTCATTTCTTGATGTTTCAAGTAAGCTCATGATTTTGTTTCTATTCCCTTTCCCGCTTCATCAGTTGCCCAAGTTTTTTTATTTAATTGAATTCTTCATTTTGCCCCAATATTTTGTATGTGTTAGTTTTCTGTAAACAACAAGAGTTAATTACAATTACCATCTCAATGCTTGTACTAAAATCTCATTATTATTTTGGTACAGATGTGTATATTTCTTTGCCTAGGAGGAGGCAACAGTCTTTCCATCATCCCCACCATCATCTGCTTCTCCGCTGCCCTCTTCCTCCACGAAACACTGCCTCCCACCACCACTGAAGAAACTAAAGAACAACCACTCATTTTCCACATTTTTAAAGTCGTGGCCATCATCGTAGCCTTCTATCTACTAGCATTCGATGTCTCCGGTGTTCATGGCTGCATGATTTGTTTAGTATTCACTGTCGGATTACTTATCCTCCTTGCAAGTCCACAGCTTGTTCCCCTGTACTTACATTGTAGTCATGCCTAGCTCCAATTCAGATGCTGAAGCACAAATCAATGAGCCATTGTTTGTTGGGGAGGTTAAGAAAGATGAAGATGATGTTGTTGAGGTCAAGAGATGGCCGAGTATTGGAAAGGCTTATACGATGTTTGAAGCAATGCAGACTTTGATTTTTGGGTGTTGTTTGTGTCGTTTCTTTGCAGGGTTGGGACAGGGATGTGTGTGATAAACAACACGGGACAGATGGGGAAGGGCACTTGGGTATGATGATGTTTCCATTTTCGTGGCACTTACTAGCATTGGGGGAAACTTTGGTCTCATCATTTCAGGCATGGTGTCCGAATACTATATCAGGTATGATATGATCATTCTTTGCATCATTGCTCATTAACATTACTACAATTTGTTGGAAACACACAAACACTAAGTCTAATCTTCCAATCCTTGTTTGCTATATCATTCATTGGAAGTCCAAAATGACTCATGGTATCAAGCAGGGGTGGGTAAATGACCTAAAAAACCTGCAAATCAAATTAACCTGACCTGTGTGAGTTGGGTTGATTCAGTTCTTAAAGGGTCACAATTTGGTTCTTAGTTCTTGGTTGATTTGGTTCTTAAAGGGGCACAGTTCGGTTCTTTATAGTCAGCGGTGGAGCCAAAATTTTGATTCATAGGGACATTATCGAGTTGTATCTCATGAGGCCAATCTCAATCCAACCGAATCCAATTCATTTGGTGATAGGAGGACAAAAAATAAGTGTTATGCCAAAATTATATGTTTCTTAATCAGTCATTACGAACATCATGGATTTTTAATCAGCCGTTTATGAACTTTATGGATTCTTAATCAGTAACTCATCATTTTAGACCAAATGAAAATTCTCTGAAAATTGGCCTTTTAGACCAAATGGGCAGCTTTTGGTTAAAAATGATTACATCTGGAACAAAGATATGAATCACTTAAACAATTAGCCATCAATTCTAACTTTTCCAGCACAATAGTATACAGAGGGTTTCTTATCTAGTGCTGGTGCATCTGTTTTGTTGTTATGTATTATTAACTCCTACTTTCTTAATTTTGGGTTTCATTTAATTGTTTTCTTCTAAAACTTGCTTTTGCAATTTTAGGAATTGATAATTGAGCAATGGGAGAAGAATTATTAGATAAAATGTATTGTTAGATGTTCTTTGGTACAATATGTCTGCTTTGTGATGTAGTTGTTCTTGATATTAAATGATTAATTCATCTTCAATTTGATGGAATGACAACTTTAAGTTATGCTCGTGATTTATTTTATTTTATTTTTCAGATGCTAAGCTATTCCATTGCTAGGAGCTTTGCCTGGTGAGGAGGTGGTGATACTAATGCTGATGCCAGAGGAGAATGCTAGTTGTTATTGGATTTTTTTTTTTAAAAAAAAATGGAATTATAGGACAGTATTGTATATTTAAGTACAATGCACCATGTGCATATTTATATTATAATTTTGGATAAATTACAAATACACCTCCTGATGTTTGTTTAAAATACAGATAGCCCCTTATAATTTAGAAAATTACAAATACTCTTTTGTCAGAATTTTTTATTTAATAGAATTAATTAAAAAAATGAAATTCATAATTGCTCTCCTATACAATAATAAAATTACCTAAATTATTAATTGAAATATATTTCTAACATCATTAAAAACTATTAATTGACTTGATGATTTATTAATAAAATCGACGGTTTATTATGAAATTAGAAATTTTAAGGGATAGAATGTAATTTCCAAACTTGCAAGGGATAATTTGTATTTTAATCAAACTTTAGGGGTATATTTGTAATTTACCCTATAAATTTATTGTATTCGTGAATAATATAATTTATTTGTTTGCTTTAAAATTATTTTCATATTTGCTTGTGAATGTGTGAATGGTATTTAAAAAAAAGAAAAAGTGTCATTTATATTAAAACTTTTTTTTTCCGCAAAATTTTGTTCTGTTTAAAAAAAGGGGAGTTGTTTGCGACGGCATAGACCGTCGCAAGAATTATACAGGTTTTTTGTGATGGCATGAGCCTATTATTTGTGACGGTAATAATTATCATCACTAAAAAGTAAATTTTTTCATTTTTTGTGACAGTTAACTGCTGTTGGCTAAAGTGCATTTGCGATGGTAAGTCACTTTTTGTCCCGCCCCCTTTTGCATCCCCTTTTCTCGTCATTACTCCATCTCTCCATCTCATAAGGCTTTTGCAATGTCTGGTACATCTTTCGCGACGGTTTGATTCTGTCGCAAAAGTCTGATTTTTAGCAACAAACAATTATTTGACCTGGTCAAACGACTAGCAATTATCAATGCCTATATTCTCGCAACACACAATTGCTAGGTAACATTTAGTTTGGGGAATGATGTTGCAGCCAACGTATATGTCATTTGTCCAATTCTTAGGGTTTAAAGCATCCACACCAATCTCTTTAAATTTTTAATTAAATTATAACTAAAAAAGTCAATTTTCTATTTTAACTAATCACTCCACTGCATCAAACTTTCTATTCTAATTTAATCTTATTAAAATATTTGTTATTTTATTTTATTTTTTTTATTAAATTGATGAGCTGATAGGCAAACAATTCTTATGTTTCTTTGTAAAAGTAAAACTAGAAGAAATGTTAAAAATAAAAAAAAATAAAAAAAAAAATGCTGTTGACCGGCGGGTTGACCAGCCGGACGTCCGGCCGAACTTCCGGACGGACATCCGGCAACACACAAGTAGCGATGAATAGTACCTCACTTATTGTAGCGAGATAATATAGCAAGTGCAAATTTTGACGAGCTGCAAGCGAAACTGATGGAGGTGATTTTTTGAAATTTATATCGTTAATTTAGCTAACAAACGATTTTAACGATGCTGATGTTGATACTCTTAGAGAAGGAAACAACTATGCACTTAGGTGGAAAAGTGTCCTATTTGAGGTGGTTGAGTCATAAATCCTAGAAAAAAGTTAGTGGGCAAAGGAGTGGGATGATAGCATCATGGAAGGAAGTTGCAGGTTCTGACACAGAAGATCAAGAGAATCACCATCAGAAATGTGGCAAGAGGGTGGTAATCAAATGAAAGAATTAACTGATTGCACATGCAACTATAAGTACCAGAAAATAAGGCATGGCAAAAGTCCCAGCATGAACCAACAAATTCTACTTTTCAGCACTTCATTTTGGCACAACGCCTATATTTTTAACATTCCAGTGCTTCAGAAGTTTAGGATGTCTACTTAGCTTTTGTAACTTAGCTTAGTTGTAGTTTTTAGACTATCAAGATTTGTAAACACTTTCCGTTCATCAATGAAATTGTTCATTCTTTTTGTTTAGCTAATCTTTGTAAGAACCCTCACCAATGATTACCGATTAATTACTGATTACCGCTAAACTGAGACTGATTATGAGAAGTAATTGAACTGATGAAAATGCTGGACTGACTGACTGAAATCTGAAACTGATTGATTGACTGTATCTGTTTAAATGCATTCCTATCTGTTTGACTGTTTGACTATCTGTTCATGTTTTTATGTTTGAACTGCAAATTGAAGGCCTTCTCGACGGCCGAATCCGAAATTGATTAGTGATATGTGTTAATCATAATTTATGTGAATTTATGGTGTAATTATCTGAAAATTGATTTGATATGATTAAATTGGATTAAAATAAGTTAAATTGCATTGTTGGACTTATTTACCGAAATGCCACTTTAGTGGCCCACTACTTGAGCCATATTTGAGCCTTCTTATTACACTAGAACAAACATTTCATCAGCCCCTTTTCTTGCACAAACCGACCAAAAGAGAGAGAGAGAGTGAGAGAATTGAGTTTCATTTGTTAATTTGCTTGGAGAATTGAAGAAATTGTAGAAGAGATTGCATATTTGAGCTCCCTTCTTGAACTACAAGACTTAAGGTAGGTTCATTGTCTTATTGTTTATGTTTTGAGTTGATTCTTGCATGGTTTAGAGCAAAGTTGAAGTCAAGAGCCAATTTATGGCTCAAATTGTTGTGTTGAAGCTTAATTGTTGCATGCATGTATATATATTGAAGCTTAGGGGTTGTAGTTCATAATTCCTCACATGCATGTCCATGTTTTGAGAGTAGACCATGATTTCATCTTGTTTTGAAAAGAATTGGCTCATTAGAGCATGCTTTGAAGCTTATAAATTGTTTTAAGTTTATGCATGTTCATTTGAAATCATATTCATGAAATTTGGGTTGAAATTGGATTTAATTGAAACACCCCTGGGCTCTGATTTATCGAATTGATATTTGAAACATGTAATATTATGTGTTTACAAATGTTTTCCAGGTTTTCAGCCCAAGAGGATCGATTTTAATGCATTTAAACTTGATTTGAGCTTGGAAGTTCAAATCAGGAAATTTTAGATTTTGGACTCCCGCTCGAGCAGGGAAAGTGGCGCTCGAGCGGGAAATTCGTGCTCCCAGTATTTTGCACTGTTTTGAAGTCCGCTTGAGCGGAATACTTGACGCTCGAGCGTGACCTTGGGTCTTACGCTCGAGCGGCTATCGAGCGTGATTTTCGAGCATCCAGTACTTTTGACTGTTTTGCAGACCGCTCGAGCGGGGGAAGTGACGCTCGAGCGGGAACCTTTGTCTGCATGTCCGCTCGAGCGGAATAATCTACGCTCGAGCGGGACCCCTGTTTTCTGAAAATTCTGAAAATGTTTTTAAAGTGCATCTTTGCATCCTCATCCCATCCTAGGCATTCTTAGGCCTAGTTTAAGATATCTTAATGAGGATATAGATGTAGAACACATCGAGGCAAATTAGGGATTAAGTTATTATCTTTCCCAACTGTATAGCTTAGTGTGTGTTCGTTCTGTAAACTGTGTAGGGTTGGCTTCCGAGGAAACGCTCTAGCTTACTGTAGCCCAGAACTCTGCGAGTAACAATTGTGTAAAGATATGTTCAACTGCGAATATTTCTGACTGTTTAACTGAACTGCTTTCTGAACTAAAACTGTTAATTGAATGAATGTATGTCCTATATTCTGAACTGTATTGTGGCATCCTTAGCAACTACTGTTACTGACTGTTACTGTTACAGAGATCTCTGTCGGTTCCCTTGTTGGAACCACTACTGTTTACTGATTGATGGCCATCATTTACTGTTCGGTCTTTTAAGACCTACTGTTTACTGTACTGTTATGCTAATGGATGTACCACATATGACTGAATGACTGATATACTGAATCAATGAACTGTTTTCATTACTGTAAGGACATTCATTCTTAACCCTTTTACGCATTATGTTATTCACTGGGTTTTAGCTCACTGCTCATATATATATATGTAGGTGTACAGGCACCAGATCGGAGCTAGGAGCATAGGGTAGATTCCCCTTTTTGTCAAGCCAACTACTGTGCCTCACCGCGAGGTTCCGAGCCTGCCAAGCTATGGCTTAGGGGTGTTTTAATTTCCCCCGTCTGTCTCTGTATTTGTTTTGCATAACTGTATAGACATAACACTATACTGTACTGTTAATAGGGATTTGGTCCCTGTTCTGAATGACTGTAAATATTATGCATACTGTACTGCATTGTATATATATATGTGTACGAAAGTCTTTTTGCATACAGACTGTCACAGTTCATTGGATATTGTTTATTTACTGTATTGGCTTCCGCCATGCCCCTGTACTCTGTTCTACTGTATTACTGTTCAGCAGGCCTTCGGTAATCTCGGATTACTGGCCGGTTACGGTGCTAAACCCATAGGGGCGGGTTTGGGTCGTGACAATCTTCGAATTTTTCACTCGAACACATATTTAAAACAGTAAAGTCTTTTCCGTTGAGACAAAAAGAATTTTTTTAGTGTTTTCCCTTTCACCACAAACTTTCATTTGATTTAGAAGTTAGAATTGAATGCACCACTCACTTTCCACTTGGATTGCATCTGATCTTGGCACGCCCGCAATTCTACTAAACCATTTATTATTCGAGATATAACATGGTGTTAAAGAGATACAATAATTAACATTATTTTGATGGTTCATTTGAAATTCATACCTAATTTTGTTCAAAAATGAGGATTTGTATTTTCATATATTAATATCATTGAAAAATGTACGGGAAAGAAATAAACCTTCTCGTATAATCCTGTTGATCAAGTCTGCGCTCCTCCGTACGACGTCGTTCTACTACCTGAAAATGCAAACGTGAGCTAGCCGGCGGGTGTGTGCCGGAAACCTCTCCGATGCCTAAGTCAGCAAGCTAGACAAATAGACAAAAACTCTGTGTATTCAGGAATCAAAGTTGTGTTACCTCTCCATAGGTGATATTTGTGAGCTTTTATAGGTTTCGTGTGGCACAATCCTAGTAGGACTTTTATTCCTCCATGTAGAGTCCTCCTAGGATTCATACTCCTGAAGGACAATGCTTATCCTTCAACACCCCCCTCATTGCTTAAACCAAGTGAGATGGCTTTAACACGGCCGGATTACCATATGACCGACCTAACTGTTACTTCGGTCATTACTTTCCTTTCTCTTACCTCGGTTTTCACATGCTAAGACCGAGCTATCCATAAGAGAGTTGAGCCGAACTAACCCCCCAAGGACCAAGTTCTTCAGAGGGCTCAACATACCTCGGTTCCATATTCCACGACCGAACTAATTCCTGAAGATCGAAGCATCTGCACTACACTTCTCAACCTGACTAGAAATAAGGCCTTATGTGACCGGACTAACTATTACGGCTCTTGGACCGGTCTAACCACAAAGTCTTTTTATGGACCGGAGTAACTTTACGGTCTTTTTACTTAGCCCTTCGTACTGCGGCCCAAAACGGCCCATTATCCAGCTGAGCCCAATTTCCATATAAATTACCCTCTCAAAAAAGGTAAAAGAATTTTAAACACATTCGCGTAATTTGGTTTTGGCTCGAATTAATTATGTAATTAAGGATTATACTATCCTCATTGATGCACTCACATTACTATATTGTCCTTTCAAAGAAAAAATAAACCCATGATAAAATTTTGTGAAATTTCATGAAAGTGAAGCCCAATTATCAGTAATTAATATTTTATTACTTTATTAAACAATGGTACAAAATATTTAAGCAATCTTATATTATATTAATAAAGACTAGCATTAGAATGTATAGATTTCGTGCAGATTATGGTTACTATTATTATATAGAACAAAATTATACGTATCAATTGATATATTAATTAGTGTATTAGCAGATGATGTGATATAATTTTAGAAGATTTAGGTTTTTATAGTTTGTATAATGGGTGGAGCCCATAATTTTGAAATGACGATATCATAATATATGTTGGTACACTAATTAGTATATCAATTGGTAAGTGTAGTACCACTGTACTATATATTATACAAAAATGAAAAAAGTGCTTAAAAGTCTTAAAACATCACCCCCTAAGGTGGTATTTGATAAAGCTGAAAATTAAAAATTAAGTATTGAAAATTGAACACTAAATTTTTTTAACTGAAAAATTATTTGATAAAAATTTAAGTTTTGAACTAAAAATAAGTTATTTAATTTGTGTAAAATCAAATTTAAAATTTATTATTTACAAATCATATATTTTCAATTTTTATATTGTACTGGTAGTAGTAATAGTGGTGGTATGATGGTGATGGTGGTGATGGTAGTGGTTGCAAAATAATAGTAATGTTTATGGCAATAATGATAATGTAGATGAAAGTGGTAGTAATAGTGGTGGTGGCATCGTGGTAGCGGTAGCAATGGTGGTGGCAGTGGCATGATGATGGTGGTAGTGGCAGCGGTGGTAATGGTGGTGGTGGAGGGGGTGGTGGTGAGTTTATAATATTATATATCAATACGTATATTTAGTATTTATAAATTCAATTAGAATTAAATAAGTTTTATATTAAAATTTTCTTAAGTTTTAACTTATATTTTAAGAGACACTTAAATTCTTAAGTGATATCAATTGTGATTATCAAATGAGATTAATTAATTATTATTGTGGGAGGTAGAAAGATTCTCCACAGGGAAAGTAAGATGAGATGCTCCTTCCTTAACTCTACAAAGAGAAACCAACTCGTAAGTGATCACTCCCGACTAGGGATGGTCAGAAAGAACCCTTCAACAATCAACTTAGAGATATGATCGGCCATATAATATTTGGTTAGGAATAAAATTTTCTTTTCCCTTTTTGTTCCCTCTTTCGCTTTTCTTATTCTTCATTTTATAGTGTTATTGTCTTGGCCTCAGCCATTGGATTGACATCTTCATCTAAGGGCTCTAGTTATTACCAAACTTTGTTCGGGCAAGTGGTCAGGTTACTTTGATCATTTGTCGTTGGATTATCTTGCCGTGTGAGGCTTAGATTATGTCAGGTATTAGTGGCCAACTTGCCGATTACTCCATTCATCCGATTAGGTTCATCGGATGGTTGTGTCGTTTGAGTTAGTTGGGCCTATGCTCCTATCTTTGACGATTGCGATCATTGTCGTTGATTATGAATGAATCTAAGGGCATTCTTGCATTCTGCAGATCTCCTTCTAGAAGGTGATTTTACTTAGACTTTGGTTACGTGACATTGTCCCCTCGTTTGATAGACCTATTGATGATTTGAGTTTTTCTCTTGATTCGGGCTGCTTGGTTGGACTTGGGCTTTGGGCCAATACCTCTGGGCATTGGGTCAATATTTCTACCTATCCATAATTACTACATTCAATTTTAAGAACTAAATCAAGTTGTCAAACACTCCCTAAGTTACTTTCCAATGTATGGACTATTACATATCAATTGTTAATTTGTTTATGAGAATCAATTAAGACCCAACTCCGTACAACAACCTTGTTGGGAGATTTCTTAGGGGTTTTTCAGACTTGTTTTGATAATTCAAACGAGTCAAATTTGTAAGATTTGTCGAACATATCATCGATAAAAAATCAAATTAATTGGACATCCGTAACCTCATGATTAGATGCTAATTAAAAACAAAATTATGTTAATTGTCTATTTTTTAAAAAAATAAATAAATGTGATTTTGTTATGAAGTTATAAATGTCAAATTAATCTGATTTTTTGTATGAATAACCTATTTGACGAAATTTACAATATAAACGGTTTGATAAGATAACCCCCATGGGACCTCACAACACGGTTTTAGCAACCCCAATTCCAACTCCTTGCTACATTGATTTGTAGACAAATTTATAAGTGATATTTTAAAAATTTCAAGCATTACTCTATCCAAATATATATAGGAGGTGTTTGGAAAGTGACTTATTTTTTGACTTTTTTATATTTTGACTAGTTTAATAAGTTATTTTAATTTTTCTATTTGAAAAGATGAGCTGACTTTTTGTTGAATTTTTGTGGTCTTTTGGCAACCTTAGTAAAAGGTTGCGTTTGCAGCTTAGGAAGAAAAAAGCCACGTTAGCTAAAACAAAAAAGTCAGTCTGTAAATTTTTTAAATTGGGTAGGGTAGTTTGATCATTTTATTACGATGTGACATTATAAATAAATATTAACTAAAAAAGTCAAAAGTAACTTTTTATCAACTTTCTAAATCATTTTAAAAAAAAGTCAAAAAATTTGATAAAAAGTCAAAAGTCAACTTTTTACCATCTTCTCAAAACACCTTTGTCTTGGGTAATGTATTTGAAATGATGTTGAGATACTTAAATGACAAAAATATCCCTACAAAATAGTTAGAATTTTCAAACAAGGCCTACAAAAATAGGGGCAAAAATGTCATTTTGCTCCTTGTCCCTCCATCCTCGTCAGTCTGCAGTGTCTTTAACCCTCAAATTGACTGGATTGGCTTTTTTTCGATTTGGGGGCTATTTTCACCCCTAAACTAACTTCCCTAACACCTCCATATATATTTAATCAAGAATGATTTTGGAAGCTCCAAACATTCAAACCAAATATGTTGATTTTTTATTATTAAAAAAAAAAAATCATCCAATTGCTATTAAAAATTGAAATTGAAATATTCAAAACTTTGGTCAACAAAAAATACTTAAGAATTGCCGTTCAAAAAAAAAAAAAAAAAACTTAAGAATATCCACTTATGATATAAAATTTAGAATTATTTACACAATAACTTCTAAGTTATTAAGAAGTATCACTTTCATTCCCTAAATTATAAAAGTATAAAAATATATTTCCTAAATTATTAAGAAGTATCACTTTGTCCTCAAACTATAAAGGCATACAAATAGACTCTCTAAATTATGAAAGTGTACCAATTAGACGCCTAACAAAAAGGATCAAAGTAAAACAAATCAATAATTTAGGGAATTCATTTATACAGTTTTATAATTTAGAAGACAAAATGATACTTCTTAATAATTTAAGAGATTTATTTATATACTTTTATAATTTAAGAGGTCAAAATTATATTTCTTAATAATTTATGGTTCTCCATATAATTATCCCTAAAACTTATAAAATTTTACTAGACAAAGCACTTACAGAATATACACCTATAATTTAGGATATTCCTTACCAAAATATAAAGCTACTTAATACCTCTCTGTCTCTCCCTGGGATTTGCTCAAAAAATAAAAAATCCACACACAGAAATATCTCTATTTGATTATCCGGATTAGATAGAAGGGTTTTAGAAAAATATATAATACCTAAGAATAAAAATGAGATATAATATATTGTAAGATATGAATGGATTATATATACTGTGCGGTCACTTATATTATATTTGATTAAAATATGATATATGATGGGATAAGAGGATAGTAATTTTTTTAACTTGTAGATGAAAGATGAGTTATATCCGACGGTGAGAATATACAATACCATAAAAGTGGTATTACATATCCCTCTTTTTGCCTCATATACTATCCAAACTTTCCATATCCTGAGCAACTAAATACAGAATATAAGAAGACAAAAAAAACATATTCATATTATATCTAGTCGCATACGTACCCATATCTAACCCTTATGTCCGGCCTAAGAAGAACCTCTCTCACGCGTCTCCATTGCTTCCACTCTACAAAAGAAAAAAAAGAATAAAAAACATCCTTTACACTTCTCTTTCTCACTTTCTCTACCAAAAAGGCCAGTTTTAAGATTTCTTTTGGGTGTTTCGCATTTACTTTAGGATTTCAATCGGTGTTCCCTGTCAACATCAAAACAAAAACAATTAGCATATGTGCTGATGTTGGTGGTTCTGCTATGCCTCCTTCAACTTCTATGTTGATTGGATAATGGTTGGTTGTTGACTTCGATTTCAAGATGGAGGGGTCTTTTGAAAAAAAAAAAAAAAAAGGGGTTAGTTTTTAGTTTTTAACTCATTTTGAGTCATATCATTTCTCACATTTTTTATTCATAAAAAGACAAATAAACTAAAAAAACCAAAAAATTAGGCCTAGTTTGGTTTGACTTTGGGAGATAAGTTCTCAGAAAATATTTTTGGAAGAGATTTTAGAAATTTTTGTAGTTTGTTTGGTTGTATATTTTAAAAATAGTTTTGGAGCTTGGGATGATTTGATATTTTGTTGCAATTGAGTAGATGTATGTGAGAGAAAAAGTAATTGAAAAGAAGAGAGGAAAGATAAAAAGTGATTAATTGATGTGTAAGAGAGCGAAAGTGATTTTGAAAATTTTTTGAGAAAAATTACAAACTAAGCAAAATTTTAAAAAAAAATTTCCAAAATCTTTTTTCCAAAGCCAAACCAAATAAGACCTTAATTTTTTACTAACTTTCTAAAACACCATAGAATGATGTGGGAGCTTTTTTAATGTTTGGCTACAAGGAAGAGAATCCTATGGTACTATGTACGTAGTGCATCGATAAATAAAAATTCAATCGCGATTGGGAGCCCGAATCTGGGCTTCCCCGAATGCCTCGAATTCCTTTTTTTTTTTTTTTTTTTTTTTTTTTTTTTTTTTTTTCAGCAGAAGGAAGAAGAAGATGGAGGGGGAGGAGGAGAAGGAGGAGGAGGAGGAGGAGGAGGGGGAGGGGGACTGGAAGGGGCCTAAAAAATGGGCTGGAGGCGGAGGCGGGGGGCCCGGCGATCGGCGATGGCAGAGGCGACGAGCAGAGGCATGGTGATTGGTGACGGAGGTGGAGGCGCGACGATCGGCGACGGGCTTGCGACGGATCGGAGACGACGGCGACGGCGACCTCTCCCTCTCCCTCTCCCTCTTCTCCCCCTCCCCTGCAGGTCGAACGAAAATGGCAGAAAAAAAGAAAAAAAAAAAGAAGAAAAGCCTAATGCCCAAAACGATGTCGTTTTGGGCATTAGGGGCATTCGGGGCATTCAGATTCGGCCACCAAATCATTTTTGATAAAAATTCACAACTTTCAATCTTTTGTATTTTAACTTATTAAATGTGAGTCACCATGTATCACATGTATATTTTTACTGTTTTAATTGATTTTTTATATAAAGATGGGTAAAAAAATAAAAAAAAATAATGTAATTGAGTATTTTGATATTTTTGATTATTTTAACAAAAAAGTCAACATGGCAAACACTTCCCGAAGGCTTAATTGACTTTTTTTTAATGACTTTTTAACTTTTTATAATAAATAAAAAAAACGTATATAAAAATAGGAGAATAATTTGATAATTTATAACGATTTTTTTGATTTTTTTTGGATTAAAATCTAATATTACCAAACAAGGCCTGAATAATTGGTGGCTCAATCGTTATGTAATTAGGTCCCTTAATTTATTATCTAAAGCTCCCATTTTTAATTTTTAGTTTTAGTTTCTTATTGGTAAAGGTCATAATTTCTTGAATAACCAATAAATAAGATCTTATATTTTAGTGTTTAACTTGAGATGTCAAGGAACATAGACTACGGTTGAAGTTATTAGACTTTGTGACTATTGCTCATGTAATGGCCTTTGTGGCTATGACTAATATTATACTCTTTTTGGCTGTCAATTTAATTAAAAACAAAACACAGATTGATTCTATACCTGTATTACTTAAAATAGCAATAATAGGTATCATGAAAAACTTTTCATGATAATAATCATGAAAGTTTTGTGACCCTTGGATTACACTTAAAATAAAGCACCACATACCAATCAAGGTAATCCAAAGATCATAAATTTTTTATGATCATTTTCATGACAAAAGTTTCATGATCTCTAACTTTTTCCTACTTAAAAACCAATGGTTATATTATAGTTTGTTTGTATCTTAATACATTTTTTTTGTTCTTGTTTTCGCTGGTCAATCTTAATTAATACATTTATCTTGTCATTGTTGATTTATCTTCTTTATGCAAAAATTATGGTTCCTCACTGTTTACTTACATTTTTTTTTTTTTTCACATTTATCAGATAGAGAATGTAATCTTGATTATTTATTTTTATTTTTATTTTTGTTTTTTGTATATGTATTTTATGAAATCAAATTTATAAATTAATATAAACCATAGTTTATAATATTTATTTTGCTATATAATGTGAGCACTCAAGTTGGTGTAAATCCCGTCACATTATTTTTGCTACTATTTTTTTTCTCACAAACAACAGATTCAGTTTCACAAATTTTGTAAGCAAACATGAAAACTGAAATTTCTCTACACAATTTAAAAAATATTTCACTTTTCAATTTATTTTAATTTTTAAATTTTAAATTCAATTAGATTCTTCACAATCTTATTCGTCAAAAGAAAACAATTCTATGTATACATATTGCATATACCATAATTTCTAGTACGTAATAATGTGTGTAGAAATGCCAACGAAAGGCATATGTTAAGACAGAGATGATGAATTTGTGTTACACTTAAATGAATAACAGTGAATAGTAGTAGAATTATTTTTTTAAATGATATTGTGTTTTAAGTTACCTACATTTGTATAAATTTATCTGTGCATGGTATGCTTTTTTTTTCTTTTTCCTTTTCTAGTAATAATTTAAATATAAAATTTAAAAGCATTGCATTATCATCTTTTTAATAGTCACTTTTAATTTTTTTCCCTCATAAATTTAAGCAGAAACTATTCCAAATACTCCATATATATATATAAACATTAATAGCATCCCTATGTTTCATTTAGATGGAGAAATATTCAATACTTTGGTAGCAAATTCAAATAAATGCCTCAAATTAATAATTATTGATATAAATTATAAGATTAATAACTTTTATTTCAAAGCTTTGAATAAAGATGTAGAAGCAAAATTTTTAGGGTATATTACACTAATCGTCTTTATAGTATGCGACTCGTGTCATTTGGATCATTGGCTTTTTAATTATAACAAATTTGATCATGGATTTTTAATCTTGTTCCAAATAAGGACAATTGAAGATATCATTGCTCAATTTCAAGAGTAAAGTTGTCAATTTGATAAAATATAAACCAATTTGACAAAAATAAATGTCAAATTTTTTTTTTGGATTCTTAAAAATTATTTCTACCCATCAAAGATAATTATGTAAAATTGATAATTTTTTTACATATTTATTTATTTATTTATTTATACCAAATTAACTTTTATTATGTGTTTGGATAATGATCATGTAATAGTTGTTTTTTTTTTTTTAATGCTTTTTGATGGTTATCATGTAATTGATGGGGTTGTATTTGTTTTTAATAGATATTTTTGAATGATTATCATGTAATGGATGGTTATTAGGCTTTTAATGTGTAATCGATATATTAAACATATGAAATATTTTCAGTTTTGGATTTTTTAATTTAATGGATTGGTTTAATAATGATATCAAAGTTATCGCCATATTTGACTTTTGAAAAAATAAAAACTAATTTAATGAAGATAAAAACAATCACCCATTATATAATCATCATCCAAACATATATTAAAAATTAATTTTTTATAAATAAATAAATAAATATGTAAAAGATTTATCAATTTGATATAATTTTATCTTTGGTGGGTATAAATAATTTTTAAAAATTAAAAATTAATTTTTTGATATTTATTTTTATTAAATTAGTTTATATTTTATCAAATTAACCACTTTGTCATTGAAATTGAGTAATGGATTCTCAATTGTCTTTATTTGAAACAAGATTCAAAATTAAGGATCAAATGTGTTACAATTAAAAAGTTAGGGATCAAAGTGACAAAAGCCCTAAACTATAAGGACCATTGGTATAATTCGCTCAAATTTTTATCTAGAATTTTTATACAGAATGACATATGCTTAATAATTCTATTTGTATACCACATAATAATCTCAATGCATATCATTTATATCGTTTGAATATAAATTTTTGAATAAAAAACAAATATTCAAATACAAATTTGTGAACGAAAGGTAGTTGTTCGAATATAAACAGTTGAACAGAATAAATATTTCAACAATTCATTTTTGTTCTGAGCATTTTACTTTTGTTCAAAAATTTATATCTAAACGATGCAAATGGTAAGATTTATTAGGGTATGCGAATAGAATATTTTTCATTTCATACACAAAATTACAAGATTTCCCCTTCTACATTATTGTGGATATGTATTAGGTATATAACCTGAATAAAGTTATACGTATCAACTTATATATCAATTAGTGAACTAACGGATGATGTGATATAATTTAAAATGTTTTGAGTCTTTATAGTTTATATAATAGGTGGGTTGCATAGTTTTAAAATAATAATATTATAATATATGTTGGTACACTAATTAATTTTGTTTTGGTTATAAATTAATTTTATTTCTAAAATTTGAAAAGGAAATACATAAATGTGAATGCAAATGCAATGGTCGAATAATAATTATCCAAACAAATGGGGATGTTGAGAAGCAAATGAGCTGCCAATTTAAAGACTAACGCGGGATGCGGAGCCAATATTTAATTGTGGCTCTGTAACGGACACAACCCCCTTCTCTCTCTCTCTGTGCGCAATCTCTTCCTTTCTCTCCCTCTTTCCCAATTCCAGATACTGAATTCAAGAGAGAAGAGAAAGAGGTTGAGACACAGAGAAAATCCCAATACCCATATCATCATCATCATCATCATAATCATAATCATAATCATAATCAATCTTTAAGCATTAGCATCATCAACACACATCCCCAATCGTAAATGCGGATCCTGTGGCACTCCCTCCCCTGCATGTGGCCCTCCACCGACTGCCTGTGGAGCCTATGACTGTGACCCTCCCTCTCCTGCCTGTGCTGCCCCTAATCCTCTCTCTAGCCCAACATCGGATACTGCTGTGAGCTGTGAAACTCCCTCATCTGGTGCAACTGTATCACGATCTGCAGTTAGACCTCGACCTCTGCCTCTGCCCGCACCCCGACCTCGGTCGCGACGTCCGCTACGACCATAACCTCGGCCTCTCCCTCGGGCTCTAGGGAGGGCCTCAATATGGGCCTCATCTTGAACGTAGGAGATGTCAGTGATAACTGCATCATGTGTACTCATGGTCGCGGTCAAACTAGTCCCCACAAAAGTAAGTGTCTGTAGTGTGGGAGTATGTGATGTACATGTATCAACTCCAACCTCATGCATGTATCGACGAGGTGTCCAATCAGGATCAGCTACATAAGGTATGCCAGTATGCTGGGTAGGATGTACGTGGAGGGAATCTGGAGACATGTATGGGGTAGCATGCGGTGGGGTCACTGATGTCCAGGGACATGATGTGGCCGGTGCTGAAGTGGAAGGCACTGACGTGGACAGCATTAATGTGTCTGGAGCAGCTGCTGCGCTGTGTACATCGTAGTGGCCAAAATGCAGACGATCTCCCTGATGGACATACTGGATCGCCTCGTACAATAAGTCTCGGATCTCTGCAACGGCCTGCAAGGCATGCTGTTCATCACGTCTGAAAAAGGCGTCCTCAGCCAAGTGATATGACCTCCAAACTCCAACCACCTGAACAAAAATTCGGACGTATTAGGTTACAGTTGACTGAAAGTAAATCAATTATGATCTTAATAATTATCAGACACATATTATGATACTCACGAATGTCTCAAGAGAAGGCCCAACTCCTTGATATCCGGACTCAGACAGATGGCTCGGATTACCGACTAGTAGACGTGTATGTCGCCGATTGGAATCACGTTCAGCTAGAGTAACTTTGAATCAGAGTTCTTGGTCAAAAAACATGAATAAATACAAATAATTACAGGATGCATTAATTGTCAATAAGATTTAGGGTGATTCTTTAGCTGGTACAAATATTCATCTGCATTATAAAAAATTGACTAAAATAACCCACCCCTCCAGCCACCACCCATCACCATTGTCAACCACCCTCCAACTCCAACCACTACTGCCTTCGATCACCGCCAACGAGTCCCCCATCTCTAGTAACCACCTTTGGTCGCCAACAACCACCTCCCTACCACCAGCAACGACTTCTAACCACAACCTTAGCAACCATCTCTGACCATCACCTCTCGCTAGCAACCACTTGTAGCTACCTCCTATAAATTGTTTTCAAAACAAGTTTATGAAACATGTGCATACCACACAAGTTTTTGTCTTGTATTTAAGAAAGAATAAACATAAACATGTTTAAACAAAAAATAGTAAATTGTAAGGGCTTGTTTGGTAACTTATATATATATAATTTTATGCTTACATTTACAAAAAATTCCAAAATTGTAAACAAAATCCTGTTTGGTTTCTATTTTTGTTTTCAAAAAAGTTGTAAATTTTGTAAACACAAATAATTGGTTTCACTTGTTTAAATCTCCCCCCCCCCCCCCCCCCAATTTCTTCCTCTTTGTCCCACCCTTTCCAACCATCACCCATTGCTTATCACCACCGACTACCATCGTTAATGGCCCCATTCACCAACCACCTCTATCCACCACCTTCCATTGGCGATCACCACCTTCGGCCAACAACTCTTGTTGAAACCACCTCAAGCAGCCAACTGACCACCATCTCCAATCATCAGCAATCACTTTCGGCCATCACTTCATACGGCTAGCAACCAACTCCGACCACTGGTAACCATCTCCCACTAGTGGCCACCACCTCCCACAGCCGACAAACACCTCTTCACTTGTTTTCAAAACAACATTTTAAAACACTTCTTTACCAAACATTTTTTTCTTTTCCTTTTTCTTTTGACCCAAAATAAACATGAACATGTTTACTATTTTTTGTAAAATAAAAATAGTAAATTGTAAATGCTGCCAAACACCACCTAAATGTTTACAAATAGACACAAGGTAGAGTTTTTTATGATTGAAGTTTTATTCCCTTTTTTGAAGTTACAAATAACAAATTGAAGTCTAATCATGATGATTAGTCACTAGTAGGATTGAGATTTCATTTTGCCAATCAAATTTATTTGTTTTGCAGTTTTCTGCATAATACCATCCATTTCCTTCTTACAAGTTTTCGTTCTTATTTTATTCAAAGAATCACATAATGGAAAAAGAGCACATGAATAAAATCTTCTTTGGTTAAATCACTGATGCACATGAAAGGATTTTGTCCCACTATTGTCAACTTTAACCAAGGGATATTGTTAATAAAACCTCTGAAGCTGGAACGAAGTCATTAAAGACTCAACTCGCTCTTTAGATATCGCAGATCTGGCTCTAGTCCTACTTTCTAGAATTTTAGCCCAATTTTTCTTCATCCTCTTCCTTGGAGAAATTCTCTTCAGTCGCCACTCATTATCTTGAGGTCCCAAATCAATAATGGTCAACCACATAAAAATAAAAATAAAAAAGAGAGACCCACCCATTTGCACCTACCCCTAAATATGTAGGGTTTCCCATCCACCTTTATTAATTGACTAGACTACCTTAATATAATTATAATGGACGATACGAAAAGCCTAAAAAATTAAAATCAGCTTGTTTGGTTTTAATTTTTAAAAAATAATTGTCAAAAAATTCTACTTTTTTATTTTCCATATTTTAATATTTTCAATGAATTTATTTAATATTTTAAGCAATTTTTAAAAATTTTTCAACACACCTAACATAAATACACTTAAATAGTAAAATATTTGTGAAAAAAATCTTTAAAAAATTCACTAAATACCAAAAATACGAAAATTCAGTACATTTTTCGTATTTTTGTGTATTTATTACTTTTTTAAAATATTTTTTCACAAATATTTTATTATTTAGATATATCTAAGTAAGGTACATATAAAAAAGTAAAAAAAATTGCTTAAAAATTTAAAAATATTCACTAAAAGCAAAAAAAGACAAAAAATAAAAAACTCAATTTTCAAAAAATTAAATTCAGAAAACTGAAACCAAACACACTGAATAGCATTCTGCCACTGAAGCAAGTAATACACTTAGTTTGGTTGTTGAGAGTTTTGATTGAAGTATCGAAACACAAAACATGTTTAACAAGCTAAAACTGTGCACCGTTCAAAAAAAAAAAAAGGCTAAAACTGTGCATGACAAGGTGAAACATAGAAGCAACAAATGCCAAGTCTAAGGACACTACAAATAAACAAAAGTAAACAAAGGCCAACCAAAATTGTTGAAGAAAGGGGATCTAGTCATGGTTTTCCCACAGCGAGAAACATTTCCAATCACTACCTATCACAAGCTCGCATCAAGAAAATATGGTTCGTACAAAGTTCTAAAGAGGATCAGTGATAATGCATATGTGAATGATCTTCCCGAGGACAAGAAGATTTCTAAGACTTCTAATATAGCTGATTTGTTTGAATAAATCTATCCATATTCAAACTCGAGGTTGAGTTCTTCTCAAGTAGAGGGGACTGATGTAGGACAAGTAGCCGAGGAGTTTCTAGAATAGTTGGAGTGTAAAAAATCCATGAGGTCAGAAAAAGGAACTGAGCTAAGACTGCTGTTACAAAACAAATCAAGGACCAAGCTAGTGAGATTGGATTAACGAGATCAGGAATCTTTCAAAACTGGTAGCCTAATCAATTTGTAATATCATGTACATCATATAAATTTCTTTGTAAAAGCTTATGGATTTGTGTAGTATAAGCCACACTGAAAAAGTTGAAAGACAGTAATGCTAATTTTATACACAATGTGGTTGACTTCAACTCCAATTCAGGTAAAGCTTATAAAATTGTAAACATTTTTTTGTCTAGATATCAATATACATCTAAGAAGCATGGACACATGACACAGATGCGAACACGTGACATGACACGAATACGACATGGACACACCCACACGACAATTTTTTTAAAAAATATAAGACACGACACACGGGGGACACTCATAAAATATATAATTATATATACTTATTATATGTCATATACATTAATATATCATTCTAAGATAATAAATAAATGTAATATAACACTAATTTCTATAAATTGACATTATTTTTCTTTTATCATTGTATTCTAAATTATTTTATTCAAACTTATAATTAGTTTCATGTGTGTCTAATTAATGGATACATGTGTTTAAGCAATGGACACGTGTGTTTTTCAAGTGTCCAAAGAGTGTTCGAGTCTAAATTTTATTTAAAAAAATAGGACACGTTTTTTATGAGTGTTGAACACATGTTTGGAAGGTGTCCGATGAGTGTTGGACCGACACGCCATATTTTTAGAAGTGTCCGTGCTCCTTAGACATACATGCTGGATGCAACTTAACAAAAGAAACATATACAAGCAGGATACTAACAAGGCCCATTTGGCATCATTTTTTAAATGGCTTTCTATTCTCGAACAAAAACAAAAGAAAATAACACAAAATCCAATTTGTATAACTGTTCCAAAAATTGTTTTCACCAAAATTTCTTGAACAAGTCCCATTTTTAAGAAATAGTTAAAGTTGTTTTCCAAGTTTCAAAAACAATGAAAACGAAATAAAAACGAATGTGCTTTCTAACTTATCATTACTTTATTTCTAAAAAAACAAAAAATAAAATAAAAAGCCCAAAGTGAAACCCAGAACAATGGAATGGTACCAACTTGAAGTAGGTCCTAAACTTCACATATTCTCCATTCTATTTCTCAAAAAGCATAAGAACAGAAAAAATAATGGGACCATACAACAAACTCAAGCTAAAGTAGCTTTTCATGGATTCCAATTTTTCCTCTCCTAATTAAAATCTTGGCATGTGAAAGAAGAATTATGGTAGTTTTGTTACGACATCTCTTTCATTAAAGAGTTCTAGTGGGTTCATTTGCAGTTTATTTCATTCCAACTTCAATTATTTAAAATTTCATATTTCCAAAACAACCACCTCTGGACTTAAGACACTCCCAGTCATAATTAGATCACAGTCTATGATTGCTTCATCTATTCTTCTAGTTACAATCTCTAGAATCATTGACCTTCTAATTTGTGCCAGAGCATATGACAAGATTCTTCTTTCTAATAAATGGGCCCACTTTGTGTAGAGCCACAATCTACAGCCTAACCTAAGTCAAGGTAGTTAAGATTTGTCTATAGTGCACATAAAATACTCCATACAAAATGAAGCTTCAATTGAACCAAACATCTGCCATGAGATTCAACTTACGTAGCTAGAATTTGTGTGCGAAGGATTGTTATAAATGTGTATAAATTATTTAAAATCAAGATTTTATGATTAATTTATTTGAATTTATGTTGTGCTACATCGGTAAATAAGGGAGCCGACCTACTTTAATTAAGAGCACGTGCTCTTGTCTACACATAGTTTTGTCTTCTTATATATTCTCTGTCACATAAAAAACATGGACACGGACACGGACACGCGGCACGACATGGACATGACACGCCGACACACTAATTTTCGAAAATTGCAAGACACGACACGTAAGGGACATGCATGAAATATATAATTTTATATATTTATTATATGTTATATATATGAATATATCATTCAAAGATAATAAAAAAATGCAATATGACACTAATCTTTATAAATTTATATTATTTTTGTTTTATTATTGTATCTTAAGTTGTTTTTTTTAAATTTATAATTAGTTTCACATGTGTCTAATCGATAAACATGTGTTTAAGAAATACACACGTGTGTCCTCAAAGTATCCAAAAAGTATTCAGGTCTTTAAAAAATATTAAAAAATAGGACACATTTTGAACAGTGTCGGACACATGACGGGGAAGTGTCCAAATAGTGTCGGTGTCCGACACGGACATGACATGGATACGTCACCTTCTTAGAAGTGTTCATGCTGCTTAGTCTGTCACTCTTTTAATGAGACTTCCTATTAAGCAGATTAGAGGAGTTCAATTACCATCTAGTGAATCAAAAAGAAGACAACATGCTTTCCTAAATATAGTGGAGGTTTAGGTACTTACCAGCTTGATCAATTCAATCATGCAATGTAGGAAATGGTTGCAACATTCACCAATTAGATTGACAAACTTTGGAGAAGAATGGTCACCTCAAAGTGCAAAAGAATGAAGAGATTGTATCATTGGCGAGGTTTTTATGTCCAATGGAATGTTCTTATGTAAAGGTATCAAAAAGTGGTGCCATGAGTTCATGAAACAAGTTTGTTTAGTGGTAAGTCAATGTTTTGAAAAGTGCGCCTAAGCACTCGCTTAGGCAAAAGGTTGTGAGGCAAAGCCTCAACACCTCAAGAGGCCTAAGGCAGGGCAAGGTTGGGGCACTTGAAGTGCTCACCTCAGGCTAAAGATTTACTTGAGGTGGTTGCTTTTTTTAGGATGATAATTTGATCTCTTCCATTAATTTTTGAATTGTACTTTGCATTTGGCACATTAGGTCATACCTCATTAAAATTCTAAACTTTGTAGAACATCCAAATTAAAGGTTGATTCTTATAAACAATTTTATCTCTCTTCTTTGTTTTTTACTTAACCGTTGGCAACTCTATCTCAAATTGGAAATGCATGCATGCATGCATCTTTTTCTTTTATTTGTTTTTTATTTTTTATATTTTGGGGTAAATTTGGAAATTTTGTTCTTTACTTTGGATAAGCACGACCTTTTTGGGTATAAATGTTGCTTGATTGTTCTTTGATTAGTTTTTTATTGTTTATTTTGTTAAAATTTTATTCTTCTTTGATTAATGCTGCTGAATTTTTTTAATTTTGATTATTAGGTTTGTTGGATCATGGATATCTTATGTATTGGTATTTGGACTGTTGAATTTTACTAAAAGTTTTAGGTTTTTCATGATATTTAATACATAGAATGTTGGATGCCTTGTGACTTTTTGAAATTATTGAGTTTTTATCAATGCTTTTTTTTAACTAAAATATTCTTGTTGTTTGTTCGCTTCAATTAAGCCATCACCTCGTGCTTAGGTCATAAGAGACCTTGACACCTCATACCATAGAATTATATGCTTCCATTCCAATGCTCGGATGTCTAAGGTCAAGTGTTTCTAGAAGGAGTTATTGCAGCCTTCAGATGTATATATACTCCTTTTAATAGGATTGGAGAATTCTACAATACACACCACATACCATATGCACCCTTAGTTACGCCATTTTCTTTTTTAGTTATGACCAATTTTCTTCTTTAATTATGACATCATTTTGATATGTTTGGTTATGTCTCATGTAATGTTTGGTTAAAACTTTTTTTTCTTTTAGTTATAACTCAAAAAGTATAAAATTATACCATTTTCTTCTTTAATTATAAAGTGCATCCAGTACACACTCTAATCTTTCCCTGATAGGATTTGGTATGTTAAAATTCCTTCAAAAGTGCCATTTTTTGAATGAGAGTCAATGCATTGAAATTGACAGCTTGATTAAAACAAGGAACCAATTGTAGTTGCATGTGTAAATAGACAGGAATTAGGAGATGACATTCCTATTGATTGTAAGGTGGCATGAAAGGTATGGTCACTTGTATTGATAATGTTTGGAGTTTGGGGACTTTTTCCACTTCAAGTAGCTGAGAAAATAATATAGTAGTTTTGTGTTGTTTTTTGTTTTGGCATACATTCAGCTAGCATGGGCCATCCCCTTAGGCACCCCCGTCGTGTATTAACTTACTTCAAAATAGTTACATTTGTCAAAAAAAAAGGGGAAACACAAAAAAACAAAACAAATTAGTTTAGTAAAGTCCCTCAAAGCTTAGGAATTGTTTGAGGTATCCTAAATAAATGTACTTTTTGTCTTTTTAGACTAAAAAATTGAGGTTGAAAATATGGATGTTTGGGTTAACTTTTTGACTTTTTATGGAAAAATGTATAATAAAAAATTGTAAAAATTGATTTGTAAGGAAAAATTCGAATTGGAAGTTGTGCAGCCGTAATTGTTGACTTTTGGTGAATAGTGTTAACTTTTTAAGTAACTTTTTGACTTTTTGGAGAGTACCCAAACTTGGCCTTATTATCACCAAATATGCAGGATAATCATTTGTCAGAATTAAAATAGTTACCTACCAACTAAAAATAATAATAATAAAATAGTTAAAATAGCACTTCTACATACTACATCTATAGCTGCCAAACACAGATAATTAGTTAAACTTCAACAATCACCTATTACTCATTCATAATTTCAATCTACACTAAACAATCACCCAAAGAACCATATAATTAACTTATACTCAGCAAAAATTACCCAAAAACAACTAAATCATACATATTTTTTACAATGAATTCATGTATATAGACAAAGAATTTGAATTTCGAGAAAGTACCTTGACTGAAGAACACTGGAAAAGGGCTATCCATAATGGGCTTCCCATTACACTCCACATTCACCATATAATTCCCTCTTTTAGGAACCACATATGTCACTGTATAAGACCCATCTCCCATATCTTTAACAATACCATCCTGATCCGATACCCCGACCCCCGCTTCGGCCAAAACCTTCGCCTTAATTTGCGCGCCACCATTCGGGACTTTCCGGCCATCGGAATCCTTCGTAACCACCACGAAAAACGACGGCAAGCAGGCGGTGCCGCCCGCTATCCCGGTCCCCGCGGCGGTGCACTTGGCAGGGTCTACCGGCCCTACCGGCTTGTTAGCCAAGTCCTCGGATTCCTCTTCTCCTTCACTATCCGAAAAATCCTCTCTTCGGGTCTTCTCAACGTCCTTGAATGTGGCTTCGGATGCGGCTTTCGCAGCCGCAGCTTTCTCGGCCTCGTTCTTGAGCTTGGCCTCCTCGGCTTGCTTCATCCATACGGGTTTCACCACGGCCAAGTTACGATCAGCCATGAAAACCCTAATTTGAAGAAACCCTAGAAGTGTATATATATATGTATAGCCTTGAACTCTGATAGAAATCGAGAAAGAATGATATCAATGAATCAAAGATTCCATGAAGATAGCATTCCAAATGAATTGTTTGGATATTGAGAAAAACCTTGGCTTAGAGAGGAAGAAAACCTTCGTTTGACGGCGAAGTGAGGAGATTAGGGCGATTACATCGGGAATATTAGGAAAGGCTTCCA
Source organism: Camellia granthamiana (assembly GCA_036172215.1). Classification (NCBI taxonomy): domain Eukaryota; kingdom Viridiplantae; phylum Streptophyta; class Magnoliopsida; order Ericales; family Theaceae; genus Camellia; species Camellia granthamiana. The sequence goes on from CM069907.1 coordinate 108,938,145, forward strand.
AACACACCCACTAAATGTCTATATACACCCATCTCATATTGGTTTTTGTTGAGTTTTGCCTTGGCACGCATGTTTAAAATTTGGGAAAACTTTGCTTGCGTTTGGTAGAATTTTGTATATATGATTGAAAGTGTGAGTTATATTTTGAGTTTGTGAATTGTGGAATTATAATTTGAATGTAGAAAATTTGTTTGGTTGTGATTTTTGAATTGAGTTTTGAATTGTATGTGGAATTGCGTTTTGAAAGTTTGATTTGACATATGAAATAAGAAAATTTGTTTGGTAATGAGTTTTCAAAATAGTTTTCAACTTATAATTGATAATCAAACACACAACTCATAACTCGATATCCGTATTTTTGATCAACAGTCATAACCAAACTATTTTTAAAATACTCAAATAAAAAAATGATTTTTTTCAATTACTTGTTTTTAAGTAATTTTTTTTAATAATTTTTTTTTTCAAATAACTTCTATGTGAATTATTTTATGTTAATTAATTTTTCGGTCAATTCATTTTTTAGGCATGTATAAACATTAAAAATATTAAAAATATTTTAAAATTATTTAGAAAATTAAAATATTAAAAAAAATTAGAAAATTAAAATATTAAAAATATTCCGAAAAATAAAAAATAAAAAATATCCTGAAAATTAAAATATTAAGAATATTAAAAATATTCCGAAAATAAAAATATTAACATTAATCAATTTTTTTAAACTAATTATTAACAAAAAATAACATTTATCAATTTTTTAATTGAAAATATTACAAATGAAATAAATTTTTTTTCAAAATAAATATTCAATTACTGATTTATTGTATATTTGATTTGAATTATTTTTTAAAAATATTTTTGTTTTAAAATATTAAAAAACATATTATTTTTGTTAAAAAGAATCAAAAACAAATTTTCATTTTTTTTTTTCTAAATAATAAGTGCCCTTTGCCAAAAAAAAAAAAAAAAACACCATTGTTCCGGTCAACCAGCCGATTGACCGGACGGAAGACCCAAAGAGCAAATTTCAAATTCAAACTCCCTGCCTACAGTTGAGATGGAATAATAGAACCAACAATAGGGCTACCCATTGGGTGGCACAAGCCTGTGTCCACAATGACCTTTATGTAAGTTGGGTTTTAAACCCTCCAATGGCTCTCTCTCAAATTGTTAGGATTGATACTCTTCTCTTATGAGGGCTTTTGTGTAACTCTTTCTGTTCAAAAATAAAAAAAACCCAATATGTCTTGTTTCAAAGCTGCATTTGATAAAAAAAAAACCTAGTTACGAGACACGATTCCACACTATGGGTTGGGTGGAGAGAGGGAGAGAGAAAAGGGAGAGAGTGAAAATACCCATAATTTGTCATCTCACACACACATAAAAATAGAGCGAGAGAGAGATCTGCCAAACACACATTTCAGCATATTTTCAAATGGGCACTGGAATTAACTTTTGAAAACTCAAACCAAACATGACGTTGGAATGTAGGGATGAAATTATAGTTTGAAAATATAACCAAACACAGCCCGACTCCGTGTGGTAGAACTTTATAAATTTAATTTTACCCTTTGATTTAAGTATGGTATTTAGGTCTTGTTTGACATATATTAAAAAAGTTAAAAAGTTAAAAAGTTAAAAAATCATTATCCTATTTAAGTCACATTATCTTATTTAAATTACATCACTTCTCTATCACATTACTTCAAATTTAACCCATATTTTATAAAAAGTCAAAAAATACACTTATTTAAAACATCCCAAACCACCCCCATTAGTTTATAAAAATTGAACCTGGGTGAAACGTGTGAGAAGGATGATGAACCTTCGAGGGGTGAATAAGGAACCTGGGTGCAGCTGGATTGAGTTGAAGAGTCAAGTTCATGTATTTGTCGTTGGAGACCAAATGCATCCGCAAATCAAAGAAATACGAGCAGAGGTTCGAAGATTAAGCAAGCTAATGAAGGATAAAGGCTACCAACCTGCTTCTGATTTAATTTCTGCTGATTTTCAAAGTTGAGATGATGGAGAAGAAAGTACATTTTAGGAGCAAGCATTTATTTATTCCATTTACTGGAAAATGACTCCATTTTCCCCCAATTTGTGAGGGCTTTATTTATTTATTTATTGCATACTTCCCAAAATTTCATGATTAATCATGATTCGTAACCCCAGATGATTCTACTTAATGAAATTTCAGATGATTCAAGTCAAACTTCCTTCCCGTCCCCAAAAGGAATCCATTTCTTTACCATTTCTTTCTCTTTCATCCAGTTGAAGATGCAGAATAGCATTTCTTTCTTGTTAATTTCCAAGGATTCATTGAGTTGCCCTATAGTTGGCATGGTAAGACAAATCAACCTTAATCATTTTTGTCATGAACAGTTATTGTAGTCATTTCTTGATGTTTCAAGTAAGCTCATGATTTTGTTTATATTCCCTTTCCCACTTCATCAGTTGCCCAAGTTTTTTTATTTAATTGAATTCTTCATTTTGCCCCAATATTTTGTATGTGTTAGTTTTCTGTAAACAACAAGAGTTAATTACAATTACCATCTCAATGCTTGTACTAAAATCTCATTATTATTTTGGTACAGATGTGTATATTTCTTTGCCTAGGAGGAGGCAACACTCTTTCCATCATCCCCACCATCATCTGCTTCTCCGCTGCCCTCTTCCTCCACGAAACACTGCCTCCCACCACCACTGAAGAAACTAAAGAACAACCACTCATTTTCCACTTTTTTAAAGTCGTGGCCATCATCGTAGCCTTCTATCTACTAGCATTCGATGTCTCCGGTGTTCATGGCTGCATGATTTGTTTAGTATTCACTGTCGGATTACTTATCCTCCTTGCAAGTCCACAGCTTGTTCCCCTGTACTTACATTGTAGTCATGCCTAGCTCCAATTCAGATGCCGAAGCACAAATCAATGAGCCATTGTTTGTTGAGGAGGTTAAGAAAGATGAAGATGATGTTGTTGAGGTCAAGAGATGGCCGAGTATTGGAAAGGCTTATACGATGTTTGAAGCAATGCAGACTTTGATTTTTGGGTGTTGTTTGTGTCGTTTCTTTGCAGGGTTGGGACAGGGATGTGTGTGATAAACAACACGGGACAGATGGGGAAGGGCACTTGGGTATGATGATGTTTCCATTTTCGTGGCGCTTACTAGCATTGGGGGAAACTTTGGTCTCATCATTTCAGGCATGGTGTCCGAATACTATATCAGGTATGATATGATCACTCTTTGCATCATTGCTCATTAACATTACTACAATTTGTTGGAAACACACAAACACTTAGTCTAATCTTCCAATCCTTGTTTGCTATATCATTCATTGGAAGTCCAAAATGACTCATGGTATCAAGCAGGGGTGGGTAAATGACCTAAAAAACCTGCAAATCAAATTAACCTGACCTGTGTGAGTTGGGTTGATTCAGTTCTTAAAGGGTCACAATTTGGTTCTTAGTTCTTGGTTGATTTGGTTCTTAAAGGGGCACAGTTCGGTTCTTTATAGTCAGTGGTGGAGCCAAAATTTTGATTCATAGGGACATTATCGAGTTGTATCTCATGAGGCCAATCTCAATCCAACCGAATCCAATTCATTTGGTGATAGGAGGACAAAAAATAAGTGTTATGCCAAAATTATATGTTTCTTAATCAGTCATTATGAACATCATGGATTTTTAATCAGCCATTTATGAACTTTATGGATTCTTAATCAGTAACTCATCATTTTAGACCAAATGAAAATTCTCTGAAAATTGGCCTTTTAGACCAAATGGGCAGCTTTTGGTTAAAAATGATTACATCTGGAACAAAGATATGAATCACTTAAACAATTAGCCATCAATTCTAACTCTTCCAGCACAATAGTATACAGAGGGTTTCTTATCTAGTGCTGGTGCATCTGTTTTGTTGTTATGTATTATTAACTCCTACTTTCTTAATTTTGGGTTTCATTTAATTGTTTTCTTCTAAAACTTGCTTTTGCAATTTTAGGAATTGATAATTGAGCAATGGGAGAAGAATTATTAGATAAAATGTATTGTTAGATGTTCTTTGGTACAATATGTCTGCTTTGTGATGTAGTTGTTCTTGATATTAAATGATTAATTCATCTTCAATTTGATGGAATGACAACTTTAAGTTATGCTTGTGATTTATTTTATTTTATTTTTCAGATGCTAAGCTATTCCATTGCTAGGAGCTTTGCCTGGTGAGGAGGTGGTGATACTAATGCTGATGCCAAAGGAGAATGCTAGTTGTTATTGGATTTAAAAAAAAAAAAAAAAATGGAATTATAGGACAGTATTGTATATTTAAGTACAATGCACCATGTGCATATTTATATTATAATTTTGGGTAAATTACAAATACACCCCCTGATGTTTGTTTAAAATACAGATAGCCCCTTATAATTTAGAAAATTACAAATACTCTTTTGTCAGAATTTTTTATTTAATAGAATTAATTAAAAAAATAAAATTCATAATTGCTCTCTTATACAATAATAAAATTACCTAAATTTTTAATTGAAATATATTTCTAACATCATTAAAAACTATTAATTGACTTGATGATTTATTAATAAAATGGACGGTTTATTATGAAATTAGAAATTTTAAGGAATAGAATGTAATTTTCAAACCTATGAGGGATAATTTGTATTTTAATCAAACTTCAGGGGTATATTTGTAATTTATCCTATAAATTTATTGTATTTGTGAATAATATAATTTATTTGTTTGCTTTAAAATTATTTTCATATTTGCTTGTGAATGTGTGAATGGTATTTAAAAAAAAGAAAATGTGTCATTTATATTAAAACTTTTTTTTCCCGCAAAATTTTGTTTTGTTTTAAAAAAGGGAGTTGTTTGTGACGGCATAGACCGTCGCAAGAATTATACAGTTTTTTTGTGATGGCATGAGCCTATTATTTGTGACGGTAATAATTATCATCACTAAAAAGTAAATTTTTTTCATTTTTTGTGACAGTTAACTGCTGTTGGCTAAAGTGCATTTGCGATGGTGAGTCACTTTTTGTCCCGCCCCCTTTTGCATCCCCTTTTCTCGTCATTGCTCCATCTCTCCATCTCAAAAGGCTTTTGCAACGTCTGGTACATCTTTCGCGACGGTTTGATTCTGTCGCAAAAGTCTGATTTTTAGTAACAAACAATTATTTGACGTGGTCAACGACTAGCAATTATCAATGCCTATATTCTCGCAACACACAATTGCCAGGTAACATTTTAGTTTGGGGAAAGATGTTGCAGCCAACGTATATGCCATTTGTCCAATTCTTAGGATTTAAAGCATTTACACCAATCTCTTTAAATTTTTAGTTAAATTATAACTAAAAAAGTCAATTTTCTATTTTAGCTAATCACTCCACTGCATCAAACTCTCTATTCTAATTTAATCTTATTAATATATTTGTTATTTTATTTTATTTTATTTATTAAATTGATGAGCTGCTAGGCAAACAATTCTTATGTTTCTTTGTAAAGGTAAAACTAGAAGAAATGTTAAAAATAAAAAATAAAAAAAATGCTGTTGACCGGTGGGTTGACCAGCCGGACGTCCGGCCGAACTTCCGGACGGACATCCGGCAACACACAAGTAGCGATGAATAGTACCTCACTTATTGTAGCGAGATAATATAGCAAGTGCAAATTTTGACGAGCTATAAGCGAGACTGATGGAGGTGATTTTTTGAAATTTATATCGTTAATTTAGCTAACAAACGATTTTAACGATGCTGATGCTGATACTCTTAGAGAAGGAAACAACTATGCACTTAGGTGGAAAAGTGTCCTATTTGAGGTGGTTGAGTCATAAATCCTAGAAAAAAGTTAGTGGGCAAAGGAGTGGGATGATAGCATCATGGAAGGAAGTCGCAGGTTCTGACACAGAAGATCAAGAGAATCACCATCAGAAATGTGGCAAGAGGGTGGTAATCAAATGGAAGAATTAACTGATTGCACATGCAACTATAAGTACCAGAAAATAAGGCATGGCAAAAGTCCCAGCACCAACCAACAAATTCTACTTTTCAGCACTTCATTTTGGCACAACGCCTATATTTTTTACATTCCAGTGCTTCAGAAGTTTAGGATGTCTACTTAGCTTTTTTTAACTTAGCTTAGTTGTAGTTTTTAGACTATCAAGATTTGTAAACACTTTCCGTTCATTAATGAAATTGTTCATTCTTTTTGTTTAGCTAATCTTCGAATTCTTCCCTTGAACACATATTTAAAACAGTAAAGTCTTTTCCGTTGAGACAAAAAGAATTTTTTTATGCTGTGTTTGGTTGGAGGATTTGGGGAGGGATTTGGAAAGAGAAAGGGAAAAGGTGTGTGAAATTAGGTGAAAATATTTCACCTACCTTTTTCATTTCTCTCTCCAAATCCCTCCTCAAATTCCCTAACTAAACACAGCATTAGTGTTTTCCCTTTCGCCACAAACTTTCATTTGATTTAGAAGTTAGAACTGAATGCACCACTCACTTCCACTTGGATTGCATCTGATCTTGGCACGCCCGCAATTCTACTAAACCATTTATTATTCGAGATATAACATGGTGTTAAAGAGATACAATAATTAAGATTATTTTGATGGTTCATTTGAAATTCATACCCAATTTTGTTCGAAAATGAGGATTTGTATTTTCAGATATTAATATCATTGAAAGTCATTTTCGTCAAGGTAAAAGAATTTTAAACACATTCGCTTAATTTGGTTTTGGCTCAAATTAATTATGTAATTAAGGATTATACTATCCTCATTGATACACTCACATTACTATATTGTCCTTTCAAAGAAAAAATAAACCCATGATAAAATTTTGTGAAATTTCATGAAAGTGAAGCCCAATTATCAGTAATTAATATTTTATTACTTGATTAAACAATGGTACAAAATATTTAAGCAATCTTATCTTATATTAATAAAGACTAGCATTAGAATGTATAGATTTCGTGCAGATTATGGTTACTATTATTATATGGAACAAAATTATACGTATCAATTGATATATTAATTAGTGTATTAGTAGATGATGTGACATAATTTTAGAAGATTTAGGTTTTTATAGTTTGTATAATGGGTGGAGCCCCTAATTTTGAAATGACGATATCATAATATATGTTGGTACACTAATTAGTATATCAATTGGTAAGTGTAGTACCACTGTACTATATATTATACAAAAATGAAAAAAGTGCTTAAAAGTCTTAAAACATCACCCCCTAAGGTGGTATTTGATAAAGCTGAAAATTAAAAATTAAGTATTGAAAATTGAATACTAAATTTTTTAAACTAAAAATTTATTTGATAAAAATTTAATTTTTGAACTAAAAATAAGTTATTTAATTTGTGTAAAATCAAATTTAAAATTTATTATTTATAAATCATATATTTTCAATTTTTATATTGTACTGGTAGTAGTAATAGTGGTGGTATGATGGTGGTGGTAGTGATGGTAGTGGTTGCAAAATAATAGTAATGTTTATGGCAATAATGATAATGTTGATGAAAGTGGTAGTAATAGTGGTGGTGGCATCGTGGTAGCGGTAGCAATGGTGGTGGCAGTGGCATGATGATGGTGGTAGTGGCAGCGGTGGTAATGGTTGTGGTGGAGGTGGTGGTGGTGAGTTTATAATAGTATATATCAATACGTATATTTAGTATTTATAAATTCAATTAGAATTAAATAAGTTTTATATTAAAATTTTCTTAAATTTTAACTTATATTTTAAGAGACACTTAAATTCTTAAGTGATATCAATTGTGATTATCAAATGAGATTAATTAATTATTATTGTGGGAGGTAGAAAGATTCTCCACAGGGAAAGCAAGATGAGATGCTCCTTCCTTAACTCTACAAAGAGAAACCAACTCGTAAGTGATCACTCCCGACTAGGGATGGTCGGGAGGACCCTTCAACGATCAAGTTAGAAATATGATCGGCCATATAATATTTGGTTAGGAAGAAAATTTTCTTTTCCCTTTTTGTTCCCTCTTTCGCTTTTCTTATTCTTCCTTTTATAGTGTTATTGCATTGGCCTCAGCCATTGGATTGACATCTTCATCTAAGAGCTCTAATTACTACCAAACTTTGTTCGGGCAAGTGGTCAGGTTGCTTTGATCCTTTGTCGTTGGATTATCTTGCCGTGTGAGGCTTAGATTATGTCAGGTATTAGTGGCCAACTTGCCGATTACTCCATCCGTCCGATTAGGTTCATCGGATGGTTGTGTCGTTTGAGTTAGTTGGGCCTATGCTCTTATCTTTGACGATTGCAATTATTGTCGTTGATTATGAATGAATCTATGGGCATCCTTGCATTCTGCAGATCTCCTTCTAGAAGGTGATTTTACTCAGACTTTGGTTACGTAACATTGTCCCCTCGTTTGACGGACCTATTGATGATTTGAGCTTTTCTCTTGATTCGGGCTGCTTGGCTGGACTTGGGCTTTGGGCCAATACCTCTGGGCATTGGGTCAATATTTCTACCTATCCATAATTACTAGATTCAATTTTAAGAACTGAATCAAGTTGTCAAACACTCCCTAAGTTACTTTCCAATGTATGGACTATTACATATCAATTGTTAATTTGTTTATGAGAATCAATTAAGACCCAGCTCCTTACAACAACCTTGTTGGGAGATTTCTTAGGGATTTTTTAGACTTATTTTGATAATTCAAACCAGTCGAATTTGTAAGATTTGTCGAACATATCATCGATAAAAAATCAAATTAATTGGACATCCGTAACCTCATGATTGGGTGCTAATTAAAAACAAAATTATGTTAATTGTCTATTTTTTTTTTTTTTTAAAAAAAAAGGGGATTTTGTTATGAAGTTATAAATGTCAAATTAATCTGGTTTTTTTGTATGAATAACCTATTTGACGAAATTTACAATATAAACGGTTTGATAAGATAAACCCTTATGGGACCTCACAACACGGTTTTAGCAATCCCAATTCCAACTCCTTGCTACATTGATTTGTGGACAAATTTATAAGTGATATTTTAAAATTTTCAAGCATTACTCTATCCAAATATATATAGGAGGTGTTTGGAAAGTGACTATTTTTTTGGCTTTTTTATATTTTGACTATTTTAATAAATTATTTTAATTTTTCTATTTGAAAAGATGGGTTGACTTTTTGTTGAATTTTTGTGGTCTTTTGACAACCTTTAGTAAAAAGCTGCGTGTGCAGCTTAGGAAGAAAAAAGCCACGTTAGCTAAAACAAAAAAATCAGTCTGTAAATTTTTTAAATTGGGTAAAGTAGTTTGATCATTTTATTATGATGTGACATCATAAATAAATATTAATCAAAAATGGTTCAAAGTAGTTTTTTATCAACTTCCCAAATCATTTTTAAAAAAAATCAAAAAATTTGATAAAAAGTTAAAAGTCAACTTTTTACCATATTCTCAAAACACCTTTGTCTTGGGTAATGTATTTGAAATGATGTTGAGATACTTAAATGACAAAAATATCCCTACAAAATAGTTAGAATTTCCAAACAAGGCCTACAAAATAGGGGCAAAAATGTCATTTTGCTCCCTGTCCCTCCATCCTCGTCAGTCTGCAATGTCTTTAACCCTCAAATTGACTGGATTGGCCTTTTTTCGATTTGGGGGCTATTTTCACCCCTAAACTAACTTCCCTAACACCTCCATATATATTTAATCAAGAATGATTCTGGAAGCTCCAAACATTCAAACCAAATATGTTGATTTTTTATTATTTAAAAAAAAAAATCATCCAATTGCTATTAAAAATTGAAATTTAAATATTCAAAACTTTGGTCAACAAAAATACTTAAGAATATCCACTTATGATATAAAATTTAGAATTATTTAAACAATAACTTATAAGTTATTAAGAAGTATCACTTTCATCCCTTAAATTATAAAAGTGTAAAAATATATTTTCTGAATTATTAAGAAGTATCACTTTGTCCTCAAACTATAAAGGCATACAAATAGACTCTTTAAATTATGAAAGTGTACCAATTGGACCACCTAACAGAAGGGATCAAAGAAAAACAAATCAATAGTTTAGGAAATTCATTTATATAATTTTATAGTTTAGAAGACAAAATGATACTTCTTAATAATTTAAAAAATTTATTTATATAGTTTTATAATTTAAGAGGCCAAAATTATATTTCTCAATAATTTATGGTTCTCCATATAAATAACCCTAAAACTTATAAAATTTTACTAGACAAAGCACTTATAGAATATACACCTATGATTTAGGATATTCCTTACCAAAATATAAAGCTACTTAATGCCTCTCTGTCCCTCTCTCTCTCTCTCTGGGATTTGCTCAAAAAATAAAAAACCCACACAGAGAAATATCTCCATTTGATTATCTGGATTAGACATAAGGCTTTTAGAAAGATATATAATACCTGAGAATAAAAATGAGATATAATAAGTCGTAAGACATGAAATGAATTATATATACTGTAGGGTTACTTATATTATGTTGGATTAAGATAGGATATATGATGGGATAAGAGGATAATAATTATTTTTAACCTTTGGATGAAAGATGAGCTATCTGACAATAGAGATACACAATACCATGGAGGTGGTATTACATATCCCTCTTTTTACCTCATATATTATCCGGACTTTTTATATCCTGAGCAACTAAATACAGGATATAAAAAGACAAAAAAACATATGAGACTCACCTCATATTATATCCAATCTCACACCCATATCTAGCCCTTATATCCGATAACCAAATAGGGCCCAAAAAGAACCTCTCTCACACGTCTCCATTGCTTCCACTCTACAAAAGAAAAAAAAGAAAAGAAAGAAAGAAAAAAAAAACATCCTTTACACTTCTCTTTCTCACTTTCTCTACCAAAAAGGCCAGTTTTAAGATTTCTTTTGGGTGTTTCGCATTTACCTTATGATTTCAATCGGTGTTCCTTGTCAGCAACAAAACAAAAACAACTAGCATATGTGCTGATGTTGGTGGTTCTGCTATGCCTCCTTCAACTTCTATGCTGGTTGGATAATGGTTGGTTGTTGACTTCAATTTCAAGATGGAATGGTGTGAGAGCATTTTTAATGTTTGGTCACAAGGAAAAGAATCTAATGGTACTATGTACGTAGTACTTCTGGCAAATACAATTTTGCAACATGGTTCAGTCTTTTGTATTCCAACTGTTTAAGGTGAGTCAGCATGTATCATTTGTAAATTTTTACGGTTTTAATTAATTTTTTATAAAAAGACGTATAAAAAATAAAAAGTGTTTTGATATTTTTGATTATTTTAGTAAAAAAAAACCAACATGCCAAACACTTCTTGATTGACTTTTTTTTTTAATGACTTTTAAATTTTTTTTTTTAAAAATGTATATTAAAACAAGAGAATAATTTAATAATTTATAATGATTTTTTGATTTTTTTGATTAAAATCTAATATTACCAAGCAAGGCCTGAATAATTGGTGGCTCAATCGTTATGTGATTAGGTCCCTTAATTTATTATCTAAAGCTCCGATTTTTAATTTTTAGTTTTAGTTTTTTTATTGGTAAAGGTCATAATTTCTTGAATAACCAATAAAATAAGATCTTATATTTTAGTGTTTAACTTGAGATGTCAAGGAACTTAGACCATGGTTGAAGTTATTAGACTTTGTGACTATTGCTCATGTAATGGCCTTTGTGGCTATGACTAACATTATACTCTTTTTGGCTGTCAATTTAATTAAAAACAAAACACAGATTGATTCTATACCTGTATTACTTAAAAACCAATGGTTATATTATAGTTTGTTTGTATCTTAATACGTTTTTTTTGTTCTTGTTTTCCCTGGTTAATCTTAATTAATACATTTATCTTGTCATTGTTGATTTATCTTCTTTATGCAAAAATTATGGTTCCTCACTATTTAGGTCTCGTTTGGGAACAGGCTAATTTAATAATTTTTTGTCTATTTGGCTAAAATATGAACTAAAAAAAACTAGTATGTTTGTGATGACTTTTTGATTTTTTACGAAAATATGTGCAAAAAGTAGAGTGAAAAGAGAATCTTTGACTTTTTTGTATGGATTATTGGCTTTTTGATTTTTTTTAATAATTTTTTGACTTTTTAACGAAATGGGATGGTTCCCAAACGAGGCCTTACTTACATTTTTTTTTTCTTCACATTTATTAGATAGAGAATGTAATCTTGATTATTTATTTTTATTTTTTGTATATGTATTTTATGAAATCAAATTTATAAATTAATATAAACCATAGTTTATAATATTTATTTTGCTATATAATGAGCACTCAAGTTGGTGTAAATCCTGTCACATTATTTTTGCTACTATTTTTTTCTCACAAACAACAGATTCAGTTTCACAAATTTTGTAAGCAAACATGGAAACTGAAATTTCTCTACACAATTTAAAAAATATTTCACTTTTCAATTTATTTTAATTTTTAAATTTTAAATTCAATTAGATTCTTCACAAGCTTATTCGTCAAAAGAAAACAATTCTATGTATACATATTGCATATACCATAATTTCTAGTACGTAATAATGTGTGTAGAAATGCCAACGAAAGGCATATGTTAAGACAGAGATGAAGAATTTGTGTTACACTTAAATGAATAATGGTGAATAGTAGTAGAATTATTTTTTTAAATGATATTGTGTTTTAAGTTACCTACATTTGTATAAATTTATCTGTGCATGGTATGCTTTTTTTTTCTTTTTCCTTTTCTAGTAATAATTTAAATATAAAATTTAAAAGCATTGCATTCTCATCTTTTTAATAGTCACTTTTAATTTTTTTTCCTCATAAATTTAAGCAGAAACTATTCCAAATACTCCATATATATATATATATATAAACATTAATAGCATCCCTATGTTTCATTTAGATGGAGAAATATTCAATACTTTGGTAGCAAATTCAAATAAATGCCTCAAATTAATAATTATTGATATAAATTATAAGATTAATAACTTTTATATCAAAGTTTTGAATAAAGATGTGGAAGCAAAATTTTTAGGGCGAATTACACTAACTGTCCTTATAGTATGCGACTCGTGTCATTTTGATCATTGGCTTTTGAATTATAACAAATTTGATCATGGATTTTTAATCTTGTTTCAAATAAGGACAATTGAAGATACCATTGCTCAATTTCAAGAGTAAAATCGTCAATTTGATAAAATATAAACCAATTTGACAAAAATAAATGTCAAAAATTTTTTTTTGGATTCTTAAAAATTATTTCTACCCATCAAAGATAATTATGTAAAATTGATAAATTTTTTACATATTTATTTATTTTTACCAAATTAACTTTTATTATGTGTTTGGATAATGATCATGTAATAGTTTTTTTTTTTTAATGCTTTTTTATGGTTATCATGTCATTGATGGGGTTATATTTGTTGTTAATAGATATTTTTGAATGATTATCATGTAATGGATGGTTATTAGGCTTTTAATGTATAATCGATATATTAAACATATGAAATATTTTCAGTTTTGGATTTTTTAATTTAATGGATTAGTTTAATAATGATATCAAAGTTATCGCCATATTTGACTTTTGAAAAAATAGAAACTAATTTAATGAAGATAAAAACAATCACCCATTACATGATCATCATCCAAACATATATTAAAAATTAATTTGTTAAAAATAAGTAAAAGATTTATCAATTTGATATAATTTTATCTTTGGTGGGTATAAATAATTTTTAAAAATTAAAAATTAAATTTTTTATATTTATTTTTATCAAATTAGTTTATATTTTATCAAATTAACCACTTTGTCCTTGAAATTGAGTAATGGATTCTCAATTTTCTTTATTTGAAATAAGATTCAAAATTAAGGGTCAAATGTGTTACAATTAAAAAGTTAGGGATCAAAGTGACACAAGCCCTAAACTATAAGGCCTGTTAGTGTAATTCGCTCAAATTTTTATCTAGAATTTTTATACAGAATGACATATGCTTAATAATTCTATTTGTATACCACATAATAATCTCAGTGCATATCATTTATATCGTTTGAATATAAATTTTTGAATAAAAAACAAATATTCAAATACAAATTTGTGAACGAAAGTTAGTTGTTTGAATATAAATAGTTGAACAGAATAAATATTTCAACAATTCATTTTTGTTCTAAGCATTTCACTTTTGTTCAAAAATTTATATCTAAACGACGCAAATGGTAAGATTTATTGGGGGTATGCGAATAGAATATTTTTCATTTCATACACAAAATTATAAGATTGCCCCTTCTACATTATTGTGACTATGTTTTAAGTATATAATCTGAATAAAGTTATACGTATCAACTTATATATCAATTAGTGGACTAACGGATGATGTGATATAATTTAAAAAGTTTTGAGTCCTTATAGTTTATATAATGGGTGGGTTGCATAGTTTTAAAATAATAATATTATAATATATGTAATTGACATAATTTTGTTTTGGTTATAAATTAATTTTATTTCTAAAATTTGAAAAGGAAATACATAAATGTGAATGCAAATGCAATGGTCGAATAATAATTATCCAAACAAATGGGGATGTTGAGAAGCAAATGAGCTGCCAATTTAAAGACTAACGCGGGATGCGGAGCCAATATTTAATTGTGGCTCTGTAACGGACACAACCCCCTTCTCTCTCTCTCTCTCTCTCTCTCTCTCTCTGTGCGCAATCTCTTCCTTTCTCTCCCTCTTTCCCAATTCCAGATACTGAATTCAAGAGAGAAGAGAAAGAGGTTGAGACACAGAGAAAATCCCAATACCCATATCATCATCATCATAATCATAATCATAATCAATCTTTAAGCATTAGCATCATCAACACACATCTCAAATCTGTCAATTTTAATATGACAAAGGCAAATCTATAGCCAAATACCCATGAAAGGCATTTCTTGATTCATATCTCTAACTATTTTGTGTTTCTTTGAAATGGGTTGTTTTCTAATTTTTTTTTTCTTGTTTCTGTGGTTTGGGTTTGGATTTGGATGCAGGAATTTAGATTTGGGAAAATTGGCTCTGCAGGATTTGATAAATTTTCTCTCCATTTTTTCCTAAAATGGAGGGATTATCTTCTGAAAATATTCGTGGGCTTGTTTTGGCTATCTCCTCCAGCATTTTCATTGGGTCTAGCTTTATTATCAAGAAGAAAGGTCTTAAAAAATCTGGGGAAACTGGAACCAGAGCAAGTACAATTTCTTTTATCTTATTCCTGTTATTCTTTTGTTTGTTTCGAATTTAAATACATAGATTTGTATATACATTTACATATCTATAGGCTTCTGTGTATTCACACGCCAAATCAAAAACTTAAAAGTAGATACAGAAACATGTGTGTGCAGATGTGCTTGTTACTGTGTTATTGAACATGCATACATCAAATTGTGTGTGTAAAACCAATATTCATATTTGTGCATGTATGTGTTGTTAGGAACGGATACACCTAACCAGGGTTGTTGAGATACGAAACACAAATAGAAATGATAATAAGAAACAAAAAATCAGGCCCACACGAAGAAGACAAAGTTTTATGTGGTTCACTCCAAAGTTAGGCTATGCCTACACTTTTTGTGGTTTTTGCTATGATCAAAAAGTTATAAGATACAAAGATAGGTGTCTCCCCCTCAACTATAAATACATAGAATTTAGGGCAACAATACACAAGTGCAGAAACATCAAACTATCCTAACTTCAAAATTCGGGCTGGGTTGGGTCGGGCTGAGTGGTGAGTGATCAGTGATTTTTAGGATCAACACTACCCCAACATGTGTGTGTTTGTATATGTTAAGGGGTCTTCGGAAGTGGTAAAGCGGAGGTTGACAAGTAGTAGTGCTTGGGCTGGTGGCAACCGCTATAGAGTTGGCTGCAATTGCTTCTCTATGATCATGCATTTTTTTCCCTTTAAATTTTTAGTGGGCAAATGACGATCAAGAAAGATGCACACATTGAGATAGGATTATCATATTCAACATTTATGTATACACAATAAGGGTTTTGGTACAAATAGTTTTATACTTGTTTGGTTTACAATGTTATTAGAATATAATGTGGCAAAAACAAGGAAGTAAATAATAGAATTTAGGGAAGCCCAATGAAAACAAAGCTCCTAAAGCTCAATAGAAGTAGCAAACTATATATTTTTTTTAAAAACTTTTTGATGTTTAGTACAACTACCTATCCCAACTCTTTGGTTTTTCCTGTAATTTTTTTCCCCCAGGAAATGCTAAAAGTTTTGGGGAAAAAGTTCATAGAAATGTGTGAAAATGTATAGAAATATGTGAGTTTTTAACTATTTTGGCATTGTCCACACCCTAAGGACAGCATGACTGTTGTTAGCTTAGCATGACTCTTTCTTTTTCAATCTCTGTTATGTTGGAAATATACAAAACTCCTTCTCTATTCTTAAGGGGCATTCTATTAGTTAAAGTCAATTAGAGTACTTATTTTTGGAAATCCATGAAGACCAAATTTTTCTTTAGGGGGTTTTGGGGAGGGGTGGGCGGAGCTCACTTGGCCTTATGTTGGTTCATATCCTCTATGTCCATTTATTATTTTGTGCTTATTTGAGATTGGATACCTAATTTGGGTTGACCTTTAAACATGTAGCAGTGGCTGTACCATTAGAATGAATCTTTACAATTGGAAAAACTGTTTTGTTGTTGTAACTGTGTCATCTTTTCGTTCAGGTTCAGGAGGACACTCATACTTGTGGGAACCTTTGTGGTGGGCTGGGTTTATAAGCAGTAAGTACTAATAAATTGTTCAATGTTTTTTTGAAAGATCCTTTGCGTAATTGTTTTCAATTCAAGTGAATTTTTTGAATATTGAATGATCATCGAAAGATTGCACTATTTGGATTTGAATAAATTTGGTCTTTTCCTTCTAGAAGATAGAAGATATGAACGTTATCTCTTACATTGTGAACAATGTAAATCTTACTTTACATTTGTCCAAACTTTTGATTGCATTGACAATATTGTTCATCTCTTGATGAAGGCCAATTTAATAATATTTTTCTTTTTCTTCTTCTTCTTCACCTTTTATATAACTTTTGAACAAAATGGTCCCTTCGTTCTAATAGGTAAGGTTAATCTATAGCGACTTGGGCGTCATGGGTTCAAACCACAAAAATAGTCTCTCTGCACATACAAGGTTGTGTACACCTGACCCTCCCCAGATTTGCAATGATAGGAGTCTCACACACTTTCAAGTCATGGGGCAACCACTTTGTGCACTATGTCAAAGGTTAGGTGTGTACCCAATCTTTTCTCTCCCAAACACATATTAATGTGTACTAATTGGGCGTTGTTTTTACTCCATCTTTGTTTTTAACTGGCTGTTGTACAACTTTGAGCAAGCTTAGGACAACACATTGACAACTAGGGATTTACTCCCCCATTAGTAGCAAGCCCAAGATTAATATAAGGCAGCAGAAAAATTGGACTTTTGAGGCTGAATTTAACTGATTTTTGTGGCTGAAAGATGGAAACAATACCGAGGATTTTAGGGTTTTTATGTAACAACTAGAAGGGTAGGGTTTCGAGAATAAAACGACAAGAATTTAGGGACTATTTTGGGTTTGTTCCTACAATACCTGTGAACAGTAAAATAGAGTTGTTTGGGTTCCTAATGTTTCAAGGACTAGAGGCCTGAGAAAGTAATTTAAAAAGCTTGTCTTTAATGGTGGAAAGGATGATAAATAGCTTTCGTGTTCAAGGGCGGAATGAACCATACTTCCCGAAGATGAAGATGATAGAGGGTGGGATAGCTAAATGTATAGCAATTGTTTTAATAGCGTCCTCAATGATTGGTCTCAAAATGGTAATCCTAACCTAAAGTAATTTTGGCATGTTACTGTGCTGAATGATTTAGTTAGGCCATCCTGTTCCAATGGTGAAAATATCATTTACTCTATAATGAAAATTATATTTGTGGGTCCCATCATGGAAGTGGTATAGAGAAAAAGATTTTCCAAATTTTAGCAATGCTATAATTTGACAAAAGAAATGATAGACGATTGAAAATAGTTTTTTTTTTTTTTTAAATTTTAATTTTGTAGAAATCTTACCAATTTTTGATATTAGCAAATATTTTAGCACACCAATAGAGATGCTCTAAAAATAGACAGTGCTTGTATGTTATTTTCAAACTAAAAGTAATGACCAATTCTTAATGGGAACTAACAAGTAATTTATAACTTTAACGTGGCTTTAACATGGCTTTAGCGTGATGTGCTCCTGTTCACCATTTTACCTTATGAAGTTTATTTTATTCACTAAATACTACATTAAGACTTGTAAGAACAACTCACAAATTTACAGGAAAATGTAGAAAAATTAGCACACCTTAAAAACCACTTTGAAAGTCTTATGAAAGCATGGCAAAAATCAGCTAATTGAGCATACTTGATTTGGACTCCAAGTGTAATGCCCAGGTTTTGGAGTAATGATTTAAATATATACAATTGTTTGGCCTGGCCACGTAGGCTATTAGAAAAGTGTTGAATAGTCAAATTTACTCCAAAAGTGTTGAAAAGTCAAATTCAATATTTGGTATAAAAATTATATTGAATGAATGGCGCCCATTTATTTAAAAAAAGGACACGTGAACAGAAAATGTGATTTTGGCTAAGAAGCACGGACACTTCTAAGAAGGTGACGTATCCATGTCGGACACCGACACTCTTTGGACACTTCTCCGACACGTGTCTGACACTCTTCAAAACGTGTTCGACACTCTTTAAAACGTATCTTATTTTTTAATATTTTTAAAAGACCCAGACACTATTTGGACACTTGGAGAACACACGTGTATCTCTTAAACACACGTGTCTATCGATTAGACACATGTGAAATTAATTATAAGTTTGAACAAAATAACTTAAGATACAATAATAAAACAAAAATCATATAAATTTATATGAATTAGTGTCATATTGCATTTTTTTATTATCTTTGAATGATGTATTCATATATATATATCATATAATAAATATATAAAAGTATATATTTTATGCGTGTCCCTCATGTGTCATGTTTTGCATTTTTTGAAAATTAACGTGTCGGCGTGTCCGTGTTGTGTCGCGTGTTTGTGTCCATGCTTCTTAGGATTTTGGTCAAAATCAAGTCAAGGGTTTAAAGAAATTTCAGTGGCACGCCCGTAGTAAATCAGACCTTCAATCATATTGGCCCAACGTGTATATATATGCCTGTCAGCAGCATACAATCACTCCCACATCCAAGTATTCATAATGATAATTAATTAAAACTCACTTAGGATAATTATACAAATCTCCAAGATATTACATGCATACATATATATATCAAATTAAATTAATACAATCCCACAAGGTTATATAAGTAAATTTAAAAGGAAGGAGCCAACACATGGCCATACAAAAGGGTTTATAATCCTATAATGATATAATTCCCCATGGCACGAATACATTCAAAATTTTCACAAAAAGGAGCTCTCTTGTATCCTACATCATTTGTGGTCCATGTGGTACAGCTGAAACGTTTAGTAATAAAGGGATGAGCACTAATATACTGGTTCTGTAGGAAATGTCTAACAATCCTATGTATTCCTATGGTTGGCATGTGTGAGTGAGCATGGGCAAAAAGTTCAATTATATGGTTCAAAACAACATTTTATATAGAAAAGATAAAATTACCACTTACTATCTTTGAAACCCGACCACTATTTTAAAGAAATAAATTAACTTCCTCATTTTCCCCAAACTCAATTCAATACAAGTTCATATTAAAACCACCATACTCAATCACACTATTCACACCCACCCAGGATTTGCATGCCTTCCTCGCACCTTGCCTTGGCATAGGTTGAGTCTTCTGGCTTTTCCTGTTTATTTTTGCACAACCAGATGTTTAAGGGCACAGTTTTGTTAGGTAATGATTTGGAAGGTTTGTTAGGACTTTGTTGATAGTTTTTGGGATAATGCTGATATCCCAAATATGAAATTCATTTACGTGGTTAGGATTTAGTTTTGCCTTGTGTGTACCCACTGTAGTCATATGCTTCACTAATTATGTTTTCTAAGTTTCAGTTAGATACCAGGGTAGTTGGTTTGGTTCTATAAATATAACTGCAGTGATTCTCATTTTGAATATCTGAATGAGGTTGTTCGGCTCTCTTCTTTTTGAGAGTCATTTATAATGGAGTTTTATGTCATATCATGATTAATTATCCTTCTTGGTTACTGTTATATCCTTAATTATGAAAACTATTTTGGCGTTGTCTGTACTACAACAGAATTCTTTAGGTCTAATCTTACGTTATTTTAAGCAAGCAGTGATGAATTTTCTCCCTTTGCTTCCAGTTTTCATCTTTCTAGCATTGTATGAAAATCCACTTTTCTAATATTGTATCTGTTTTACATTAATACTGAGTTTTTATGACTTGTAGTGATTACCGGGGAGATAGCTAATTTTGCTGCTTATGCATTTGCTCCGGCAATTCTCGTAACTCCTTTGGGAGCTTTAAGTATTATCTTCAGGTATGTCATCAGACAGAATTAAAATAGAAGATCCAAAGAGAATCCTTTTGTTGCATGCAGCAGAAATAATATTTTTAATCTATACGACTTTCTATGCAGTGCAGTGCTAGCCCATTTAATTTTGGAGGAGAAGTTGCACATCTTCGGTATGGTTGGATGTGTTCTCTGTTTAGTGGGCTCTACCACTATTGTTTTACATGCTCCTCAGGAGAGAAAAATAAATTCTGTTAAGGAAGTGTGGCGCCTAGCCACTGAGCCAGGTATCTAAGAAATGACAATGTAGTTGCCTCAATGGGAAAATATCAAAAAAATGTACTTATAAAGACAGATATCAAGACCATGGTAATATATATATATATGTATAGATGAAAATGTAGAAAAAATATCAAAAAGATTATTTTTTGTTTGCTCTCTCTCTCCCTATTCTTCCAAACCCTAACCACCATTACCATCCCCACCAATCGCTGCCACCACCATTCGCTAGCCGCTAGCAACCACCACCCTCTTGAACCACCGTGACCCCATGACCAATCACAACCCTTATCCATCGGCCACCACTATCAACTACCCACCTCCACGCCACCCAAACTCGCAGATCTATATCAGATTATTTGTGGTTGTTTTGATCGCATAATGGTGGTTTCGTTGATTGATTTTGTTAATCATGCCCGTGTTATAGTGGAAGGGAGAGAGACTGGAGTGGTGATGGGTTGGTGAAGTGGGGGGCGGTGGTGATGGGTTTGGAGACAGGTGAAGGGCGAGAGGCTGGGGTGGTGATGGGTGGCGGTGGTTTGGGTTGGTTTTGGGGTGGTAATGGTGTGGTTAGGGCAGGTGGCCGGTGGTGGTTGTGACTGGGTGTTGTGACGATGGTGGTTAGGGTGCTTGGTGGTGGCGGCGATGGTGGTTGGGGTTGCTTGGTGGTGGTGATAATGGCGGTTAGGGTTTGAAAGAGGAGAGAAAGAGAGAGATGGCAAATAAATTTATTTTGCCAAACAAGGCACAATGTTTTTGATATTATTTTGCCAAATCCATCTCCATTGATGTTATTATTTTGTTTCCATCAAGTTGAAATTAGTTTGTAGAGTTTCCATTTATTGATATTTTTCCCTTACTTAATTGCCTGGTATATATCTTTACATTCTACTTTGTAATCCATACTCTTTGATGTAGGTTTTAAGAAACTTGGTCTTTATAATTTGCATAAAGTTGTCGACATTAATTTTTTTGTATGTATGTATATATATTCCTGATCTTAAAGTTATGTTTTGTACTCATTAAAATATGCACAGGCATAACTCTATCGTAGACTTTAGTTCCTTTACTACTGCTTATCTATATGTTCTAGATCAAATCAAGGCTGATGCCTAGGGGATCAAGTACCCAGAAGCTATAGCTTTCTCTTCTAGTTTAATGAACCCTTTATTTAAACCCCCAAATAGTAATATTTATATATCTATAATACTTTGACTAAAACATTTGTTTCAGATTTGTAAATTAAACTGAAATAGCGCATATGCCATTGGAAAAAAGATAATAGCTCTGAGACTAATGCATAAATGGTAGATATGATGGTGCTATTAAACAACTCAACTAGATGATTCTTAACAGATTTACAGTACACTATCATTGTATTATCTCTAATATGTCTCAGATACATATGAACCAAAATTAGGGCATCATAGGACATGTGGAGTACGTCAATCTGAAATGTTAGCCTCGCTTAATGGAACTATTCATACCTTCTTGTTTACACTATCCTTACATCTTTATATCTAAAGATGAAATTGTTTGACTGACAGACAGTTTTTGTTTTTCGGTATCAACAGGTTTCCTTGTCTACGCTGGCATAGTTTTTGTTGTCGTTCTTGTCCTCATTTTCCTATATGTGCCACGTTATGGGCGAACCCATATGATCGTTTACATTGGAATTTGCTCGCTTACAGGCTCTCTTATGGTTCGCACACTATCTTTATAATCTTTTATGCATCTAGACCATAGTTCTGCCCTCAGTAGTTCTTGTACACTAGTTTTTTTCTTCTTTTATGTAGGTTATGAGTGTGAAAGCTGTGGGAATTGCTTTGAAGCTCTCATTTTCAGGATCAAACCAATTTATCTACTTCGAAACATGGTTTTTCACTTTATTTCTGATTCTTTGTGGTATTTCGCAGGTGAACTATTTGAACAAGGTAATTGACGCTCACTGAAAAGCTTATACTATGGTAAATTATGATATTGCATTGAAGTATATAACGTAAAGTCAATGTTGTAGTGCTGACTAATATCATGCATGCATGCGTGCATGCTTGCGCACACACATGGACAGAGATCCAATTTGAAAGCCTTAAAACTTGAAGGAATGAGGAAAAGATGGATTGGAAGGACTGCCTATTTTTGAGTTTGATATGCTATAGAATCTTGAATGGAGGATATTACAACTTTTGCTTGAATCGGGTTGGAAAGAGATTGAGAGAAGTGGAAGAATATTATTAGGAAGAGGGAACTGAAGGGATGGAAGATAATTGAGTGAGGTCATATTGGCAAAATTAATTTGGTTTCGTAAGCTTTGATAACTTCCTCCCCAAAGATTTCATCATCACATTGTTACAGAGTCTTGGGTAGAACTCACCCCAAAAGCTAACTATTAAGGTGACGGTGCCCTCTCGCTTATGTGTTTAATATTACTTTAGTACTCAGGCGATGTGGGAGTTCGCTTCACACCCCCCCACATCCAATCCAATGTGCTCACTCGGCAGCACCTGCGGCTTGTAGGCCAAGGACATGCACCCTACCCATCCTTTAGTACTCCGGCTCTAATACCATGTTACACGGTCTTAGGTAGAACTCACCTATAAAGCTAGTTATTAAGCTGAGGGTGCCCTCATGCTTGTAGGCTTAATATTATTTGAATACTCAAGGCGATGTGGGACTTCGCTTCACAACAACCATATTTAACTTAGCCATATTGAATGGGTTGGGTTTATGTTCAATTAGGTTTCCATATACCTTACCCAAATTCTACCTGATTTGATATTTGGTAGAACTGCTTGCAGTGCATGAAGGTGGGAAACACTGTTGGTAACTCTTTAGGTATCAATTCTTGGAAATCCACTGACTGTTGCTTAACTGCTTTTCAAATATTAGAATCCTCTTCTTATGGTCATTCACCATGCTTCTACCACCAGCATATATTTCATAATTGTTTCTTGTTTCTTCTCTTCAACTTGTTAAAAATATTAGTTGGATAATTTATGGAGGTCACCAACTCTTTGTCCTTATTGAGGTGGACTATGTCATGATTAAGCAATCACGACATTCTGATTAGTATTGAATATTCAATGGGAAAACTTGACCCTGCATTTCATCATAGTTCTTTCCGAAAGTGCACTAGGCATTGAACTTCATTACCAATTTATATATTGAGCATTGCTATACAAGTCCAAAAAATTAGACCCAATTTTCAAGCTCAATCAATTAGGATATCTAAGGTAACACTCTCTCTCATATCTTTTCAATCATCAACCAATCATATCACTTACACATCATTGGGACTATGCGTCTAAAAAGTGGGCTTGTTTATCATTCTCCTTATATATTTTAATTTCATATAAAATATTAGTGAATTTTGTTGCGTCTCGATTTTCCTAACCACAAATCTCTCTCCATTGGTTAGTAACATTTCCTCTTTTGCTGCTAGTGAGATAGTGGAAGTAGACGGCCAACTTTTGTTGACTCCTGATATCCTCGGTTGAGTCCACTGATGCTTTCTTACCCAGATCAGGTTATTATGGTAACTGCTTTCTGTACTTTGTTGAGCCCTTTGATCATCAAATAAGCTATCAAGAACTCCAGACTTTTAAAGGTGTAATCATGCCCTTCGATCTCTTGCATTTCGCAGATATGTGATCCATGCAGTCATTATCTCATTTGAAGTAGATAAAACTTCTTCTTGAGCTATATGTCATGATCTCATTTTAAAGAGAAACATGAAAGATACAGGTCACAAGCTGCTTTTATTTCATGGAGGTCAACAAAAATTAGCTATCTTTAAAATTAAAGAACTCCACAGTCAAGATTTATTGTTTTAACCTTGAAACTGATGATACAGATCATCATGTAATTGGATGACAATTCTGTCTCAGTTTCATATTGTCCAATCTGCCAAATTTTGGCTTAGTTGGTAAGTTTGTTCCTTCTCAAAGCGGATCCATTCCACCACTAATGAGTTGTTCCACCCAACATAACCTTCATGAAGTGCACTTTGTCATTCGCGTATACAATTGCTTGTCTTGAAAAAAGATGATTGCTTGTACCCTACAGCTGAAGTTGCACGGCCCTATCCCACCCTAATAAAGATAGTGACCGGCCAGTAGTCTTAGACTACCGAGGCCTAACCAAAACCAATTCCTATAATATTTGGGGTATAATCTATTTAAATAGCTGAAACATTCAATTTCCTTAACCTAATTATCTCACAACCATCTATTCAGAGCAAGTGCTTAAATAAATGAAATGAAACATTTAGTGTTCTTTATTGTACCTTCCAAGGCTCAAACACAAAAAGAGTGCATAATTTTACATAGAGAAGAACAACTTGTTTTTTCCAAAACTGAATATATACAAGTTTTCAAACTTCTTCTATCCTACAACTAGGCATACAAGTCACCACATTTATATACTTATGCATGTAGCATGGAATCCCCGGTCATCAAGCCTCACCACTATTACATACATATATAGAAAAGGGTTGAGCTAAAACCCCCCAATGAATAGTGATATATCAAAGCCATTTGGAATAAACAAGGATATCTCTAAGCAATTTATCATAATTAAGGAGAAGCTTATGGAAGGTTAACTTGTATTGGATAGATAACATGTCATAGGCATTTTCATTCTCAAAACAATGATCATGTCCATCTAGAGAATACTAAACTTAACTGGGTTGACTCCAGCTATGTCAAAACCACCATAAGTGGTAAGAGCTCTTCACAACAAAACTGTTAATATATTTTTACATCCCCTAATAGTATTTGGGACCAAAATTGGAGATGGCATCTTTATACATTGAACTTGGCAAATATATGATATTTTTAAGTGCTAAAACATTTATTATTCGAAGAACATAGCATGAGTTTAAGTTCCAAAGAATTTCTATCAAAAATAAACTAAGATATATCACCACTCATCACCCCCTCTCAAGAGTAGGTTAGTTCCACAAAGTAACTTGATGTAACTTGCTTTCTCATTGTATGTTCGCCCTCCTCTTTAATGTAACTTGTGAGTTTGTGTGTTCGCCCCGTTGTATTTTGTTGGGATTGTTAGCCCTCCTCTTCAATGTAACTTGCTTTCTCACAAATTCAAATAGTTGCAATGTCCTGCAAAGAATTCTATTATTGAATGTTCTCCTATCAATTTAGCCTAAAAGGTAGTTTATTCAATTATATATTTTGGCAAATGTGTAATCTTTTTTTTTTTTTTTTTTATCTTTGCAGGCACTAGATACATTTAATACTGCTGTTGTTTCTCCTGTCTACTATGTCATGTTCACAACCCTCACCATCATAGCCAGCATGATCATGTTTAAGGTGATTCAACCCATATGTTTCTGGTTTCTTTGAATAGCTTTTCCTTTTTCCCATGTTTTATCAATATCGTTAATCTTAAATAGGGGGATTTTATATGGTCACACTTGCTGAGGTTTTGTTTGTTGACAGGAAACTTTGCATTTCTTTACAATATATTATCATCATCATATGCACATACTTTTTTTTGTTTTTCTTTTTTCTCTTCTTCTATTCTATTTAACCGGAAAACTTTGCTTTTCTCCAAAAAAATTATCATTGAGTTTCGACCTTGATCGTAACTGCACTTAAATACTTTTTTCTTTTCCCTCCACAAATCTTTACTCAAACCTTTGATCAGACACAACCTAAATAGTTGCCTTTGTCAGGAACTAAAATTCCAACTCCTTTTTAGGATTAACACCCCTGGATACCAGTGGAACTAAAGCTTCTTGAAACTTTTTCTGCTTAAGTTTCCATCTTAGTTCACTGAATTTTATAAAGGGTAAATTACAAATACACCCCCCTGAGGTTTATGAAAAATGCAAATTATTCCCTCAAGTTTGAAAAATGACAAATAGTTCCTCATCAGAGTCTGTCTTAACATAACTACCAGAAAATGCAAAGGTGCCCTTTAATAGCAAAAGAAAGGTACCCTATTACCCTCATCTCATTCCTCCCCCAATCCCCCACCCATTGTCTGTGGCTACCACCGCCACCATATCAACGAGCCATTTCTATCCCATCATCACGCACCACATTTTCTGTGTAAAAATCCCTCAAAGGAAGTATGCCAAGATCCCCAAATTCAAGTCCCTAGACATTTTTCACATTCTATTACCAATTTACCATATAACCAACTTACAATATCATATTCTGTTCCTTGCAAATGTTTAATCAAAACCTAAATCACCGTACAAGTGTTTTTTCTCTCCACTCCTTCTCTGTCTTTGCGATTGATCACGGACAGCTTCACACTCTACTATTTATATTCCACCACCACTTTTCTCCCTTCTCTCAAATAACCTTACTCCTCCGATCTTGCCCTTCTCTCTCCATATCATTCTTGTACATTTCTCCTAAACCCGTTAATGTAGAACGGCGTAGGGGAAAAGAGAGAACCCACAAATTGGCCACATTCTAAACACTCACAATATTATTAATCAAACCCTCAAAAGTTTTAATACAAAGCCTAAAATTTATAGGCCAACAAATGTAATTGGTAATTTTTATTATTTTACTATTATTTAGTTAGAAGTTAAATAACAAATAGTTTAGTTATTCTTTATTATGTTTTCAAATAGAATTAGGATTTGGTATCCTAATACGTTTTTGGTTATTTGGCCTATTGGCCTATAAAAATTAGGCTTTGTAATATTGTGAGTGTCTGGATAAAAAATTATTCAGTTTTTTTTTTTGGATAACTATAAAAAATTATTCAGATTTTGATTAATAATATTGTGAGTGTTTAGGCTATGGCCAATTTGTGTGTTCTCTCTCTTCTGTCTTCCCTACACCCTTGTACATCGCCGAGACTCCGCTTGATCTTCATCAAAATACCTACTTTTCAACTATCTCCTGAAACCTATCAAAACTCACAAACCAATCCAAGCCTCGGCCTCACCACCTAATTGACAGTGAACTCACCATCCACCCCTAACACACAACCATCCTCATAATAACCCATACAAAGGTGGGTTGATGGTGTGGGTGGGTGGGTTTTACCAGTAGTGGTGGTTGATTGTCATTACCAGGAACAGTGCAAAGCAGTTGTGGTGGAGAGAAGTGTTGAAGAGGAGGTTGTTGTGGGTGTTGGGGGTGGATTGTGCAATGGTGGGGTGCTGGTGCCATCTAAGTCCAGTGAGAGAGAGTTACCTTCTACTATTTGAACATGAGCTCATAAGCTCATATAATGAGAGATCAGGTTTTGTTTAGCACACCTGATGCACAATAAACTTTGTTAACATGGAGATTAGAGAAGTTTATAGCTTTCAATACTTTGGCACAAATGATGGGTGACAGAGAGAGGAAGAGGGGAGAGTGAGAATAAAGGGCGAAGAGAGAGAGACAGATGGGGTCATAGGGTTAATTGTGGAATTTTGAAAAAATTTGTTGATGCCATCACTACATTCGGTTAGGTCAATTAACGGTGGTGGACTAACGGAGTGGGGAAAGTCTAACGCAATTTAAAATCTCAGGAGGTGGGATCTATTTTTCAGAACATGAGCGAGTCAAATGTATTTTTCCTAAATCTTTGGATTGTATTAGTAATTTACCCTTTTATAAATGACTGTAAATTGTATATATTCTCTTGCATAGTATTTCCAAAGTACTTACTCATAAAATCATGTTTTCTATGTTTTTCTTCTGTGTCGAACTAATTTATCAAGGACAAACATAAATAAATATATATATATATATATTGTGATTGTGTAGCATTTGCACTTCTCACTTCTTTCATTTTTTTCATGGTTAGTGGATTTTATCTTAAGCTTATGGTTAGTTTTCTACCTTTCGTGGTTATGTATTCAGGAATGGGACGCTCAAAATGCAACACAGATAGCAACTGAACTATGTGGTTTTTTGACTATTCTCTGTGGGACATTTCTTCTTCACAAAACCAAGGATATGGGAGGAGGAAGTCCAAGTCAAATAGCCATGGCAAGCCCTGTATTTCACACAGTTCCGAGTGTGAACATGAACGGGAATGCAGACTCGAATTCAAGACATACGCAAATTTGAAATGTTTAAACAATGATGTTGACGTATCATTGTCTTAGAAAGGGGAAAATTTGAAAATCCAAAGAAGCTCGTCACAATGTAAGAGGAGAAACTGTGTTCTCGATGATACGAGTTGGGTCAAAATGTAAAAAAGAAAGAGAAAATCATTTCATGGATTCTGATAAGTATGGGGATATGATTTGTGTTGAAAATGTAGGTTCTGTTGCCTCACCTAGCAATGGGTTTTTTAATTTTTTGGTCTTTTCGTTAATACATTTTATAGTGTGAATATCTTGGAAATTGATCAGTAAATGTTATGGGGGGATTTCTTTTGAAAGAAACTACGGATGTGAATGAAGAAATCTATACAAGTATTCTATGTAAGTTGGAAGGGAATGTTGGCATCTTTAACAATCTTGTTCAATCAACCTCATGGTGGATTTCTGACTCCATATCAATATTGATTGAAAATTTCTCAACAGTTGCATTCAATGTTAGGATTTGGGAAAGCAAAGCTATCCCATTCACTTTTAGTTATCTATAATTTCCTTTAGTTTTAGAGCTTTTAAGAAGGAACATTTAGCTTTATGCAACAAAGTGAGAGGCGTCACCATTGATTCTTTCCTATCTCTGAAATATTCAGCACTTTGCAGGTCCATATATGTACAACTTTTGATAATAATTGACCAAAAGCAAGTGTAGTTCACTAGTTCCACCGAATGTTCCTATCTTTCGGCAAAAGATAATATGAGTGTGCAGTTATGCTGCAGATGCTTCACCATAGAATAGATTGTATTTGTTGTTTGTCCCCTTCATCTTCTATTGAATTTTGATACAAAAAGCTATGAGAAAAAATAGTTTTTGAATATTCAGACAGTGACAGTTATCATATAATTTCATCTAAATAATTACAAATAGAGGTGACAAATAAAAAGATTTTGATGGGTCAAAATGATTTATGATATAGTAGGTTGAACTCATGAGTTTTAAGGTTGTCACTGTTTTTTGAGAATATGAGAAATATTATATTAATAAAACAACCACCGTACATAAACAAGATCCCAAAGGGCCATCCCAACCAAACAACAAAAAACAAATCTGCCAAAAAAAAAAAAAAATTATGATCTGGGGAAAACTATCGATCTGCTCAAAGATATGGTCTAGAAAGTAAGATCTGCTTGAAAGCCCGCCCTTCCCGTCAACGTTGTCCCCGTCGCTACTGTCCATTGTGGATGCATTGGTCAACTTGGCTGTGTCCACTTCAATCTACATATACAGTTTAAGATGCAATTTCACTCAAATTTGTTTTTTTAAGAAGTGATTTCAAAAACTAATGGGTCTAATTTGTTAATTTTAATTGTATTTATTGTGATTTGTTAAGTTTAATTGTATTTTCTCAAATAATTTTGTAAAATTTACATTTCACTTCTAATTTATTACACTTTCTATTTTTCCTCTTTTATGTTAAAAATATTTTATATCTTTAATTATGGCGATCAACTCTGGTGTCTTCAAGAATCTCCAATGGAATGAATGATTGCAAAATTACTACTTTCAAATCATGTTACAACGTCGCTTTCCTAAGACAATATTTGTTTGTCCCACCAAACAGTGTGTACTGGGTTTACCATAAATTCGCCTTTATGATACAATAAAGCTTGATCTAAAGATTTGTCTATTGGCATCTACACAGACAACAACATACTAGAATGCACTTGATATAATTAAGAAAACCAGGACAATTGATAATCAAGTTTGTGAAAAATGATTATATAAAAAACAAGAAAAACAAAAAAAAAACTTGCTTTAGAATGCTCTTAATCAAAAAATCAAAATTTAGAGAGAGAGAATTATTGAATGTAATATGAGTTTTGGACGGAATGAAATGGTTGGATTTGCAAACTATTTATTGTTACGCAAATTAGGACATCAAGATTTAAGGGTGCATATAACATTTATCCCACGTAAGTGGAGGGGATGATTGTTAGGATTAGTCTAACCGTGTGATATGTGGTTCTTATATAATTTAAGTTGGTTTATACATGTATTTTGGTTAGTTTAGTAGAATTTGAAATATACTGAAAAATTTAATGGGTAAGATTTGATTACTTAATTGAATGAAACTATAATTCTCAAGACTATAATAAATAGCCATGGGGTTATAGGTTCTGATGACGTTGAGAGTAGTGAGAAGAAAATAGAGATGTAAAGGGTGAGAGAAAAGAAAAAATAACTTGAGGACACTGGGGTGAGCAAGGACTTAACTATCCTTGAGTATAGGGTTCAGATAGTGACGTGAGTTTTTTGAATATTTTTACCATCTCACATGTATAAATTCTCTCTCCTGAGAATATAGGCAATTTCAGGTCAAACAATGTAAATCTTTGTGTGATTCTCTTTTTTCTTTAGTGTGTGTGTAGGTGTGTTGTCATTTGTGTTTGGTGGGATGTGGAATAAATTCTAACATTTATAGGCCTAGATGCACTTAATCAAATGGCTTATGACCCTTGATCGCTCCAATTCAACTTAGATCAAAAGTTGGCTACCAGATTGGAATATATACGGTACAAATTGTACATTACACCAAATAGGTGTATGATTGGATGCACCTGATGACGATCGAGTGCGATCTGATCTGTCCGATTGCATGTATACTAGTTTAATGGCTGCGATCGCACCATTCCAAATCAGATACACAACTATTCGATTGGTTGGTTGACTCACCAATCGATGTGCTGTATCACTGTTATTTGAAGTTGACTGTACTCCATGTCACTACTGCCACATTGGATCTACATCATGCCATAGCATAGACATAAACACTTTCATAACAAGCAGAAAAGTGCCTTGTGCTGATACGTTGGTACTAAGTACAAAGTATGCTATGTAGCTTGTTGCCCACGCTATGCATGCATGTATGTGGTGAGAAAAACCATTCTTATTGTGCATGTGCATGCATACTAATATCCTTTCCACAATTCCATAGTCAAACGAATATTTCATGGATCACTTTATTAAGCAGCTCGACGTCGAAAATGCGTTTTGATGATCAATGATTGTGTTCATTATGATAGATTTGGATAGATTTGAGATTGTCGATGACATATCTAAAGATGGTGAGACGCTTTGGTGGGAAATGATGGTAGATCTGGAGAGGGTAAATGGTAATAGAGCTGACAATAAGAAATGGTGGTAAAGTCAATAAGGATGTTGGCAACGATCTCCACAATAAAGAGAGTGTGAGAGAAGAGATTGTCAGATAATGATAAAATCGATGAGTAAGTTGTCGACAATCTCCATTATAAGGGAGAACAGAGAGAAAGAGATAGTCAGAAACATTTTTAGAGGATACTGTAATAGATCTCTCAATTAGAACATTGCTATATATATATATGGAAGTACAAAATTATCCATAAAAAAATGTGAAAATAAAATTTATGTCTTCTACAAAAGAGAAACATGATATTGTGCCTGTTTGGCACAACTTATAAGCTGCTTATTTCAACTTTTAACTTAATTTAAGCTATAAATATGTGTTTGGTGCAACTTAAATGATCAGATTATAGCTTATTTAAAGCTATTTTCAGTTTCAGGCACAAAGCAGCTTGGGGGGTGCTTATTTGAAACAACTTATGCGCACAGCTGGGTGGGGAGGGGGGGGGGGGGAGGGGGCTAAAATGACTTAAATGTCCCTCCAAAACTTCAAAAATTATGGAATTGCCATTATATAAACCCTTTTTTTGTTGCCCTAGGATGCTTATCTCCTCTCACACTTTTCTCTCTTCTTCTGCTTTTTTCTCTGGCGACTGACGACGATAAGTCCTCCATATTTCAAAGATCGCAGCCGATCGAACTCCTTTCCTCCCTGTTTGCCATTGATCTGCACCTAAAAGGTAAGATTTCATGCCCATTGTTTGTTATATATAGATGTTTATATATACACATCAAGTTAGGGTTTTTGTTTTTGGTTGCTCTGTGTGTGCGAGTTGTTACTAAGCATTCTCTTCTCGCTCTCTCTCCCCACCTCTCTCTTTGATTACTGTGAAATGGTGGCAAACAAGGCTTGCGTAGGGCTCTGTTTTGTTTAATTTCTGTTTGGTTGGCGAGAATTTGAAGGAAATCTTGACAATTTTGCATTGCAATTGTCTTAATTTTTCAGTAACTAAGAAGTTTTGCTTCTTAATTTTTTTCAGTAACTAAGAAATTTTGTTATGATGAGAAGTTAATTACCGGAAATTTTGCTTCTTTAATTTCATTTCTCTGAGTAAAGTTGGGGTTCTTTGTTTTTGTTTCATTGTCTTTGCAACTAAACTGGTTATTCACACCATATGCTAGTTATGCTATTTGTTTGATTGTCTTGATGGGAATTTAAGACCAAAGATAGTGTCAAGAATTAAAGACAATGGTCATGTATAACATCTTTATAAAATTGCAGAATTGGGTTCTTATGGTTTTGCATGTTACATGCTTGTAAAATTGCTTAATTGGGTTATATGAAGAAAAGCAAAAACAAAAGGCCGGGAACAAACAATGAAAAAGAGTTTGATTATGAATAACAGTGATCAGGTACTTAATAATTTCAATAAATAAATAGAAAACAAAATTGAAGCAGTATGTTTGTAACCTAATAAATGTAGAAAATAAAAGGGGAAATGTTGGGTTTCACCATTGAATTTGTTGAAACAGAACACTTCAATATATGCTAGTTATTGATTATTTCTGTATTTTTATTGAATTCCTCTGTCTCATTTCAAACTGTGGACTTTAGTTAGTTCATTGGTGATATGAATTAATGTTTTTATTTTGTTTCATTCAAACTATGCTGTTTGTTCTGCTATGATGAATATGGACTTTAGTTAGTTCATTGGTGATATGAATTCCTGTCTCATTTCAAACTATGGACTTTAGTTTATATTTTCAATTAATGTTTATATGTTGATTGTAGTGATATTTTGAACAAATCTGGTATGATAATGAATTAATGTTTAGTTCATGAGATGCTGCGAGATGTGTGCTTACAGTTGTGTGAGAAGTATATCTCAATAATCTCATAAAAGTTGAATGAGAAAATGACCAAATGAATTGTATTATACAATTAACTTCCCAATCAATTTTAGAGGATTTGGATTCAAGTCTTCCTAATTAATGCAGAGGCATGTCATCCTCTAGTACCTATTCGTCCAGTGCTGAGACCTTGGACTTGAGGTATGAGGCTTTGAAATGTGATTATGGTGTAAGAGCTACCATAAGGGTTACCGAGTCTGACAAGCCATCAAAAGGGAGACTGTATATCATTTGTGAGAAGAGAAATTATCAATTTTGGAGGTGGTGTACCCTAAAATCTGTGACGATGTTAGAGAGGCAGAGGAACGAGATAAATCTTTATCAAAATCAAAACATCGAAACTGTAGGACTATAAGTCAAGAACCAAATGCTTGAGCAATCCTTAACATTCATGAAGCAGCTTGTTATGGGTTTGCTCACAATTTGTATTGTTCTGTCAGTTGCATTACTTTTTAAATGATTATAGGTGGCTTTTAGATCAGGTGTTTTTGTGCTAAGCTGTGTACCCAATGAATGTTGATATGTTTAGCCTAGTTGCCATGTATGGTTATTTTGTACTAATCTTATGTTTTAATACAAGCAATGATGAATGAGTATGTGTTAAAGAATTTTTTTCTTTCATAGAATAAGTACCCAAGAGGAAACACAATCTGAAAATAGGAAGAATAAGGGAAAATCCTCTCAAGTACCATTCGTTAAGGCTCATTAGGATGCAAAATCAAATGAAATTTTTATTAAGCTTTGGGTTGAGCAAGTGAAGGTTGGACACAAACATGGTACACACTTAGATAGAATCAGGTGGGAAAATGTGATAACTAAGTTTAAAACTATGATTGGAAAAACATACCAACGAATACAAATGAAAAACCATTGGGATGTGTTGAAAAAAGATTGGATTTTGTGGAATAATCTGTGAAGGGGTGAGACAAGCTTAGGTCGTGATACATTGATTGGAGTTATATCTACATCTGATGAGTGGTGGACCAATAAATTAGAGGTTAGTGAATTGCTTAAAGTACATATTCTGTTTGTTTTTTTTTTTTTGTTTAAATAGACCAAATTTTGTTACTTGAAATTGTTAAATTTTCCTTTGTAATTGTTGCAGAGGTATCTTGATGCTGCTAAATTTCAGCGTATGCCGTTGCAATTCACTGAAGACTTAGACATACTCTTCTCAGATGCAGTTGCTACAGGAGAATGGGCATACACCCCTAGCTTAGGGGTTATGCCTCACATTGATGAGACTTTGGAGGAATTTCATACCCCACATGATGCTGAATTTCATGATGATGTTGATTTGGAGGTGGTTCATCCTTCTGAGTTAAACAAAAAACATCCATCAAACACTGATGGATCATCAAACAAGAGCAAGACAAAGAAAAAATTTTCTGATGCAGTTCTACTTAACAAGAAGACACTTGATCGTATAGCCAATGTGTTAAGTCATCTTCAGTAACTTCAACACAAATCTCATCAAGATATCCTTCAATTGCAGAATGTTTGGCGAAGTTGGAAAGCGTCCCTGGTGTGTGCCCAGTTGATGAGCTGCATGTATAGGCTGCCAGATTGTTCTTAAGAAGCAAGTGTCATGAGTGCTTCATGACACTTTCTACGGATAAATTTCGGCTACGGTTTTTGAAGTTGGAGATTGAGATAGAGAAGTCCACCATAGGTTATCGCGGCTAATTGTTTATGAAGTTGGATGATTCTGAATTTCCTAATTATTTCATGTTTAAGACCTTCATTAAGATTTTTATTATTAATTGTGGACTATTATGTTGAACTCATTATTTTTTTCTTTATTCATATTATGTATGAGTATGTTGGACTCATTATTTGGACTTTTATTAATATTCTGTTGGACTTTTATTATGTTGGACATTGTTAGTTGAATGGTTCAATGGCTGGTGGGTAGGTGGACTTTGTTAAGACTTTTATATATATGTAGATGTGTTGGTCTTTTGTTGAGACAAATTACGATATTTCAGCTCTCTTGAAGCAGGTCTTTTGCTGAGACAATAGTTGAGGTTTTTCTTCTAATTTGGGCTCCTAGGTATTTTGGTATTTTTTTTATTCAACTTTGTGGTTTTACTAATGAAAATGTTAATTCTTTGATTCAAACATTAATTCTTTGAAGAGCTTTTGTTGGTGTTGCAGGAATTTGAGCAAGCATTTGAATGGAGTGGGTTCAATTATCTTGGAACCAAATGTTTGGACTTTCTTATTTTGAGCAATTAAAAGCAGAAATCGTTTCAATAATGGTAAATTCAGTGTCAAATTTTTTGTGAGGCTTGTAGTAGAGCTAATTGGGTTATGAAATAAATACTTAAATTCTTATAACAGTAGACCATCGAAGCTTATCTTTCTCGTAGAAGAATTTAATATAGACAACTTGATTGTTGAATTAATTTCTTTATTACATTAAATAGTTAATAATATTAATTTAAAGATTGCTAATTTTAATGGGCAACCCAATTCTGGTTCATGAGTCATGGTGCATCCATTACTGGAAACATGTGCGTATTTATTATGTAGACTTTATTCTTGGGTTGCATCTTTTGTTGTCCACATGCATGTTAAACCATTGGGATTTTTCTGACATTCAAAATAGTTTTCCTTTTGTTATAGGGATTACGGTTTAAAAAATAATTAAAATATAAATACATAAAAACACTCATGACAGTGGTGAAAACACAATGCCATGGGGGTTGATAATTTAATGGTATCATGAATCATTCTTGTAATAGTAACTAAGCCTTTAAATGAGTAGGTATTTTGGAGATGAGTATCAGTGATGACGATGAATGAAATGATGATCACGACGATGAAGATGCTGAAGATGAAGGCAGCACATTGCAAATCCAACGAAATAATAATATGCTCTTAGCTATGGTGGCAATAGTTGCAGTGACATATACGACAAATTATTTGATAAAAGAACCATGTAGGACATCTAGTTTAACAGGGTAGAAGTGGATGGTAGAATTATAAGAAGGGAATCAGACAAAAATATTTGAAAATTTTAGAATGGATAGAAAGGTATTTTATCAATTGTGTGATTTATTACAAACAAAGTACGGCCTTGAAACTGGACGAAAAGTCTTGGTTCAGGAGCAAGTTGTAATATTTTTTGTATATTATTAGCGATGACATTCGAAATAGCAATGTCCAAGAAAGATTTCAATATTCCGGTGAGACTATTTCAAAATACTTCAAGAAGGTGTTAAAAGTTGTTACAATGATGTCTATTGATTGGGTAAGGCCTTAACCGAGAAATGGTGTGCATCCATATATTCGAAGCAACCGCAAATATTATCCTCATTTCAAGGTAAATAATGAACTACAAGTGGAGCTTAGGTGTTACATATAGTGGGTGTTTGGGAAGTGGGTTTTTTTGTAGGTTTTTTTAGTTGTAGGATATTATTGGATAATTTTTTTTTTTTTGTTTGGGAAGATAGTTGGATTTTTTTGTGGTTGAATGTGATGTTTGTGAGAGAAAAAGTGAAATGATTATGGGGTTTGATGTAATATTTTGTTTGGATTTGTTTTTTTTTGGTTTTGTAACCAATTTGTCTTTTAGTGAAAAAAAACAAAAAAAAAACCAAAAAACCTCCTTCCCAAACAGTGCCATAATTAATGTTGATGGGATATTTCTAATAATCTGTGACTAAAAATACTTTTATTAACTATTTTGTAATAGGATTGTATTGGAGCAATTGACGGAACACACATCAAATCATATATATCTCTAGATAAGCGATCTCGTTTAATAGGTAGAAAGGGGTATGTGACTCAAAACACAATGGCTGCATGTGACTTTGATATGTGTTTCACATTTTGCTTACCAGGATGGGAAGGAAGTACACACGATACTCGGATCTTCTTAGATACAATTAGGAATCCTAGTTATAATTTTCCAAAACCACAAGGAGGTAACTATTTTATATTTGATTGTTACAGTAGATGCACCACACTCACATCTTCATATTTATTTTTATATTTTATAATTGCTTACTTAATTTCATTTTGGAATTTTAAAATAGATGAGTTTTACTTGGTGGATGTTGGGTATCCAAACACGAAAGGATATCTTGCACCTTATAAAGGAGAGAGATACCATGTAACTCAATTTGAACATGGTTAACCCTTCAAAATGCACAAGAAAAATTCAACCAAGCACATTCATCACTTAGAAGTGTAATAGAAAGAACGTTTAGGGTTTGGAAAGCAAGATGGTCGATGATAAAGAATATCCCACTAAACTACAAGTGGCCGACCCAAGTCAAACTTGTTTGTGCAACAATGGCAATTCATAATTTCATCCGATGAAGTGAGTTCTGTGATATTGCTTTTGACTCTTATGATAGTATAGCGGTCCCGGTATTCCCTTGCTGTATTTGTGGTATTCCGAACTTGGGTTCCGTGAAACTGGTAGTTGTATCAATCTTGTTGTTATCCTTTAATTCTATTTCTTTGAGTT
Source organism: Camellia granthamiana (assembly GCA_036172215.1). Taxonomy (NCBI): domain Eukaryota; kingdom Viridiplantae; phylum Streptophyta; class Magnoliopsida; order Ericales; family Theaceae; genus Camellia; species Camellia granthamiana. The sequence goes on from CM069907.1 coordinate 108,976,536, forward strand.
TTAGGATGTGTTGGGCTTGTTTCGAGCAGGTGGGTTGAGCCTTGGTCCAAAACCTTGTTGTTGTGTTTTTGGTCGTTCCGCTCGAGCGGCTCTTGGAGTGCTCGAGCGGATATTGCACACTCCCAGTATTTTGGATGCTCTGCAAAACTTCTGCAAGCATGTTTTTCATGCTCGAGCGGATTTCCTGCGCTCGAGCGAGTCGCGCTCGAGCGGTCTTGTTGGCGCTCGAGCGGGTAGTACGTTTCAGGTGTTAGTTCTGGGAGGGGGAAATCTACGCTCGAGCGGACTGGTTTTCGCGCTCGAGCGGATGTACTTTATTCATGTGTCTTGGCGCTCGAGCGGGTCTTCTTGCGCTCGAGCGGACTTAGTTTTTTGTTCTTGACGCTCGAGTGTTGTGTTTTTCGCTCGAGCGGAAATGTCGTATATCAGTTAGCAGCTGGGCATTTTTGAATCACTTTTTACATTCACTCTCTCTCTCTTACTTTCTAAAAAGACATTTTGAGAGCCTCTCTCTCTAGAAACTCCCTTCTCTCTAGGGTTTGATCTAGTTAGAGAATTCTCTTCACCTTTGGCCTTTACAAAAGTTGTGTTGATCGTCGAGGGCTACGTTTTGATCCGAACATTTTGAGTTTTGGAGCATTTTGATTTTCTTCATCTTCTTCCTTGGGCTCTGAAATTTGAGGTAGGAATTCCTACTCACTCTTATGGTCTTTGACATAGATTTTTTTAGTTGTTTTGATAAAGTGTTGAAGTTGGGTGATTTTGGGACTTAGGGTTTCAAAATGTTGAAAAGGGGTTTCATTGTTGTGAGTCTAAAATGTATATTTTGGGTTTCAAAATAATGACATTGAGGTTGGTTGTTGATATTTGAACCTTTGGGTTAATATTGAAAGTTGGGGAAAAAAGCCCTAATTTGTTGTATAAATTAATTGGTATAATTAATTTGGAAAAGTTATGGATTTGTGGAATTGAGTTGGGAATAATGAAATTGACTCATTATATTGTAAAATGGTGGAGTTGGATTTGCTAATCGCTCACTTTTGAAAACATTGATATTATATCTGTTGGAACTTTTATTATCTGTTTAGAAATAATTGCTTGGGCTACCGGTGGAGGGTAGTTTTGATTATTGTAGACAATGCATGATGATTAGGCAAACTAAAACTAATCAATTGGATATGTCACAGAGTATGACAGTTGATAGAATACATTAACATTATGTATTGTTTGATTGTGTATATGACCTATGTGTATATACATTGTGTGTGTGGGAGGAGATAGGGGATGTACTCCACGGTTTAGGGGAAGATAGGGGATGGACCTCTAAACCGGATGTTGTTTGGGAGAAGATAGGGGATGGACTCCACTGATACAGCTCATATGCTTGTCAGTTATTGTGTTGGTATAGCTCATATGCTTATCTATGGAAGTGCTGATATAGCTAATATGCTTATCTGTTGAGATGTGGATACAGCTTGTATGCTTATCTGTTGAGATGTTGATACAACTAGTATGTTTATCTATTGTAAAATGGGAAACGTTTAATATGAGTCACTACCTCATGTAAGTTGTTGGTCAGGTTCTGAGCCGTTGTTGTGAATTGGAAACTTGATAAGAAATGGGAAATGAAAGGAAACATGACATAGTGGTCATGAAATGGAGAAGAGTTATGAATTGATTTATGAGAATTAAACATTTATCAATTGCCAATGTCTTAGTTATTGCTCATATTGTGTTTAGCATATCTCTACTGGGCGTTGGCTCACCCTATATGGGACATTATTTTCAGGTACAGGTAGCATGCCACCTCCAAGGATATAGCTTGGATGATGATGAGAGTTGAAGACTCTTTTTGATTATTTTGTTGTATTACATGTATATCAAGCCAATGGCTTCTTTTGTATAGAGTTAGCACTCTTCTTTTGTGTAACCAAGTGTTGACTTGGAAAGCTGTAAGCCCATAGGGCATTTGCTTTTGTTGTTAGCATGTAATACTGTTGTAAGAAATGATTTAATGAATAGAAATGGTTGATTTCTCTTATATCAATGCATGTCTAGAGTGATGGGTTTTATGTATTATTTTGAGGGCGTTACAGATAGATTCATGGATTATGTGCCTAATGAAGAGGAATGATCTTCATCTCAACAAGTACACCATGGAAATCATGTTGCATGTGATGACAATGAGATGAAAGTAAGGAGATATAATATTTGTATGTCAATTTGTAGACGAAATTAGGAGTTCTTTAAATATCTAGGAAGTTTTATATTCATTGTCTTAATAGTAATTTATTGTATTTTTATTTCAGTAACATTTTTTTGTTCCCTTGTGAACTCAATATTAAAAAATAAAATAAAATAAAAAATTTGAGGTAATGGAAAAATGTACCGAATTAGGTACTAATTATATCACCTTCCATTAATGAAATAACTTTTTCAAAATTTAAAGTGAAGAAAATGAAAAAATTACAATTTTTATGTTCATAAGGGCAAAAATGACAATTATACAGCAAAAAACTATTTTACAGCTTATTTACTAAACACTACTCTGCTGCTTAAATCCATAATCCCACAGCTGCACCAAACAAGTTACCAGCTTATGTTCACAGCTGTAAGGTATAATTTGTTAAATTTTAATCTATAATCACTTTCTTATAGCTCTACCAAATTGAAAGAGTTTAAAAGATAGTAAACTTTTAGCTGTTCTTAAAATAAAAAAAAAAACCTATATAATAAACTTTGGCTCATTTTTTTTGATAAATTCTATTTCTAAATGTTTTATTCTATCTAACTTATATTCTTTTTGAGTATTCTATTAAGTCCTGTTTGATATAATATGATCAAATCATCATTTCTAATTTTTTACACATGTTTCTATTTTGAAACTAATACATAAGGAATTGGGGTGGCTGCTATGCATGGGTGCACAGCAGCTACTGTTGTGCAGCCAATTGGGCCATTTTCGGAGCCCATTTTGATAATCTGAACCGTTTACATTTTAGAATACATCAAGTAGAACATATCTGTAAAAATTCAAGTTAATCGGATATCGTTTACCCATTCATCCACTCACATTTGTATTCATTTTAATACTTTAAATTACAATTGTTATTTATTTTTGTAGATACAAATGTGAGTGGATGAATGGATAAACGATATCTGATTAACTTGATTTTTTACAGGTATGTTCTACTTGATGTATTCTAAAATGTGAACGGTTCGGATTATCAAAATGGGTCCCGAAAAGAGCCCAATTGGCTGCACAATAGTGGCTGCTGTGCATCCCCGCACAGCAGCCACCCCAATTCCAATACATAATAATATTCCCTCATTTTATGGAGAAAATCTCTCCCTCATTGTAAAGAGAAAACTTTTCCTTATTCCGTGGAGAAAATATTTCCCTTATTCTAAAGAGAAAATCTCTCCCTCATTTCATGGAGAAAATCTGAAATTATAAATTTTGATCCTTTTTATAATTTGAAAATTTTAAAAATAACGCAACAAAAAATCTGAATGAAAATCAAAACACAATGTGAATATTCACAGTAAACAACAAACATACAACTAACTTTTCAAAAAATAAAACACGTACTAAAGTACAATGTGAATGTTCACAATAAACAATAAACATACAACTAACTTTCGAAAAAATAAAATTCATACTAAAATATAATGTGAATGCTCACAATTTATAATTAACATACAACTAGCCTTAAAAAAAATAATTATACCAATGTAAACATTTACATTGCAACGTAAAAATATAAAATAAAATTGAAAAAAGCAAAAATCGGCTATTTCAATTGTTCAATGGTAACAAAAATGATAGTTCAACTAACAAGCATAGTAACAAAAACAACAAACATACAATTAACTTTCGAAAAAATAAAACTTATACCAAAATATAATGTGAATGTTCATAATTTACAATTAATATACAACTCATTTAAAAAAAAAAAAACTCATACCAATGTGAACATTTATACTGCAACGTAAAAATATAAAATAAAATTGAAAAAAGTGAAAATCGACTATTTCGATTGTTCAATAGTAACAAAAATGATTGTTTAACTAACAAACATAGTAAAAAAAATAACAAAATACAACCAACTTTCGAAAATTTAAAAAAAAAAAAAACTCATATCAAAATACAATGTGAATGTTCACAATTTACAATTAACATACAACTAACCTTAGAAAAACTAAATTCATATCAATGTGAACATTCATACTGCAACATGAAACAAAATTGAAAGAAAAAAAAATAATATTTCAATTGTTTAATAGTAACAAAAAAATGATTGTTCAAACAACAAGTATAGTAACAAATAACCATTGATATGTGAACATCCACATATTGCAAAATATATAATTATGTCCATATTTATATTCCAACACTTACTTTTCAGACTTTCAAACAATGTGAAATGTGAACATTCATACTAATTGACAAAAAAATAGAAATAATGACAGCCATAAAATTAGAAATCCAAACAAAACTCAATCACTCTAAAAACAAAAAATATCACCCACATCCTCATCTTTACCATTATCACTATCATTAATAATCTATAAAATTTTACCATTTCACCAATCCAAATCCACATTTGAAGAATATGTTTGTAACAAAATTGACTGGATATAAACAGACCTTCGACTTGCAACAATGGAGAAATATAGAGTTTCGAATACAGAGCAACAATGGACAAACACAAAATTTCGAACACAAAGTGATAACGGAGGAACACAAAGCTTCACTACGACAATGGAGGTACATAATATTATTTCACTACCATGTGTAAACTAAAGTTTCTAAACCCTACCAAATAGAGAGTTTCGAAACCCTAGCCCAATGAAACAATACTACAAATGTGAATGAAACTGATCAAAAAGAAAAATATGAATAATGGTAACTACCAAAATAGAGGTAGTAACAAAAAAAGAAATGTATATATCATTTTTCTGTGAAATATATATCAACAATAGACATAAAGACATAAGGATATAATAATCTAACAAATAATATAAATCAAGAAAGAAGGACCTCATAAAATAAAAGTATAAATAT